>PVKB01000558.1:286672-650902 GCA_004027205.1 Ctenodactylus gundi | reverse complement strand
GCTGAGACAGGGATCCCTGGGCAGAGGTTGCTTTCTCAGGGGCGCGGTTCGCGTTCTCCTCTTACTCCCCGGCCCCAGATGTTCCCTGCCCTCTGGTCACCTGCTTCGGTCTCCTTCTGAGGGAGATGTGGTGAGCCTCGTCCAGCTGTGGCACTGGGCAGGGCTCCCTGGGAGGGTCCGGCCTTGGACAGCCCTGCCCTCCACCACAGAGGCCCTTTCTCCCGGATGCCCTCTCTTGCCACGCCTGCCTCTGTGGCGCTGAGTTCTCACTCCATAGGCTCCTTAGCGATCACATTATTTTTCTAGAGTGCGGACTTAGAGATTTTTAAAGAGATGTCTACTGAAAATTGTCCTTTGCCAAAGATTTTCTTTCATGCCACTGATGAGACATTGATAGTTGATACAGAAAGGAACAAAAATAAGCCTTTGGGAAATTATTGTGACTGAAATGCAACTCATTACTTACGTGAAAATTCCAAACTCTCCAGAATCCGAAATTTTCTGAGCACCGACATAATATCACAAGTGGAAAAGTTCAGTACTTGTCTTCACGTGATGGGTCACAGTGAAAATCCAGGTGCACAGCATTCTGGTAAGATGAGGCAGGAGGATTTCAAAATCTACTTAGTCTCAGCGTTTAGCAACTTGGTGAGATGCTGTCTCAAAAGCAAAGCTAAAACGGGATGGGACGTCTTTCAGTGTGAGGCCTGGGCTCGCTGTCCCCTGTCACAATTGCACATGTGTTTTTGCATGCAGATACTGGGTACAATTCCCTTCGCTCTATAGGGTATGCATTACACATGACCAAATTTCATCATCAGAGCTGGGTACTATTCCCAAGGTAGCTCATTTGGATATTCCAAAATACAAAAATATACAAAATCTAAAAATACTTCTGGCCCCAGGTATTGTATAGAAGACACATTCAGCCTAAAAGCAAATTCTTTAACATTTTGCTTTAAATTAAAAATAACTCATCTTTGTAGGTGTTCTTTTTTGTAGTACTGGAAATTAAGCCCTGAGTATTTACTCCAAGGTACATCCCTAGCCCGTTGCTTATTTTTGACTTTGAGACAGGGTCTTGCTAAGTCACTGTGTTGCCCGGTTTCGACTCAATCTTAGGATTCTGCTGCCTCAGCCTCCCTGAGTGCAGGGACTCCAGGCCTTCGCCACGGAGCCAGGTTGAGTTTTGTTGGTTTCTAAAGAGATTTCTTGCTATCCTGTCGTATCCCTGTCTATCCTGCTCTCCTCCGTCTAACCTAGCATCAGGAATTTGTGGTTATCTAGGGGCTGGAGGAATGGCTTAGCAGATAAGGTGCTTGTCTAGTAAGTGCTAAATTAAGTGCTAAGTACCCAGGTTCAATTCCCAGGCACCACATAAGTTGGGCATGGTGGCGAATGCCTGTAATCCTGAGTCTCAGCAATCGGATACTGAGACAGAAGGATTACAGGCCGGGCAAGACCCTGTCTCAAAAAAAATTTTTTGTGGATGTCTAATTGAAGGCACTTAAATATCAAAAAAATAATTAGGAGTGGAAAAGCTGTGGGTCTGTGAAGGGATTTTCCAGTTCTTTTTTTCTTGTAGTCTAAGTTGTCTCTGTGGTTCTTTTACATCCAAGAAGTCCCCACGTGGATGGACAAGGGGCCACCGTACTGAGTGTGGAAAAAGAGCACAGCATGCCCTGGGCCGTGATCGTGCGTTCTGGAGCTCGCTGTTTTTGTGTCTCAGGGAAAAGGTGCAGCTGTGTGATCCCACGCAGACTGTGACTTTGTTGTTTTAGTGTTCGGCACAGTCAGAGCAGAGACAGGTGCCATGTTATCTTTTGTTAAACAGGTGTAGGGTTTGCATCAGGTAATAGCTCCCAGGATAGAGATGTGACCTTGAATGTTTCCCTCTCAGAGTCTTAATGCCTTTTTTCCTAAGAAGAAGATAATGTCGTAAATTTTTCCGCTGGACCAGGCAAGGTTCATCTATATCCTAGCACCTCACATGTATTCGTAACAGGCTCAACTTTCTCATTCATGAGTGGCAGAAAGAAACCGAATGAATTATCGTGGGTGGTGCCCAAACCTTGTAATTTGCTAGTAGTTTACTTTTTTTTATTTCCTCAAATCAGCGAACTAGAAACAAAATTGGCAAGCATGAGCTTGAACTTACTTTTCTTCTGTAGTACTAGAGTACTAAGGGCCTTTGCTCTGAGCTGCATCGCCAGGCCCTTTTTACTGTTTATTTGAGTGAGACAAGATCTATCCTAGTCACTTATTTATTGCTGGGACACAGCAGTGAGCATCCATAATTTGAGGGAGGAAGAGTTTATCGTAGCTCACCGTTTGAGGTCTCAATCCATAATGGGCAGCCTGCAGCGGTGGAAGCACATGGCAGAGGTCCAGGCAGAGGAAGTGATGTTCACAGCATGACAACCGGAAGCAGAGTAAGAGAGGCAGGGCGGAGCTGGCATGTGTATGTCCGGGTCAAGCTCTGATGATCCGCTGCTTCCAGGTCAAGCTCCAGTCATCCCTCCTTCTGACCATGCCCCACCGCCTAACAGCACATGAAATCTATATATATAACATACAGTGTCCAAGTGCATGAGGATGTTGGGGGACATTTTAGATCCAAACCATAACAGGGTGTCAATAAGTTGCTAAGTTGCCCACACAGGGCTCGAACATGCAGTCCTCCTGCCTCAGCCTTCCAGAGTGCTGGGATTGTTAACATACCCCTTTCATGCCTTCCCACACACCACAGGTAATGAGGTACAGTGAGGTGGCCTGGAGGTAGGTGGTGGGCTGAGGGCGAGCCTGCTTGTCCTACAGAACCCTCCCCCTACCAGGGAGAGCCAGCTGGGAATCTGCTAGTAATGGGCAAAAAAAGATCTGAATTGTGAGAGCCCTGGAACAAAACCATCACTGGCTCGCTTGGCATGTGCAGATGTGGAGCTCGTCTCCCCCTGGGAGGAAATTCTGCCTTCGTGAGGACTGGAGCGAGTAGGTGACCTGATTTTTAGTTCCTCATTGGATTCAGGTAATAGAAACTCAACCCAAATGTGGTGCCATCCTTAGACGTCTTCCCTGCGGTGCCCGACTTTCCTGTTGGACAAAGGACTGAGGTCAGAGTATTGAGGTTACATGTGTAGTGCAAGAACTCAGCTCATCTGGAAAAAATTTCTGCTGAGTCGAATAGGAAGTTGAACTCTATGAGAGATGAGAAATTTCTCTGAGTAATTCAGAACATTTTGTTAGTTTTCTTAGTATTGTCATAACTGTCCCAATTAGTTCCCTTCAAAATGTAAATCTCTTAACATCCTGTAATATTCCAAGTTCATGTTTGGTGTGTCAAAGGATGTTCACTCCTGATTCGTAGCAGATTTCTTAGTGGATAGAAATGTGAGCCGTACAGAGAGTCTGATTTTCTTACTAACGAAAGTCGTAAGCATGGCTGCCAGTGGCATGCTCGCGTTAAGTCAGTCTCGGAGCGAGTTTCTGCACATCTAACCCTAGCGGCTGTGTTAGTCAGCTTTCTGTCAGCGTAATGACATACTTGTGCTGATCATTTAATGAAAAGGTCTCTTCTGACTCACATTTTTAAAGATGGAAGCCCGTGATCTGTTGGCCCCATTCCTTTGGACCAGTGGGGAGGCAGCTCATCATGCTGGGTGGCAGAGCTGAGCTGTTCACCTCCCTGACCCTGGAAAGCAAAGAGAGAGACAGGAAGGGACTGGGTTCACTGTCTCCTTCAAGGACATGCCCCCAGTGACCCAAACATCTGCCGCCAGGCCCCACCTCCCTGTGGCACCAACCTGGAGACCAAACCTTCAACACTTGGGTCTTTGGGGGGGGGGGGGTCCCTTTAATACCTCAGCTTTACCAGCAGACTTTATCTGCTTTGGGGGTACAGGCCCAGAGCCGTAGGAGGTGAGTCCATGCTCTGTGGGCTGAGCCAGGAAGGTACGGTCTGCCCCAGGAATCTCCTGCAGCTGTTTGGAAGAATGTGGACTCCGTCTCCTTCCTGGGGGGGCACGATGTGGTGGTCTGCCACTGCATGGCATGAACATAAAGCCACAGAGCACCTTGGGAGAGCCGTGTCATCAGTCCAGAATTTAAAGTATCTGTTTGCTGGATTTACTTCTGAATGTTGAAAACGGATGTAGGAAGCTTGCTTGCTTGGTGACCTGCCCTTTAAAGAGGGGACACTCAGCAGCCCCGGCCTATTTGGGAAGGCCATGGGAAAGGCATGCCTGGAGCAGTGGGCACATGGGGCCACTCTGAGGCCCGGCTGAGCTGAGGGACGGGTCTTCCTAGAACTTGGTGTGGCTCTTGGCTTCTGCTGCCGAAGAAGCTGGCGGTGGTGGCTTAGCTGCGTCTCGTTATGGAGTCGCTGACCCACCAGTTTACTCCTGTGACCGATGGCTGAGGGTGCAGCTTGAGTGACATTCCATTTCCAGAGTCAACTTTGCCACCTTTCCCCAGATTAAGGGTGGTCCAGGGTCAGGTTCCGATGAAAATAACGAGGAAGGGGCTGGAAGCCTGGCACCGCAGTGAGAATGCTCGCCCAGCCAGGGCAAGGCCTGGGTTCGATTTCCCAACAAACACCACGGAAGCTGGATGTGGTAACGCAGCCCTGTAATCCCAGCACTTGGGAAGCTGAAACAGGAGGATGGCTGTGAGTTCCAGGCCAGTCTGGGCTCCATAGTGAGTTCAGAACCAGCCTGAAATAAAGAGCAAGACCCTGTCTCAAAAAAGAAAGTAAGTAGGAAGAAGTATGGAGTGAGAGAAGAGGGAAAAGGAAGAGTGGGAACACATATAAGGGAGCAGGAGACACGTACTAGCATGTTGGACCTTGGAGGTGCCCGCCACACGCGGGGCCTGTGGTGTGCACCCATGACATGCTTGCTGGATGCTTGGGCAAATGTATGAAGAGTGTCATTTCATAGGAGTTCCAACAAGAAGCAGATTTCTGGGCACCCACGTGGGTCTTCCCCAGCCCCCACCATGAGCCTCCTGATGGAAGGGCTTGGACTCCCTCCTGCTGCTTGGGCGAGAGCCTTATTTGTTTGTTTTATTCAGTAAACTTTGCTGTAAAACATTTTTTAAAAACTAGAAAAGGAACAGATTCCTGTAAATGAAGGGCATAGAAAGTTCTTCAAGTGGCATGGAAGAGTGGGTGGTAATTCCTCAGGAGGTGACGGGGGCTTGCAGGTAAGCACAGGCGACCGAGTGGGAAAGAGAGCGGCTGGGCCCGGGGCCTGTGCTGTGTGCTCACGGAACCACCATGCTCAGCAGCCGGGAGGAGCAGCCTGGCACTTACAGGTGGTAAGGCAGCCCTTCTCTTCCGACCACCCACCTGTCCATCCATCTGTCCGTGCACCCACCCTGCCGTCGGCCTAGTTGCTCGAGCCGCCCTCAGGAGTGACTTCAGTTGTCTCTGCCCCCCATCCTGCCAGTTAGCAGGGCCCAGCCTGTCCCCTGTGTTCCCCTTGAATCTGTCCGGTGTCCTGTTCTCCCATCTATGATGCTTATCTCAAACTTTAATTGAACATCTCCAATTTATACTTTAATTCTGCACATGCAGAAAAAACTTGATTGTGGGGTGCCACAGTGTTAGTTCGGGGCATGTTTCTGTCTTACGGATAGTAAGGCTTCCTGGGAATGGTCGACCCGTTAGAAATAGACATCCGCCACGGGCTGGAAAGGTCAGGGCAGAAGCACCGGGCTTGGGAGAGGTTATGAGTGGGGTCCCATCCCAGTAGGGCCCTTGTGAACTTGGAAATACCATGTGCTGAAAAGGCATCTGACACACCCAGCCGGCCTGGTGTCCTAGCTCAGCCGCACAGCATGGAGGGTAGGCCGTTTTCCCTGCTATAAGAAAGGGTCGGTCTGAATATTTCCAGCCAGAGGAAAGATCAAAACTCGCAATTGAAGGGGCTATCCCTGCTGAGTGCTCGCTGCTCGCCCACCGCCGTCAAGCCTGGAAATCTTAATTGAAGCCACCACAGGTCAGGGACTGTCTGTGTGCGGCACAGGAAGGGTTTTGTTCTTGCAAGGAAAAAAATCAATGCAGAGAGGCCAGAGGAGATTGTAGTACAGAAGTAACGGAGCTCGCCGTGGGAGGGGACAGCAGCCTGGCGCGGGCGTGGAGTGCCACACTCGTCAAGGACGCCGCCGCGTGTGATGGCCAGCGCGTGTGATGTCCCTTCCCTTTAAAGAGGCTCTGATCTAGCAGGTGAGACCAGACCCACCGAGTGAAAAGCTCAGGACCCCGACAGGGCAGTGGCCGAGTGCCCAGGCTCTGGTCAGTGCCTCGGGGTCCCGCGTCCCAGTCTGTGAGGCTGGCCAGCAAGGAAGGACGTTGGCTTGCTCCTGCACACTGGGACGCAGCAACATTTCCGGACGAATTTCCGGACAGTTTTCTTCTCAGAAGTACTGATTTTGTGGCATTCACAGATGTCCACCTGTGTGATTTGATTTTCACTTTGTTCAAAGGGTTTTATAATTTCTTTTTTTGACTTCAGGATGTTTTAATACTTCTGCGTGGACCCACGGCCCACTTTGCTGACTTAAAATGAAGTAGCTGGGGGCTGGGACCGTAGTGCAGTGGTTAAAATGCTTGCCTAGGAAG
The DNA here is from genome assembly GCA_004027205.1 of Ctenodactylus gundi. Taxonomy (NCBI): domain Eukaryota; kingdom Metazoa; phylum Chordata; class Mammalia; order Rodentia; family Ctenodactylidae; genus Ctenodactylus; species Ctenodactylus gundi. Next base: position 644,283 of record PVKB01000558.1, on the reverse strand, counting down.
CCTGAGGCCCTGGGTTCGATCCCCGAGCACCACACGATGGCTGGGTGTGGTTGCGCATGCCCACACTCCGAGCACTCCAGAGGCCGAGGCGGGCGGCTTGCCGTGAGTTCACGACCAGCCTGGATACAGGAGGAGAGCCTATCTCGGAGCAAAACAAAACAAACTAAGCAACCAAGCAAAGTGTAGCTGTAAGACAAAGTGGATTTCGGAGTAGAAGCATATCATCCAGGCGTTTCCCAGTGAAAGGCGGGTCCCTCGAGTGAGTGCAGGGTTTCTGAAGGGTTGTGAACTAACAGAGCTTCAAGATATTAAGACTGAATAGAAAAAAACTATGAAAAGAAAGTCCACAGTTACGATCAGGCGTTTTCACAGTTCTTCCCCAATAATTATTGGAACAAGCTAGAAGAAGCCAACAGTGGAACACGAGACTTGAAAACAGTATTGACCGCACTGACCGAGCCGCCGTTTATGGGGTTTGTAGGACACTTCCTCCGCCAGCAGCGGAATGCGCTTCTCTCTCTCTCTCTCTCTCTGGTGGTGCTGCTGGTGATGGAGCCGGGGCCTTCACTCTGAGCTCCATCCCCAGCCCATTTTGTATTTTTATTTTGATACAGTTTTTTTGCTCAGTTGCTAGATTGCCCAGGCTGGTCTGGAACCTGTGATGCTCCTGCCTCAGCCTCCCTGAGTGCTGGGATGCCAGGGCTGGGCCTTCCCATCTTCCTTGTCCTTGATACGGCATGCCTTCGGTCTGTGTCTGATGTGCCTTGTGGGGAGGTTACAGTGTGGCCCCTGTTCTTTGCCTGGAAAGCCACCTGTGTGGCGCTTTTCCTCGGGTTTTGAGGATGACATTCTACCCGACACCCGCAGCTGAGGGAGGCTTGCTGTGGGTCACAGCGCGGGCTGGCGGAGGACAGCGGTTCACCCCATGGCTCCCGGTAGCAGAGAGAAGGGAGGAGCTGGGTAGGGGGCCGCTCCTTCCAGATTACAAGCCTATGACATACATACCTCCTAATAGCATGCGTAGCTGCCTGTGGATGGATCCACAGGTGAGCGCCTGCCCTGATCCGAACGCCTTCCAGAGCTGCTCCTCTGCACGGTGAGGCTTCTGAGGGACATCCTGGAGCTAATCCTTAATGGAAGGGCAGCGTGCACACAGTGCAGGGGCCGGTCCTTCCGGTGGGCTTTCCTGCTGCGCCCTCCTGCTCCCGACGTTCCAGGCCTGGAGGGCCATGACACTCAGAGGATGGTGCGGGTCTGTGTTAACCAGGTCCACATTGTCCCTCCGCAGTCCCTGCTGTGCCAGACATCTATAGTTAGAAACCCACTCGGGGGCAGGATGGCCACCTCGGAATGCTGCGGGTCCGTAACAGTGGTGACCGTCCTCCCCACTGCCCAGTGTAGACTCCGGAGCTAAATCACAAGGACATTCCACACCCAGAAGGGCATGCCAGGCTGTGCTGTTCAGTCTGTCTCCCCGCTGGATTGTGGCGTAGCTGTGGACCTATCTCGAGGGGTGGGGGAAGGGAGAAGGGAAGGGGGTGGCTGTGAGGCCCAGATGGTGAGCAGCCCGCAGGTGCGCGGTGGGAGCTGTGGGTGGGGCCTCGGGGCTGGGAGCCCTTCGCTTGGGTTTGTTTTACCTTTTCTTCGCTTGGACCTGCTTCCACCCTGCAGTGAGCATGCCCGGTGCACAGCTGTATGCACAGAGCTTGAGGCTGTCTGGGATAAGACGGATGGACACACATTGTCCACCCATGCAGGTGTGAGAGAGGCCAGTGGCCATCTCCTGACTGGATCTATAAAGCGAGCGCAGCCTCTGTCCCAACCAAGCCTGCCTCCGCTCCAGCACCCTTCGTCCTGTTTCCTTCCACAGCCGGGGAGCTGATTCTGTTAAGGGTGGCGGTGGCCGTTGTCGGTCCTCTGTTAAAATCCACTTGATGGCCTGGTGGCCGAGACAACAGAAAAGTGTCGTCCCCACCCCCAAGCCCCGTGCTGTGGCTCTTCTGACCTACGGGCTCCAGGCTCTAGTTTGAAGTCTCTCTTTCTTCTCTCTCTGGGAGCAAATTATTTGGCGGTAGGAACTAAGGTGGCTCTGTCCTTTTACCCTGAGGGCGCAACGAGTGTCCCAAAAATGTTTATCTCTCCTTTGAGATCCTTGGGTCAGCACATCAGTGGCCTGGAGTGGACATGGTCACCAGGCACTAGGGATCAAAGTGCCATGAAACCAGGGCGCACACCTGGGGCAGCTCGGAGTGCAGTGGGCCAGGGGATTGCTGAACAGTGAGTGAGGTGAGGTGTACCGTGACCAGGTGGGCCTTGAGCTTAAGTGGGGTTATAGAGGTGTCAGGACAGATGTGGCTCCATCCCAGCCAGATGTTCCTGGAGTGTCACAAAGTGATCTCAGAGACACGCGGCACAGTCCCAGCACTCGGCACCAGGTCCCATCCTGAAGCCCCAGGCACCACTGTGTTCGTCCCTTCCCACAGTTGGGAAAAACCCCCGACACCTGTAGCTTCAAGGAGGCGATCTCTAAGTTGGCGCAGCTGATCCAGGGTGGGGCAGCACAGCGTGAGGGCGTGGTGGAGCCCAGCTTCCCACCTCACGGCAGCTGGAAAGCAGAGAGAAGGGGGAGCCACGCGCAGGAACAGATCCTTGCAGGTCACACCCAGCCAAGCACTCACTCAACCAGCCCACCTCCTAACACTACCCTCAGCCGCTGAGCTCACCTGAGGGAGACCCCTGACAGGCACAGTGCCCTTGTGACCCAGTTACCTCCCAGACCCAGAAGGCTTCTGGTCACATTTTAGTTCTGCGCAAGACCATTCTAATGGCTGCTTGTATTTATGATGTGCTGGAAAGTGCGTGGGGCAGTTGACCAAGATGACCTCCAGGCAGTTCTGCAGTGAGGAGGCAAGATGGTTTCACTTGTGCTAAGCTGAGTCCGTAGAGGCAGGAAAGAGCCTGGGGGAGGGATTAGTCCACTTCAGGGGAGGAAGACTCACCCGGACGTCACGTTGGAAAGCTGGGGGAAGAGCCCGCCTCGCTGCGCGTCAGTGGAGGGGACCTGGGCCACGTGCATCAGGGTTCTTGAAAGGGTAGATGGGCAAAGAGTTGTTAAAGATTTTTAAAAGAGGAAACTGATTATACAAGTGAATAAAGGCATTGCATACGTAAAGCTGTGAAGCTGTCTTCTTTATTTGGTGGGGAGGGTCTGGTCTCTAGAGCATTCTGATCACATTTCAGTGCTGTCAGTTCTTACAGTATCACAGATCTGCGTTTACTGTAAATATCAATTGTATATTGAAATCAAAATGAAATGATTTTCATATTATATGCCATTTGGATGATCCGTGCCATCTTTATCATACATAATAGAAACCTGAATACGGTGATGGTAATAGCGGTGGCTTTGTGACAGTATTTGCGTGGCTCACAGTGCTTCCGTGAGCAGAGGAACAAACAGAGCAACGCACATAAATGCGAGAGACGTTGGATGCGTATTTTCGGGAGGCCTGTATCCGTGTACGGGATAATTACATCTTTGCCTGTCTTACAATTCGGCCTGACACTTTCCTCACATCAAGTTAACAATAGATGCACATCTTCTACCCAGGAAAGTAGCAGTAGGTTCTATCCCAGCTAATCAAGGGATTTGTACTCCAGGGAGCCTGCTAGATTTGAGACACGGTTGCCAATTTAAAGCGATGTCTTTATATCTTAGGTGCCGAGGTATGTGGAATATCAGTTGAGCAATTATATGTAGAAGTAAGCAAAACAGGCCTGTGTTGTATTATTGAAATTGTAAAAAGTTCGAGATCACTCTTACGATACTGTAAGCCGACACGTGAATCTCTGACACGCAACCTGAGGCCCGCAGGGCTGTGTGTAAGACCCTGTCGAGTCGGTGATGGATCGTGAATCTCAGGCAAAATTGTGTCCTTTGGTCACAGTGAAGATTCCCGATCCTTCCCTCCTCCTCTCCCTCCCCCCTCCCTCCCTCCTTTCCTTCCTTCTTCCTCTCTGCTGTCAGTGGCAACTAAGAACCTCAATAATTTTTGAATATTGACAATCTATTTTTTATGTCCGAGTGTTAATTTGGTAATTGAATCTTTTCAGTGATACTGTTATGTCCCTCCTGAGGGAAGGGATGTTCTGGCTAAGAGTGACAGGAACATCTCTTTTGTTGAAATTCTTGTCAGTTAAAATCGCATTAGGGTGGGAGTGTAGCTTAGTGGTAGATTATATGATTAGCATGTGTGAGATCTTGGGTTCAGTCTCCAGCACTGGAGTGGGGTGAGGGGGAGATCTTGTTAATGAAGTTCAATACTCTTCATTATTTTTGATAAATTTAGTACAGTGACAAGTAGTAACTGTTGTGTCTTGCTTCCCCATATCCATTTCCTTCCTCATTTTCTGTCCCCAAGCCACATTCCTTTGTCTCTCACCCTTCTGTGAGCGTTCTGCTTCAGGGGAAGCTCCTACCTTAGCTGTAGGAATTGGTCAGTGTCCTTTAAAAGCTGTCCAGTCAGAGCCTCGATTTCTCCCAGATGTCATCCTTGGTTCCAGCTTAGGAATCTGCCTTAGATGCGTCTGTGGAATTACCCATTTCCTTGAGGCCACACTTATATAAAGACTGTGGTCATCCAATCAGAGTGAATTATGAGACTTAGCCACAGTTGCCACACAGACACACATTCTCTTCCTGAAGGCCCTTGGAGAGGCCCTCTCTGTGTGAACAGGAGGAAGAAGAGGCCAGAGCTGAGATGTTGGCTTCGGAGTCCTTCCTTCACCCAGCACCTGGACGCGTTTTTTACGGCCTACCTGGTCTTCGTTGCTTTTCGGTTGCTGGGATTCAGTACCCGACGCCCACACTGAAGGGAGGAAAGGTCTGTTTTAGGTCACAGTTTCAGGAGGTCTCAGCTTGTTCATGAACTGTTGGCAATGGTGGACGGGCCTGGCAAGGAACGACTGCTCCCAGGAGGTCTCAGGAGGAAGGATCTCGGCTTGGGGAGAAGCCAGGGTGAGAACAGAGCCTTCCAGGGCACACCCTCAGTGACCCCCGTACCCTCAGTAACCCACCGCTCCTGACCAGGCTGTACTTTCTAAGAGTATGAGACATCCTCAGGGAAACCACAACATGCAGATACACATGAGGCTCTTGGGAGGCATCCAGACGTAAACCCTAGCAACCTGGTGGTGACATGATCCTGTGTATGTGCTTTGCGTTTGTGTTCACCTGGCTTCATTTGGGTTTTCCGTCACGTCTGAAACACACTAGAACTTTTGTGTTTGGTTTGGTTTGTGTATTGGGTGGGGAGTGGAGTTTATCCTGAAACTTCATCTCACTGTGTAAAATTTGTGAGCATCCTGCTAAGATTTGCCAGAAATGGTCTGGGCGGATGCATTGTGCCATGCCAGGAGTGTGTGTAGGCACAGTTCCGGCAGAAGGTGGGGGGAATTAAAGTTTCTCAGAAGTTTTGGACAATCACAATCTTACTGTGCTCACTCTTTGAGGAAAATGCACCCTCCTTTTATTTTCAGCAAGGGCTAGATCACAGTTGGCAACTATTGATTATCTGCTCTGAGAAGTGGAGAAAAGGTCTTAAATATTGCCAGAGGTTATTTATACTTTGCTTTGAAATACAGCCCTTGGGGAGCAGTTCTCCCACCATTAGGATGTAGGGCTGATGCCAAGGCAGGAGTCCATTTGTTTTCAGGCAGTCTGGGTTAGCATTCCAGGCAGGATCACTGACAGACAGAGGAAGCTTTCCTGAGGGTTACATTTCGTTGTGGAGGGTTTGCAAGGAAAAAGTAATATGCATGCAGACACAGATGCAGCTGTGTGGTGGAGTGCCTGCCTCTCATGCACGGAGCCCTGAGTTCAATCCCCAACACCACAATAAATTAAATTTAATTAATAACACACACACACACGCACACGCACACACACGCACGCGCACACACGGCTAATTAAGGACTTGACTATTCCTGAGAGACGTATGGGGGCATCACTGATAGGTGCATTCTCCACCGAGTTTCGCTGTGTTCACGTTCTCGGTGGAGTCACCCAGAGGCTGGCATCACTCCATGGCCTGCCTCCAGCACCCCTGACTGGGACACGATACCCAGCAGCAGCTTAAGAGAAGAGAGGTCACAGTTTTAGCTCACAGTTCGGAGGTCTCAGTGTATTCGTGGCCGTCTGGCAGTGGCAGAGGGCATGGCATAGGGCCTAGCTGGAAGGCCACAGCATGGCAAGACACAAAGCAGAGGGCAGAGGACAGTGCTAGCAAGGGAGATATGCCTTCCGGTCATGTCTTTGTGACCTATCCCTCCAACCAGGACCACCTCCCGCCTTCCCACAGCACAGGACATCAGTGGCCCTGTCCACCTGGTCCCGTTTACTCCCGTGACCTGGTCACCTTCCAGATACCCAAGGCTTGGTGCATTTGCTTCCTCATCACTGGACACCATACGTAACACCCACTACTACGTAAGGGAGGAAACGTTTACCTTGAGCTCACAGTTTTGGAAGGTCTCAGTTTATGCTTAGCCAGCTGTGATGGAGGAAGGGTATATCCCCTTCCGGGTCAGACCCTGTGGTTCACGCCTGCCAACCAGGCCTCACCCCTGAGCAGCACAGGAAACCAGTGGATTCACCCACTAATGCAGTTAACCCTCACAGTCTACCACCTTGCAGATACGCAAGGCTTTTGGGGGGCATTCTAGCTCAAAACCACCATGAGGCTTTTGGGGGACATTCCAGACTCGAACCATAGCAAATCTCCAGTGCGTGTGACCTGGGTGCTTCCCCTGTGCTGCCAGGGTCTGGACTGCACAAGCCCCTGGTGACGCACCTGCCATTTTCAGGAAAGATTTCTCTCCTGCTCAGCCCTCAGAGCTTGCAGTCATAGGACACAGACAGATGGTCAGGAACGCGCCTTCCGTGTCTAACCTCTGTGATGCTGTGCTTGGCTCAAGTGGTGGACTGACTCTGCCGAATGAAAGCCACCTGAAACATGTGGCACACCAGTGGCCTGCCAGGTGGGGGTGACTTGCTGTGACTCCAAAACTGCCGCCACTTGGCTGGGAGCGGCCCTTGGAGATCCAGGTGCTTGGTCAGTGTGTCTGTCTGTTGTGTTAAAGCTAGTGTCAGCTTCAGCAAGAGGAAGACAGCCTTCACTGTGTGTGTGTGTGTGTGTGGTTCTGAATTGATCCAGGATAAAAGACAAGGTGTAATTTGTGAAGTAGCATGATGACAGTAACCAGAGAAGTTGTTTGTCAACATCAGACACGTTATCTTGTAACCCCGTGGCATGGTTTTAGGTTCGTCCAACTGAAAACCAGATCATGTACCTAGGGCTGTGTGTGTGTGTGTGTGTGTGTGTGTGTGTGTGTGTGTGAGAGAGAGAGAGAGACTGGGGATCTAGCCCAGGGCCTTTGCACCACAATGAGCTACACTTCCAGCCTAATTTTTTTGTTTGTTTTGAGACAGGATCTTGCTTAGTCACCAAGTTGCCTACCAAGCTGGGCCAAAACTTGCCGCCCTCCTGCCTCAGCCTTGTCGCATGCTGGGATTCCAGGCCAGCACCACCAGATCTGGCTGCTAGGCCTTTGTGGCCAGTGGTAGGAGGCAACTGTCAGGAAACCCAGCCTTGTGAGGTTCGGGGAAGCGAGACAGGTCACTGGGAACGCTTCCTCACAAGATTCCAGTGCTGATGTTCTGACTCGAGGCCGGACAGGTTTGGGCCTTTGGGGCTCATATTCTGGCTTACGGTAATGATGGTTAGTTCTTGGTTACTTGAGCATTTGCAGGTGGCTCTAGAGTTTCTTGAAGTATCCCAGTCTGAGCAACGTAAACCTAGCCGCTAGCTGGAAGGCCGAGTCACGTGTGGCCTTCCCGAGGGGCCCAGCGCAGCGAGAGTCTGACCTGGCACACAGATGAGGAGGCTCTAGGTTGCAACCCCGGCTCGGGAGTGGGGCCTCCGGAGCGAACAGCAACATTATCAACCTCAAGGAGACTTATATTTTGAAATGCTTATAAAAAAGTCACAGATGACAATTTGTATTTTTTTCTTTTTTTGTACCTCAGGTTAATTTAACCTGCTTCTGAGATTATCAGACAAAAATAATAGGGAAATGTGCTGGAATTGTAGACAGAAGTTACTTTTAAAAATGTTCTTGGGCCTGGTGGCACAGGCCATAATCCCACTACTCTGGGAGGCTGAGGCAGGCAGGTCACAAATTTGAGTCCGATCTCGGCAACCTCGTAACATCGTGAGTAGTTTTCTCAGTCAAACGATATAAATGGGCTGGAGATGAAGCCGTTGTGGACTCATCTCTCTTGCACCTAAACTGCATGGAGACTTGCTGAATTGGCTTTCTTAAGATACATTTTGGGGTTCCCCCTCAAAGTTGTACAAAAGAGACGTTTGAAGCAGTGGTGATTCACATCTGTGTATCCTAAGAGGCTGAGAGAAAGATCACCGGTTTAGAGGCGGAGATAACAGACGTAGTAGCTTTTAAAAATGGTTACCCACCATTTGTTTACATACTGTCTTTTTTCCTGTATGACCACTAATTTTTATTTCTGTGACATGGGAAGAGTTGGAACACATTAGGAAAGAGTTCCATGAGGCTCCGTGTTGGTCCCATACTTCTTGTCTCTCTCGGTTAGTGTAACAATAATGTGTTACCCTTCCCGCCTCCACAGAGGCTCTGGACGCTTACACAGGTCACGTGAGTGTCCTTGTGAGATCATGAGACGTCTTGTCTGAGTAATCCAGTGTCAAAATATGAGTCAAATTTTCCTGTTCTTGAAACTCCACCACAGAGGGACGTTTGTAGCGGGAACTACAGGCTACTGCTGGGAGATGCTGGTACCAGGACAGCTGTGTTCCCTGACTGTACCGCCCTTGAAACCCTATTCGAAGGTGACCCTGGGGTGTGGAGGCACCCAGGCCACCTCGGAGGAGGACATCAGAGGCTGGCAGTCGCGTGATCTTTGCAGATTCCTCTGAAGGGCTGAGATTTTCACTGGGACATGTCATTCTTCAGAAGGGACTTTTAGTGGCATAGGGGTTTCCCACGTAAACATTTTATTGGCATGAGAGAGAAACGAAGAAAAGCTTCCTTTTGTGTTGTCAGAGTGTGAACTCTGATGGGTTTGTTTCCAAGGGAGTAACTTTATGAACACTTGTCCATGCACAGCCACACATACACTGTACTAATGTATGCATTCTGTATTATATATGCATACATGCAGTATGTAATATATGCAATATGAAATGTTGGCATGTACGATGCAGTATGTATGTGTGTACATTTTGCATGTTTTATATATGTATATAATATGCTGTATTTGTGTGTGTACATGTATATGTGTGTATTTTGGATCTCTGTGAAGGTTAAGTAACATGACCTCCTACTTTCGACCTTGGGTTTGCCACCCAGGTGCCCTAGGTAGATGAGCATTTTATATTTAAATGTTTCTTGTGGAGCCCAGCATGGTACCCCACTTCTGTAGTCCCAGTTACTCAGGAGGCTGAGGCAGGAGAATTGCAAGTTCAAGTCCAACCTGAGCAGCTTAGTGAAACCTTGTCTAACATCAGACGGACTGGGGCTACACCTGCCGTGATTGAGTGCCTGCCTGGTGCACTCAGAGCCGGGAGTTCATCACCAGACTGAAAAATACAAAATTCCCGGGAGAGAATTTACACAACTTTGTTTACTAGCAGGACAGTCTTGGGTAGAATTAACCTTCGCCATGTGCTGGGGGTTTCTGGGACCCCTTCTGCGTGGATGCCAATATCTGAGGGCTTGCTTGGATGGGTAGGGTTTGCATCTAACCCGTGCGCCCTGTCCCTTCAGGCATCTTCGCCCGCCCCACGCCCGGCACGCTGTCCACGCTGCGCGAATGGTTCCTGCGCTGTGTTCTTGCGGGGTAGAGACAAGAAAGCAAACCCTGTGTTGCGTACAGATGCAGGTTTCCACCCTTGGTGATTTTGGTCCATGGTTGAACTTCCAGGTGCAGAACCTGCACCCACATGGCTCAGGGCACAGCAGAAGCACCGTCTTCCCTTGCCCTGAGCCCTCTGAGGTCCCAGATTTGCCCAAGCAGTGTCCCAGATGTCATGTGACAGGACACCCAGCATCATGACACATGCTTAGTTAGAGATTCTGGCATATGTGTGTGTATGGGGGGGGGGTCATGTGGCTCAGGCCACATGCATGGGAAAGCTGCCTCGCTGTGCCCTCTGGGCTGCCCCGTGGCTTGTCTGCTTCCCAGCTGGCTTCCCTGGTCCCTTTGCTCCTGTGCCCTCCACACCCAGGCCTGACCAGGAAGGAGGGTAGCCTTGGGCCAGCACTTGTCGGGACAGCCTGGGAGCTAGATAGCCTTTGTGTCCCATGTCCACCCCGGTTGCTCCAGTGATATTGGGCCACTTCCGTCCACGTGCTTAGCTCCAGGTGCCTCATTTATACGAGACGGAGCTTACGGTGCAGTGTGGTCTAAGTGACGGCCCTTGTCAGCACAAGGAGAAAGGCTCAGCTTCCAGACACTGAGCTGCCACAAAGGCCTGACGGGAAGTTAAATTCCAGTGTCTTCAGGGGATACAATGAAAAGCCCCAGCCGTCAGTCGCAGGGATGTTACCGTTCCTGGCTGGCACTCAGATTAATGGAAGAGGCACTTGGGCACAGAGTGACACGAATCAGAGTGAGGAGAATTGATGGCATGAGCCAGGGATTGTCACTTCCAACCTTGCAGGGGCAGTAGCATCCCCAGCGAGGGGCGGGAGGATCTCCACACCCAGCTTGGGGCACTGCTAGCTCTGTGACCCCAGGTAGGTTCCCGCGTCTCAGCTTCTGCACCGCCTTGGGGTGTCTGTGCAGTGCCCGGTGGGAGAAGGTCCCGCAGGTTCAGGGGCTGCTCACGCCTCGCGGCTCCGGAGCTGTGGCCCGTGTGTCATCAGTGAAGGGGGATCCAGGCTGCTGATTGCCTCCTACTTTCCACCTGAGCAGAAACGCTTTCTGGTGCCTGCTCTGCTCCTAACAGGGCTTGCTTGCCATGTGTGCAAGTAGCACTGAGCTGGTACTGACGGCACATGCCCAGGCATGTGCACATGCATGTGTGTGGGGGGGAGTACTGGGGTTGAGCTCAGGGCCTTCACTCTGAGCTGCATCCCCAACTCATCTTTGTTTTTGATTTTGAGATAGGTTCTGTTAAGTATGGATCTGGCACATCCCCCAAAGCCTCATGTTTGGAAGATGATTCAGTCACAGGGGTTAATCCCCTGGCTTCCCGTGCTGTTGAGATGGGAAGCATGACCTGGAAGGGGTGGGTCATGGGACATGACCCGGAAGGGTATCCACTAGCCCTTCCCTTCCTCCCTCAGTTGGCTTCTTGTCCGTCATAGGATACACGGCTTCTCTCCAGCTAGGCTTCTGCCAGACCCTTCAGCCATTGCCAGCCAGCTGTGAAGGGACTGAGACATCCTGAAACCATGAGCTAAAATAAACCCCATGTCTGGAAGGTGATTCAGTCATGGGCATTAATCCTCTGGCTTCCTGTGCTGCTAATTGGTGGGGCCTGGATGAAGAGGCGGGATGCTGGGGCGTGACCTAGAAGGGAAGGAGAACAGAAATGTAACCTGGAAGCGAATATAGTCGCCCCACCCTTCCCTGCTCACTCTGCTTCCTGTTTGCCTTGAGACGCACAACTTTCCTCCAGCTCAGCTTCTGCCAGACCCTTCCGTTATTCCCGCTGACCACGGATTGACGCTTCCTAAACTGTGAACTAAAATAAAGCTTTCCTCCCTTAAGCTGTGGGTGTCAGGTATTAAGTTGCTGAGTTGCCCAGGTCTGGCTCAGGCTAGCAGCGCTCCTGCCTCTGCCTCTCAGCGTGCCGGGATCACAGGCCCGCGCCACCACAGCCCTTCTGCACACTCCTAGATGTGCGGCGTGACTGCGGTACGAAGCCTGGAAGAGGAGATGAGGACGGATTTTGAGTGATGCCAGGAAGTATCGGGCCAGTTGAAAAGGTCACAGAATGTGGTGCTTGGATGAACGTTGTGGTCATTTAGACAGGTGGTGCCTGTCCCAGTGACAGGGTCTGATCTCTGTTCTGCACATAGTGCTGAGGCTGCGCTCACCCCACAGCACCTGACCTACATGCAGCTCACAGGTGGGGGGCCTCGTCATCCCCACGGGCGGCCTTCGCCGCTGCCCTATAGCAGAGAGGGTGTGGCTCCTCCGGCCCTCCCCCTCCTCCCTCCCCTTCTCCTTTCCCTGACGGGGGCCCATCTCCTTTGGAGGGCACGCTGAGCCCACTAGAAAGGGCCCTGGGTGCCATGGGGGAGAAATTGTTGTCATCTCATCAGCAACTGGAAATTAGATTCTTAAACTTTGAATTAAAGACAGCAGATTGCATTTTTAAAAAATAGTTTTATTTATATGTGAGCAGCCTACTGGCGACTTGGCCCTGTGACCTCATCCCAGGATAGCAAGTGACCCTATTCTGCAGGGAGGAAGGCTGGCTTCTGGGATTCTTCCAGAAAGAAATAGTCACTCAGTGGCTGAAAGTCACAAGAAAATAATTATTACAGCTCTGTCCCAAGAGAAGGATGAGAGTGTGGCTGTTTCCCCGTCCCTGGGGGTCTCTGGGGTAGACAGTTGTCCCTTTGGCAGAACTCTGCTGTCCTCTGTCCCTCAGTGCTGACGGCCACAGCATCCCCAGACCCCCAGGCTGCTCTTGGTGCCCTGGACTCTGTCCCAGGTTCTGGTGGTTGTTGCCGTCTGCATCACAGGCCCATGGCTTATTTGCGGCTGTTTCCACAGATACCTTCTGTGTTTTCATGTAGCACTGGACAACTGGACCCTTGAGAACAGAAACTGGAGGGGCTGACAAGAAATCCAGCTGGGATTATAGTGTTTATTCCCGTGTCACTCACGTTTATGTTACGGTAACAAAATACTTGAGGTCCTTGGCTTAAAAAGAGGAAGGATTTATCTTGGCTCATGGTTTCAGAGAGTCTGTTGCCTCGGGGCCTGTCACAGGAAGTCCATCAAGGTGGGGAGCGCGTGGCCCGGGAAGCTGTCTGCTGTTGGCAGCTGCGAAATGGAAGAAAATGACAGGAAGGGAATAGAGTGGAGTGTCCTCTTCAAGGTCACAGCGCCAGTGACCTCACTTCCTCCCCCCATACCCCCACATGCTGGGGACCCTGCCTTGAACACTGGAGCTTTGGGGGCGCTGACCAATACTGCAGTGTTCTTGGAATTGGTAGTAAAGGGGGAGAAGCAGGGAGGGAGTCTTCCCAAAAAAGGAAAGCGCAGGCTTTGTGTAGCTTCATGGCCCAGTACCCCCCCCCCCATTTTTTTGTTTGTTTGTTTGTTTGTTTAGCTGCCACTAGAAAAGGGAAAGAGAGGCCGGATCATCGCTGTGAATCTTTCCAGCGTCAGAGTGTAAGGACGCTTGGCCTGGCCCTGCATGCTGCATTCCAGCATTAAATCAAAACCCATTAACCTTGGGTTCGTCTGGGGCAACTGAGGATTTAGATCTGCACACAGACAGAGTTCCTCATCGGATAGGACAGGCGAAGGTGATGCCCTGGGAAGCCCCGTCTGGCAAGGTGCAGGGCCTTTTCACCAGACCTGGGCTAAAGTGTGACCCCAGAAAGCTGCATGGTTAGTATTTTGTTTATTACAGTGTACATTTTGGAGCAAACTCTGTTTTTATTGTTGTGAAGGGAATTACCAATTTAATTTAATTTTAATGAAAGTCTTAATCTCTGTGAATGGCTTAGCACAGTGCCTGGAGAGAACTCTTGAGGGGTAAGAGCTGGAGCTGTTATTCTAGGGAAGCGCATGGTGCTTGCGGCCCAGCTCCGTGGGTTCTCTGTGCTCAAGAAAGAACAGGGTTGGGGATGGGGCGGAGTTCAGTGATCAGATGCTTCCTGGGTTCGATTCCCCAGCAGCACATACTGACTGGGCGTGGTGGTGCACGCCTGTAGTCCTAGGACTTGGGAACTGAGGCAGGAGGATTGCCGCAAGTTTGAGGTCAGCCTGGGCTCCGTGGAGAGTTCAGGACCAGTGTAGACTTCAGAGCAATACGTTGTCTCAAAAATAAATAAATAAATAAGGTGTTGTTTCCTGAGCACCTGGTACGTGCCAGATGTCGTGGTCATGTTGGAATTTCTAGCAGCCGGTTTCCCCAGGGCCGACATCCCTGTGGGCAGTTGGCCAATCAATTTTCAGTAGAGAAGAGCAATTAGAGACCTCATTTGTGTGTCACTTCAGTCATGTGACTGTTAAATAATAGATTGTGTCCTCATTGGCAGAAGGGAGTTCTGTCCTGGAGGCAGCTGGGGGATTCTGACTCCAGCTCTGACTGAACTGCAGGGAACGTGGAATCCTCAGCATAGACGGGAAGCGTGGGTCGCGTCCCTCACGCTCTGTTCTGTTTTCACGTGCCCTGTCTCTTATCAGCCTCTGTAAAATGGGCTCGCTGCAAAGCTGAGTCTACACTTTTGACATGTGTATGTTAGATAAACATGCGTGTCGGTATATATCCCATGTTTGCGGGTGAGCTTTCTGTGCTGGATCCGGATGACATGCCTCCCAGATCTTCCTGGCTGTCCGCTGCTCTGTGATCCCTGTCTAGGAAGACACTCTGGTGCCTACGGTGAGGCTGAGATGCAGGAGCCAGCCTTCCACCCTGACCTTCCCTGGCGTGTATCCTGGGCCAGCCAAGTGCAGTGTGACTCCCAGGTGTGATGTTGGCTCTGTTCTAGGACAAGCAACCAGTATGCTTACCTGGCACCTGCAGAGTTAGCTTGAGAGATCCCGCCCCATGCTCCACAGCACGGGGCCCAAGTCACTTCCTGGCACTCTGGTGCTTTCTGGCCTGCAAGGAAGATGCCATTTCTGTGGTGGGACTTAGATTTCCAGGACCACTGACAGAGGGACCACAGGGGTCTGGGCACCAATCTGAAATGCAAGGCAAGCCCTAGCTGTTAGAGACCAGGGCTGGAGAATAGGCCCCCCACGCCCGGGGACAGAATGTGTGAGTTCCAGCGTGGGTTTCCAGCTACAGGGTCTCCTTAGCCCTGGCTTCCATTGACCTGCAGTCAGCTATTAAATGGAGAGTTCTCTGATCTTTCTCAAGTTACATTTCTATCAGATTTCCTAGTGGATTCAGAAACGCAGGTGGCCCCAGGTGCAGGGCAGTGGCCCGGCCCCCAGGCGGAGGTCCTGCTGGAAGCCCAGCCAGTATCCTCACAGGGGCTGCCCGCCTTCCCTGACTCCGCAGCACTGGCTCGGCCTCTTTCTGTCACTTTTTCTTTTCATCTTAGTGATTTTTATGACACAGTACCTGGCTCACGCAGTTGATAGGAGGAGAGGGTGACTTTGGTTCCTGTTTGCAGTCTTGCTGGCTCCAAGGCCGAGGCAGCATGGCAGGGGGGTGCGACTGGGGTCGTGGCAGGGGGTCTGCCCACTCCACGGCAGCCAGGAAGCAGAGGCGGAAGGGAGGAGCAGCGACAGGCGTACGCTCCTCCAGGTCACAGGGCCGGGACCCGCCTCCACGCAGCCCGCCCCTGCCACCACAGTCAGCTGCTGAGCTCACCCGTGGATCTCCAGGTGAGCATGGTGCCCTGTGACCTAGTTACTTTCCAAGCAAAAAACCTTGGGGGACACTTTAGATCTGAGCCCTAACATAACCGTTCATTTCGTCTGCGTGGAATAATTGTGTTTCGCAGAGATGCTTCGGGCTCGTACTTAGCACAGACCGTGGCACGGGGCTCCCCCAGCATGTGGGCAATGATCCCAGGTGTGTAGCACAGAGAATGGCTTTGCTGTCACCTGACGATGTGCAGTGTGCACCAAGCTGGCACGGAGACCGTGGAGCCCTGGAGCTTGGCAGAGACCCACTCTGCCCTGTGGCCGCACCGTCCCGTCTTCTCCTTGACCCCCTGTCCTCTGCTTCCTGCCTGTTGTGCTGACCATTTCTTCTGGTGGCCCCGTGTTGAGGCTCTTGTCCTCTCAGTATTTACCCTAGAGTCACTCGGGGCGACCTGGGGACACCTACAGTCTCTTCAGAATGAGGTTTGTAAGCGCACGAAGTCTTCAGGTTACAGTGTAGCCCAGCCAATGGAAGTGGAAGCCTCCGAGCCTTAAAAATCAAGTCAAACTGTGATCTGACAGCGTCTTTATCTGCCAGTGCGCCAGTGATGACACCGGCTCTGTTCACTCTGCCGGCGGCACAGTGTTCCACGTAACATGATAACGTGGCATACAGATCTGTCGTGTCGCAGCAGTGCTGGAAAATGCGGTTGATGCTCTTGTGGCGTGTTGCCCCTTGGAGACATTGCTGCGTTCAGCTAGGAGGTAAGGGAGGGAAGTCAAGATGAAGCTCTTTTCTCCAATTTCATGGACTCCTTGAATTTATCCACAGACCCTTCTCTATGCTGATTTACCCATAGAAATCCTTGTCTGTCTGTCCGTCCGCCCGCCCGTCCGTCCTTCCGTCCGTCCTTCTTCCTTCCTTCCTTCCTTCTTTCCTTCCTTCCTTCCTTCCTTTCTTTCGAGGCAGGGTCTTGCTCTGCAGTCCAGGTTGGTTGCTTTTGTTTTTGTTGCTAGAGATTGAACCCAGGGCCCGTACTGAGCTGCGTCGCTCACCAGGGTCTCGGCTGGTTGTCCAGGCGCGGCTCGAGCCTGCCTCAGCCTGCCTCAGGCCTGGGATTACAGGCCTGCGTCACCACTCCCTTTTAGGTACAGAAATTCTGAAGCGCATGAATATAGTTCCAAGGAGGAAGAGAAAGGTGGAAAGGAAGTGACTTTCCGTGACAGTTGCCAGTGCTGTTCCTGAGATACTGAATGGGCCGTTGTCAGTGACGGTCTTTGGAGTCTGAGAGGAAGTGTCCGTCATGCATGGGAACCCCACATCCCAGCCCTAGGTCCCCCCGGGTCAAGCACACAAGACGTCCTATTTCCTGAGTGTGTTGGATGGCTCGTTCCTGGCCGCCTGTGTGTCCTGAATCAATTCAGAACACTGATTTCCCGGGGTGATCTTAACATTGGTGAAGAGCCAGCGGTCACTTGGTGCCAGATTTAGTGACTGAGGTGGACGGGGCCACACTGTCACGTCTCTGTGAGTCTGCCTTTCCGGGGGATGGCGCGCAGGCCAGCACTCAGCATGTGTGGTCGGACCTCATAAAGATGGGAAGAGACTTCCAGGCCTGTGTCGGCGTGGCCATCGTGACTGGGTAAATAAATGTCTTTGTAGCTGGGTGGGTGGGGGGGATTGATGACACTACATCCTTTACTACAAAAAACTTTTAAAAATTTAAACACCATGTCTTTTGGTTACATGTGTCTGGCCGGTTTCAGGCCTGAGTCCCCTGAATGCACACATGGCTGTGTGGGTTCTTCTTGGGCTGCTCTGGGGCCTTGCCACACTCAGCCCCGTGGGGCTGAGTTTCTCGTGTCACTGAGCGTCTGAATCCAAGTGGTTCAGACGCTTCCTTCTCATCTCTTGGTCACACTCATTACCAGTTGATACGACATCTGATAGTTCAGTTCATGCATTACACCAGCTGAGTGACTTTTTTTTTTTTTTTTTTTTTTTGGAATATTCCGAAACCATTTGCCTTTTCTCTGAACAGTTTTTACCTGTTCTTTGCCTATGGCTTGTGTTTCACTGCCGGCCCTCACAGAGGCTCCGGGGACATGGCTGTACAGAGGGGCCAGGGTGGCAGCTAGGTGCTCTCGGCACTGCGCTCCCTGAGCTCGCGACTCCAGCGGGGGTGAAGCAGCTTTCGAACCCCTCATGCTAATGGCTCCTTTGAAGTGTTTGACCCAGTGGGCGCGGGGTGGGAGTTCAGCTCCAGGAATAGCACTTAAGGCAGCCGCGGGGCCCTGGAGAGAAGTTTTATAAAAACGGTGAGCTGGGCCGTGAAAAACAAAGAGTTTCAACACAGCCTCTGCCACCTCAGGAAGAGCCCGCGGCCCACAGAAAGCCAGCTGGGAGCTCTGAGCCAACTGAAGACGTGCCGCTCTGCCGCGTGGAACTCCTCTGTCTCTCTCCCGCACTGACCTTTGTCCCCAGATCCTTTTTAGCTTTTATTTTCAAAGAGAGTCTTGCTAACTCTCTGAGTTGCCCAGACTGGGCTTGAACTTGTGATCTTCCGGCCTCCGCCTCCCAGAGTGCTGGATGACAGGCCTGCGCCACCGTGCCATGCTCTTGAGGGGGTCCTGTGTGGTGGCCAGGCCTCTCTGTCCCACCCCACCTAGGGCTGGGCTTGCGTGTCACCCAGCTCCGAGTCCCGGAGCCTCCATAGCGTGGGTGAGGGGCGAGGGGCGGTGGAAGGGCAGGGGCTGGCCCGGCTGAGCCCTTGCTGGAAGCTTTGCCGAGGCCCCAGCAGGATGCCTGTGGTACCTTCTCCTGGTGCAGCTAGCTGGGTAAATGGTGAGAAAGAAAAAAGTGACCGGGAGTGAGACGCACACAGTGATTTTCAATCACATCCGTGGCGTTCCTTCCTCATCACACGTGGTGGAAGTTGGTACTATGACTAAATGCGGCCCGTGTGTGCCCGACAACCACAGGGGTGGGGACATAGGAGCGGAGGGCTGGAAGATAATCCAACATAAAATCCCCTGATTGCTGCTCACTGCTGTGGTTTGGGTCTGAACTGTCTCCCGGCATCTCCTGGGTTTGGAAGGCGAAGTGACGGGCACAGGGCCTCCTGGGGGAGGTGCCGGCGTGGGCAGCATCTTAGGTCACCGCGGTGCGGCGCAGACGCGTTTCTGATGCCCGCTGTCCTCCAGCACGCAGCAGGTGGTGTTTGTCTTTGCTCGGGTGGCGTGAGCGCAGGGAATCGGACATCTGTTTGGAATAGCGTGACCCAGGGTCACATGTTTAAGTGAAGCCACCTGAGTATTCCGTATCGCTTCATTCCACTAGGAAGCAGACAGCATCCTCTGGGCTTCTGAGCGGGGGAGGTGCAGGGCCGACCTCGTTGTTTGTACTATTTTAAATGTCTTTTCGAATTCAGGTTCTCAGTGGACCTGGGTGGCTTCTCTTTTCACAGATGACATTCTGTTGTCTCTGCATCTTGCATTCATTCTGCCACTGACTCATTTGTTTACTTGAGCAAAAATAATAGAGCTAATTTTGGGTTCATGTTACTGTAAACATAGTAGGTTTTAATTTTTTTAAGTAAGAGAATAGCTCAAGGGACTTGAGAATGGACTCGTTTGATCTTTTAGAGAGGCGGAACCCGGGCCTAATGCTCACCCTGGCTGTCTGGAGCACTTTCTGTTTACCTTGAACACGTGTTTGTTTATCTGATTCTGCGCTGTGCCGGGACAACATGATGATGCTGTCATTTGGGCTGGCAGACTTGGGCCAGGGTCAGCCCGGCCGGCCTGCGCCTGGCTGGCTGCCTTAGGGACCTTCGGATGTTTTCCTCCACCTTTGTGCGTGTGAGATGTAATAATGCCCCCAGCTGTTTAGAGGACTGAGTAAGAAGCTGCATCCGCAGTGTAGCGCGTGCCAGGGGCCCGATGCTCTGTTCCAGCACCGTCAGCACCAAGCGGGGACGGGGCGGGGGCCATGGGCCACTGGTGCTTAGACCCGACAGCGGTGGGGGACAGGTGTGTGGGCTCGGAGGCTCTGTCAGTGGCAGAGTGGGGACCCCTGTGGGTCAGCCAGCAACTGTGAACGTGAAGAAGGGGAATACCACTGTTCGTAGACCTGGAGCAGTTGTTTGATACTTATCAAGTAATAAATGTTCGAGTAAAACGCTATGTATTTTTAAAAATACATACATCCTGGCCAAACACCTACTGTGTTAGGGCTCTCTTCTGCAGAAAGACAAACCCCAGGGTGTGTGTTCTTGTGGGTGTATAGTGGAATGTACTTTGCAGTAACAGGTATCAGAAATACAATATCCGTTTGGGCCTGGCTGACTGTGTTGGCTTAAAGCATTGTCCTTGGTGAATTGTTGGGAAAGGGACAAAGCAAAACTGGAGTGACTCTGTCAGCTTGTTTACTGTTGAAAAAAAAAAAATAGAAGCCAGGCCTGGTGGTACAGGCCTGTAACACCAGCACTCCGGGAGGCTGGGGCAGGTGGATTGTAAGCGTGAGTGAGTCCAGCCTGGGCAACTTGGTGACTAAATGAGATCCTGCTTCAAAATTAAAAATAAAAGCGGCTGGAATGTACCATAGTATGGCCTCCATCTGTGTACCACGCATACACACAGGGGTCGAAAAGGGGAAAAATCTACTCACAGTAAAAACAAAAAAATCTCAACTTTTAAAAAAACTTGTCTAGAAAGAAGAATGTTGAGGGAAATGTATGTAGTAAGACTACCTAGAGGGTTTTTATGGGTGTTGGAGAAAGTCAATTTTATTTTCCTTGGAAACTTTATTTTTTCATATTTTATAAAAGCATGTATTATTTTGTAATGTTTTTAAAAGTAAAGCAGAGTGCTAAAACTCAAGGCAAGGAAGAATTGGGCCTGTATTTACATAGAGATTAGTTTGCAGAGATGCTTACAATTTGACTTTTTTTTTTTTTTTGGTATTTTAAGAGCTAATATGTAGGTCTGTGGGGTTTCTCCATGCACAACTACTCTTGTAAGCAGATGCATTCATCAACAAGTGAGTGCATTTTGAAGGAAATTAATCAGAATGGAAAATTTAAAGTAGTTAAATTTGGTGCTATGTGAATTTTACCTAAAGAGTGAAAATAAAACTTGGTGAGGCAGGAGACTGGAGTCCTAACTCACTAGAATTCTAGGAAAGATGAGTTTTAAAACCTTAGGTTTTATTAGGAATGTAAGAAGGTCTGCTGAGTTCTAAGGAAAACAAATGCTAAAACTGAATAATGAAGTTCATAAAAGTCACTTTCTTCCCAGCCACGCCAGGACACAGAGACAGAAAAGACAGCTTACACCTCTGCAGTGCAGCCATTCTGGCTCTTGCTGATGGGTCCTGGAAAGCCTCTGGCTGTGACCCAAGTCTTTGAATCTGCAACCCGTCCAGTGGTCAGGGTGAACAGGTGTCACTGGCTCCACCGTGGCTTCCCTCTAGGTGACAGCGTCCATGGGTCCTGGGTTGGGGGTTGGCTCCTCTGCTCCCTAAGATGCTCAGGGCGTGTCACTGCCGAGGTAGCCCAGTGCACAGGCACGCATTTGCTGGCAGGCCAGGGTTAGGCATGCTTTATGGATGTGGGGGACACTGACCTCTCCCTAACAGGATCTAGCCACCATGTGAGGGATGGGTATCGTGTTTCAGAGACAGGACTGTGAGCACACCTGGGGTTCATACCCGCCTCTAGAACTTACCACCCCTGGGAACTTGAGCGTATTAGGAAACTTCTCCGCACCTATAGACTTCTCCATGTCTATAGAGTCAAGAGTTTGTCAATCCCAGTATTACTGGCCTGTAATCCCGGTACTCTAGGGGGCCAAAACAGGAAGATACCAAGTTCAAGCCCAGCCTGGGCAACTTAACAAGTTAGCAAGATGATGTCTTAAAATTAAAAAATAAAAAGACTGGGCTTGTAGCTCACTGTGAAGACCCTGGGGGATTGGTGCCCACCAAAGGATAAATAAACAAATGAAGATTTCCTAAATGTGAAATGCTTAGAAGAATGCTTGGCGTGTACTGACTAATAAGGCAGTGTTAGCTGTGATTGCTCTCGTGTTAATATATTTACTTTTTGGTAACTATTCGGACTCTTGAAACACTTGGTTTTATATATAAAATTAATGGTTTTCACTGTCATAATCATCATTAATCATTTTAGCATTTTCCTTTTATTCCAGTTCTGTTGTGGATGCACCTGAATTATATACAATGTTGAGTTTCATTGTGGCATTTTGCTCTTGTGACTAAGACTAGTTAGTACGTGTAAAGCCAGGTGTGTTGGTGTTTCCCTGTAATCCTGGGTGTCTGGGAGGCTGAGGCAGAAGGATCCCAAATTCAAGCCCATCCTGGGCACCTTAGAAATTTAGCAAGATCTGTTTAAAATCAAATGCACATACAAAAGAACCACGGATATAACTCTTTGCAAAGGCCTCGAGCCCGATCCATGGTACTGTTTTAAAAAATTCATTTGAAATTCAACAGACTTGTCAGCATTTTAACATATAAGTCATATAAGGGATGATTTTTCCCCTCCAAGTTATATGTGGAATGATTACATTAGGGAATTAATGTTTAGATATTGAAGATAAATCCAAATAACTTACCAGGGTTGTATTACCAACCTTGCCAGATTGAGTAGAACCCATATAATCACAGAATTACTGATACTCGTAACCTCAGGGAGCCCAAATTCCCTGGGAGCAGGCAACTCCACTGCTTCCACCTCATAAGCAGAATTCAAATGCATTTGATAAAACCCAGGGCCATGGCCAAACTTTAGTCTACCTCTGCTTTGCACCAGTAATCTTACATAAAACAAAGCATTTTCTGAGAATTCCCACCTTAAATTCACTGAACTGCATCTTTGAAATAGTGCAGTCCCATTCCCCAGATTAGGGAACAGGTGCAGGACACTGGGCCTCTGTGACTTTGTGAGTGAGTTGCTAGTGGCCAGGAGTGGCTTCCCAGAGGGCACAGAGCTGCTGCCTACCAGCCAGGTCCTGGGCCAGAGGTCCTCCCCTCTGCGTCGCCTCGGCCGCTGGGGATGCTGCAACAGCTGGCAGCTCATTCCTCCTTGGTCCCTGGACCAGGCAGGAACCTCGCTGGGGCTCCTGAGCATAGGTTATGCAGAAACTTTGGTACTTTCACATATTTTTAGGAAAGGTTTTCATGTTAGACTGTATCAGGCATTGGTTTCCATTCGCATCTTCTGATTTCATAGCGGAAAGGTGTATTTCCCCAGGTGCCTCCGTACTCGTCCTGTTTCTGTTCAAACCAGCTGCTTTTGCATGTCAGTGGCCAGTTATTATTGGCAATATTGTTGAGTAATTAATCCGACGGTCCTCTGTGGGCTCCAGATGGCTTTGATGACTTCCCCGTGCAACTTTGTGGCCTCGGGTTCCTGTGGGGGGCAGCTCCATTCCCTCTGCTGATTTACCCTCCTGAAGATGTGATGTGTGTGCGCTGTGCCCAGCAGTGGGTGTCCCCAGGAATATGGGACTTTGCACTCAGGTGTTGGCAGAAGCCTTGCGGGCCTTTGGGAGCACTTCATGTGACAAAGGAGACGTGGTTCCTTGTTAGTACCGCAGGCAGGTGTAGGTCAGGCTGCAGGTGTCGGGAAGAGGACACCTGTTGTGCATTTTATGCAAAAGCGCGCTGTGTAATTGTTTCTGTTGTTATTATTCATGTTTCTTTTTGTTCCTCCTGCTCCTCTTGTCCCGATTTCTTGTTCTCTTCCCTTCATGGCACTCCCAGCCCAGCGCCCTCATACCCCGGACAGAGCCTTGCTGAGGCGCTCAGGCCACAGGCTGGACTGGACCTGTGATCCTCCTGCCTGAACACCCCTGGAGCATGGGGATGACAGGCCTGTGCCACTTGGCCCAGCTGTAACATGTTGTTAAAGTAAACTGTGGTTTAGCTGGTAGATTGTCACCAGAAAGTGCATCTTGAGGGGGGATCATGATGTCTAAATCAAGAGTAATTTAGGGGGAAAATAAGCAACAGCTTCTATTGTGATGGCTTGTGTCATTCTAAGATTTAGAACGATAACGAACCCGTTTCTAAAGTTGTCAATCACTGCAAGGCTTGCAGCACGGGGACGGCGTCCCGCGGTGGCTCAGGAGCGTTCTGAGCTGCTGCCTGTCACTCCTCTGTGTGGCATGTCTGGCTCTTCTCCTCAGATACTGTCATTAGCGTCCTCAGGTAATTAAAAGGTTATGTTTTCTTTACTCTGTTTCAGTTGGGGTTTTTTTCCTTATAAATTACAAAACACACACTTGGTGTTTCCCAGCTGCGTCACTGGAACAGCCTACGGTAACAGCACACTAGCATGATTCAGTTCTTACGAAAGTCCTGCTTCTCTTACAGAAGGACAGCGCCATGCTGCTCCCAGGAGAATTCCCAGGCTGCCTTCCTTTCCCGTGAGCCTCTTCAGGTGCTGGTGCCCTATGACAGTGGGGCCTGGAATCTCCTTTTAAAGATTAATTGGTGGTCCTAAGGCCATAGTTGTCCCAGCCACCTCAGATTGTATGTAAGGAAGTATTGGCGAACTGAGTGGCCTGTGTTACGAACTCTGTTTAAAATTCTCCCAGCGCTAAAGACAAGACATTGAAAATCCAAGTTAGAACTAAGCCAGGAGGAACTTCCAGAAGTCTCAGGTCAAGTTTTATGATCTGCAGTCTCAAAATCCCTAATATACACCAGATGCTGCAGTCCATCCCGCCATAGGTAAGAGTGGTTAGTCAAGGGGAAGGAAGGTATTTGGTCATCTTGGGATTTATGCAGATGATAAAATTAGCTATGCAGCTTTGCTCTGTGCCACTAAGATGATGACTGAATATTCTTGGGGTTTTTCGTAGAGATTTCCATTTTGCAATATTTGAACGGACGTTTGCGGGGGGTGAGCTATGCTTAGTAATAACTGGATAGTGCTCAGTCAGCTTTCCATTGCTGTAACACATGCCCCAGACAATTGACATACAAAGAGAAAAGGTTTGTGTTGGCTCATGGTTTTGCGGGTTTTAGTCCATATTCAGTTGGCCCCGAGGCTTTGAGCAAGGCAGCTGGCATGGTGGGAGGTGTGTGGCCAGGCCACGCCAGTTGCCTCATGGCGAGGAGGTGTCAGAAGAAGGAAGAAGCTGTGCTCCTATGGCCCCTCCAGGGGCACACCCCAAAGAACTTAAGGACTCAGGCCCTACCTCTTAAAGTTTTCACCAGCCCTCCCTCATGCCAGCTGGGGACCAGGCCTTCAACATCTGGGCCTTTGGGGAGCCATTATGGCTCGGACCCGGACTGTGCCCCAAAGCCTCATGCGTCTGGAAGGTAATTGGGCCATGGGAGCCAGTTATATTAATCATCCCTCAATGATTGCATGTGCTATGCAGAGGAGGGACCTGACTAGAAGGCGAAGGCTGTACACCGTCCCCAGTAGCTCCTCACTCCACTCCTTGTGGCCTCGGAGATTAGCACCTTTCTCTGGCTAGACCTCAGGCCTTCCACCACTGCCGACCGTCCATGAATGTCCTAAGACCTCCTGAAGCTGTGAGCTAAAATACAGCTTTGCTCCCCAGAGTCGTGGGTGTCGGGTATCATGTCCTGGAAACAAGAAAGTGACTAAGGGAGGGAGTTGTGAGCACCCCCACGGACAGGGATCCCCCAGGGAGAATCGCCTGGCATGGCATATAGAGGTGGCACGTGCCGGGGTGAGCCGTCAGCTCCCGTCCCACCCATGGGTCTCCTTAGCATGGAAAGCTCGTGTGCGGCTGGAGAGTTCTGTGGGGCCAGGTGGCCTTCTCACTGTGTGCTCACCGGCAAGATGTGGCCATGTCCAGTGGGACTGTTAAGCATCTGTAGGGCTGAGCAGAATGGCGCAGGGTCGTACTCTCAGCACTCTGGGAGGCTGAGTCAGGAGGATCACATGTTTGAGCCCAACCTGGGCGACTAAGCATGGTCTTGTCTCAAGAGGCCACGGGCTCAGTTTCCACTGCCACAAAAAGAGGAGGAGGAGGAAGAAGAATCCATAGGATCCATAGGTGCCCGGGATGGAGCCCAGGCCTTCACGCTGAGTGATGCCCCCAGGTCCCGCCACCTACTTTAGGCAAGGTCTCTCTGAGTTGCTAAGGTGCCCAGGCTGGGCTTAACCTTTCCGTTTTTCAATCCCCTTCCTCAGCCTCCAGAACGCTGGGATTGTGGGTCTGTGCCACTGGGCCTGGGCAGGAAAGGATGAGTGTGGGTACAGGAGAAGGCAGGGGATGAGGCATCCTGGTGCTCTGTTTGGGCCACTGCCCGGAGCTCTAGGTTGAAGCAGAGGAGGAAACAGGGCGAGTGCTATATGAAGCCGGACAGTCCTGGTCAGACTGTGCTCAGGTCAGTTACCATTTCAGTCCTGGTTTGGCAAAGTGGCTCCAGAGAAGTCTTTATTATATGCTGGGGGTGTTGCGGTGCTCAGTTTATGCTGGGGACTGTTGTTCCCATTTAGGAAACAGGTATCTTGGGTGGTCTGTCTGGGAGGCCCTACTCTCCCAGATCCAACGTGCCTACCGGTTTAGGGCAGTGATGGGAGACCTGCAGATCCCCTCCAGGGCTCTCAGACAGGGCCAGTGGGAAAGCTCTTGGCTGGATGTCTCTTAACAAAAACCAAAACCTTGAAAACCTCTAAGGGGACCAAGATAGGTTAGATAAATTAAGGACTAAGGCCCTTGAATGTCCAATTTTTAGACAGACACTCTGCAAGTGAGCAGCCAGCGACCACGCAGGGCTGAGCAGGTTTGACCCGAGGGTTCAGGTAGTGAGGAGAGAAGGCAAAGCCAAGGCAGCCATGCCGGGCCAGGCCCGGTGTGTGCCCGCGGGTCCTTGCAGGGCCAGACAGAGCCGGCACTTCTGGCTGTTTCTCCTGGCCTGGAAGCCGGTTCATCTCTGTACTGGCATCGCCGGTCGCGTGGCCTTTCCTGCCCTGTGGTCCCGTTTTTCTTCTTTGCCCTTTCCCTGTCCTCTCCCTTCCCGTTACCTCTCCTTTCGTTCTGCGGCTTCTGTGTGGCATCGGGATTGAACACGGGTCTCCCTGCTGAGCTCCATCCTTGCCCCCTTGTCACTGTTCATTTGAGACAGGGTCTCACCACGTTGCTGAATTGCTCAAGTTGGCCTCAACCTCGAGGTCCTCCTGCCTCAGCTTCCCCGAGTGCTGGGATTACAGGCTGCGCCCCTGGGCCCAGCTGCTTCTTTTCTTTTGTGACTCTGCCTTTTCGGTTCAGAAATCAGAGAACATTTTTCCCAGTTTTTTTTTCTGACTGTCTCATCTGCTGTTGTGTAAATTAGCCCTGGGCAGGTCACTGCACATCTCTGGGTTCCAGATATTCAGAAATCTTTGGGGGGGCGGGGGGTGGAACTTTCCACCTGTATTGACCGCGTGGAGATCTCTTCCTTGTTGGCTTTCCCTAGACTGTGGAAACCAGGCCTGGCGGTGCAGGTCTGGAATCCCAGCAGTCTGGGAGGTTGAGGCAGGAGTTCGAGCCCAGCTTTGGAAACTGAGTGCTTAGACCCTGTTTCAAAATCAGAAATAAAAATGGGCTAGGCTGTGGCCCAGTGTGAAGGGCTTGGGCTCGATCCCCAGTACTGATTTCCGGGACTAAGAAAAAGAAAATCTGTTCCCATCCATTTACACTGTGGCTCAGTGCCTGTAACGCCCCTTCCAGGATTAGGCCCTAATCCAGCACACACCTGTAGCCTAATCCGTGCACCCTTAACCTGTAATCTGCCACACACTTGTCTTCCACCTCATCTGTAATCTACACACCCATGATCCACCCCTCCAGACCAGGCCCCATCCCTTAACAGCACACGGCTCCACACATATAATGTAACATCCAAACATGTGAGACGTGTGGGGACGTTCCAGATCCAAACCACAGTAGTTAGGCTTACGGTATTTTACATAAATTTGTTCTGCAATCCTTTGGATTTAAAAGCAAAAATCTCACTTCTTCATACTATATGGTTTGAGAAGCTCTACTCTGTGAACTGAATGTTCACTGTGAGTTATTTCTGAGTAGGTCAAAAGAAGCCCACATGGTCCTGCCAGCTAAAGTCAGGATGTGTGTCACCAGGGATGGGACGTCTGGACACTTCCTAGTACTTTTAGACCTAAAGGCACACGGTTGAAGGGATGATCACAGAGGAAAAATTGAAAGCAAAAACAGCTAAAAAGATACCAAGCATTGGGAATCTCACCCATAGTCCCAACATCTTGGAAGGCTGAGGCAAGAGGGTTACAAGTTCAAGCCCAGCCTGGGCAACTTAACAAGATGTTATCTCAAAATTAAAAAGTAAAATAAATGCTGGGGATGTATGTCAGTGCAAAGGCCCGGGGTTCAGTCCCCTGTACAGAAAATAATCCCACAAGAAATCCCCAATGATCTGTGTCCCCCCTCCCCCTCAAAAAACCTGAAAAGCTTTCAAAAAGAGAATTTAGTAGTGGCTTTAAAGTTTGGAACTTAAAATTCAGAACTAACTTACGGTTTCTTGTGTTGGATTTCACACCCCGTGGAAAGGCAGCTGCTGCGTTTTCGTTGCGGTTTGTGGAGCTCCTCATCAGCGTGGGAACTGGAGGGGTTGTCTCTGCTGCTCCCCGTGCCAACCTCGGCCGCCGATGGGTGGAAGGGGAGGAGTCGACCTGGGCGACACTGTCACCAGGCAAGGACGAGTTGGCCGCATCCAGAGCATTTGCGGATAGGTGTGAATCAGCTCAACCCACCCCAAGACTGGAGAACCGCGCTGCGCCTTCTCAGGAGAGCGCTTTCCTCTTTGGGGACACCGGAAGACATATTGTTATGCACCGTGGGGGGCTGCGCCTGGAGCCCAGGCCCTTCGGTGCTGCCTCCGAGCCGAGCAGCAGCCGGGACTTCTTGGGCCTGCCCTGCTGCACCTCCCACTTGGAGGTAGTGACTCCGGGCATTGTGTTATGGGAGCACAAGCTGGGCTCCCGTGCTAATTTGAGTTGTGATTGCTTTTACTCGTGTGCCCAGCTGGAGTGCTTTGTCCGGGGTAAAGAACTGAGGTAAGGAAGTGACTACAGAGGAAGATCCAATTAGTCTCTGAAAATCATTTCCTTGCTGTCAAAACATTGAAGTAGAAGGTGAAAATTAAACATTCAGCCGTAGAGAGAGATTTTTTTTTAAAGGCATAATGGCCGACAATTGAATTCCAGAGCTTCGAGTTTGTTACCCCTTTGCGCGTGGGCTGGCGAGCTGATTTCATGTACATGGTACATAGGTGATAAATGGGACATCAGGAAGGCCCCTTCCTGCCCTGCGCAGGTCCCGTGACCGCGGGACCGCCTTGGGTCTGGGCTGCGAGGCGTCCCTACACACCAGCGCGGGCTCCCGCCTCTGTGAATCCTCGCCTGACGGCAGGCGGTACAAATGTCCCCTGCTGTATGTTACAGCCACGAATGAGCGTCCATGTCCCAGTTCCAAAGTAAAGACGCCGTTCCCTGACTGTGCAAGGGCCAGGCCAGGGCTGGGAAGGCTGGTGGCTTCTTAACCCATAGAGAAAAGGGGTTTAAAAATGGTCACACAGGTAAGTAAAGTCAGACAGGACCGGGAGGTTTGGGATGCAGACTGGGAGAAGCAGAGGCAGGCAGGATCGCAGACCCTTCACAGGTGTGCCCGTGAGTGAGGTGCTGGGTGCCACGCTGATCACCCAGGGCTGCCCTGCTGGCACTTTGCAGGGATCTGCCCGTGGGATTCCAGATGCCTTAGTGGTGAACCCTGGGGCATCAGGGTACCAAGGCGACCAGCAGGGCAGCACGCCCCAGGGCGGCTGCTCCCCAGGGAGGGTGGACCCTAACAAACTCTGTGTTGAGATCCCAGGGCTGGTTGGCCTCCAGGCCGGAAGTGGAGCTTTATGCCAACTGTGGGGACACTCAGAATGCCACGCCGAGGGTCAGGCCGAATGAAAGAGGAGGCCGTCCTTCCCAGCGCTCCCGTGGGGGATCTGGGTGGCCTCCACACATTTCACAAAGTTGCACATTAGGGGAAAAGAGAGAGAGAGAGAGAGAGAGAGAGAGAGAATCAGGTTGAGGCTGATCCCTCTGCAGCTTTGTGGCCAGAGACATAACAAACTCCGGGGCATCCGTGACAACAGGGAACCTCTCTCTGCCATCCCAAACCTGTGTCCACAGTCGCCACGCGTGGTTGACAAGGTTTAAGTAGCCAGACAGTGGGAGGAAGTGCATCATTGGTAGGTGGCGGTGCTCCTGGTGGCAGTGACGCGGGTGGCCCAGATGCAGGGACAGCACAGTCTCCCCAGTGGAAGCACGAGTGGCAACCCAAGCTGGTAGGGGTCGCACTGAGCCAGCGGGTAGTTTCCTAAGAGCATAAAGATACATTCTTTAAGTTATTTAAGCGTCAGAAACACGTCTTAGATTGGTTGCGGGGCGGCTAGCTTAGCGTGTCGTGAGCTTTTTCTCCCCACGGGTTGTGAACTATAATCCAAACTGTTTGAATGACCTTATGTTGCTACTTGGTTGTTCCGCCTGCTGGCCTTGAATTCCACGGCTAGAGAAGTCACCCTGCCTCAGCCTCGCGAGCAGCGGTGACTACAGCTATGTGCCGCTGCTCCCCGCCCCGACTGTTTGTTAAATCACTTTGAAAGTCTCTCTTCCTGACATACGCCCTATGTAGTAACCCCCTTCCTGGGCTAGCTTGTATGCTTCCAGGTGCAGAACACTCCTCGCGTGGAACGTGGCTCTGTCGTGGAGTAGCCGCGGCCACTCCCTTGCCCTGTTGCGGAGGGGTTGGCTGCCTGCGTGCACGTTCCCGCGGGATGCGAAGTCACCCGGGAGATCCAGTTCTGGTTTTTCCAGTAACTCACCTTGAAGCCTAGATAAGCTGCTTGTGACTTGCTGCTTATTAAAGTGACACTGGAACCAGCTTCCCTCCTGTAGAGGCACTGTCATGGTAACCACCACGGGCAAGTGTGCCGCCATATTGGTGCCTTAACGGCCACCTGCTGACTTGTAAAATGCCTGCACCAATGCTGTTTGCGTGGTCCTGGTTATGCCTTGAACCTGGAAGGTTTCCGACACTTCCTGCGTTTGGAAAGTGATTGGATGAGGGGAGTTAAGTGTATCAGTGCATTAACGCATGGATTTCCTGTGCTGTTGGGACATGAGTCCTGGGCAGAAGGGGTGGGCCTCCGGGATGTGGCCTGGATGGGGCAGATCTGTGGGGTGTGGCCGGGAGGGTCCCCCTCCCTCCCTCCCTCCCTTGCACCCTGCTCTCTCTGTTAACTGCTGCCGTGGGGAGTACAGTTGGGCCCCCACCGTGCCTTCCACCATTGCCGCCCCTGTGAATGGACTGAGACCACCTGAAACTGTTCCTCCTTCAAGTTCCGGTGTCAGATATGAGTTTCCAGGGTGAGAAAGTACTAAGACAATGCTGTGAGAAATTTCTGGAAACGGCGGTCTTCCGTTTTGTTATCTTGGAGGTCCCAGGAGGGGGACAAGGTGAGAATCCCTCTTTTCCTGGCATTACACATGTTTATGGGGAACACTACACGTTATGTGGCTGCACACTAGAACTATGCACACAGCACACATACACGCGTCACCTTGGCCATTATGTTTCTCATTGAGGAAAGTTTTTAGAAGGTCATTCATTTGGGATGACTGCCTGCAGCCTGGTAGGACTTGGGGTTCAGTCTCACCTGGGT
Organism: Ctenodactylus gundi; assembly: GCA_004027205.1. Classification (NCBI taxonomy): domain Eukaryota; kingdom Metazoa; phylum Chordata; class Mammalia; order Rodentia; family Ctenodactylidae; genus Ctenodactylus; species Ctenodactylus gundi. The sequence continues at coordinate 612,934 of PVKB01000558.1, read as the reverse complement.
AGGAATGTTTTCGCTCATGTTTATTACACCCCAAGTGTATATAGACTTCCTCCCTAGGGGACTTTTAATACATTTTTCCTCTGCTAAAAAGACATGTGGTAACAGTCTTCCCCTTTCTAAAGAACATTTTGTTTTTATATATTTTATGTGCTATAGGAAGCACATATTTATTTTATTTTATTTTATTTTTTGGTGGTACTTGGGGACCGAGTCTAGGGCCTTCACGTTGAGCTACATCCTCAGCCCTTTTTTTTTTTGTTTTAGTTTTGGCTAGATACGGGTTCTCATTAAGTTGCCAAGTTGCCCAAGCTGGGCTTGAACTTGGGGTTCTCCTGCCTCAGTCTCCCAAAGTGTTGGGATTACAGACCTGCACCACCAGTACAGGCTTAGATATACTTTTAGTTATCACTTGTGTTGTTTTTAGACATGGGCAGGGTTTAAGTTCCAGGGCATCTGAGACACTGGAACCCACTGGCAAATGTATAGCACCCATGGGCAGGTTAGTGCGTGGGTGTCAGGGCCCAGAGTGCACCTCCACTCCTCAGGACGGTCCTCCCGCAAGGGGTAGTAATGGTACCCGTGTGCTCAGCCTTGCTTTCCAGTGGGAAAACACTCCTGTGCCTAAGTCACCATTACAGCAATGCCAGAGGAGCGGTGACCGCAGGAAGAGCAGCGACCTTGAGCCAGGGAGCAGCCAGGGCCAGTAATGTAGATTTCCGTGAGCCAGGTGAATCCTCTGCCTCTCCAGGTTGTGCCAGGATGTGAAGTTGTTGTGCACAGGTAGGGGACAGTGCTGGCCCATAGGCCCTTCTGACAGGGCAAGGACCTTCTGTGTCCCCACTGCCCGGCGGTTGGCCAGCACTCATGCGGAGCCATGGAACACTTGACGTGTGGCTTAGGTGACGCAGGACCTGAGGGCTCAGTAGTCCAGCGTTTCAATTCAGTGTAATGCAAATGGCTACATGTGGCTGGTGGCTGCCTGATTGATGGGAACAACAAGCTGCAGCCTTTCTGCCACAGGCCCGTTGCTCCGAGGACTAACCACAGGGTCCTGGCAGATTCTTCTTCCGCAACCGCGAGAACTCTCTCGGGGTGGAGGGGAGGGAGGGCATGCGTAGAAATGGTGCCGGTGGAGGGTTTGTGCTAAACTTGACCCTGCGGAGGTGGCAGGTCAGGGGTTACCTCTTAATGCGCAAGTTTGTTGGAGGTATAACCAAAAACTGTGCTGAGTATTTCAAGTTAAAAGTTTAATACGGTAAAAGTAATTAGCCCGTGGCCTTGATTCCCTTCAGAATCACCACCCCCCCCTCCCCCAACCTCAAGCTCACTTGTCCCTCCACCTTTGCCACTTCCGGAGCAGCAGTGCAAGTCCTCCCTCCTGAGAGTCTTCACTTGCTCTGTCATGGCTCCCTCGCTGTCCTAAATCCATGAAATACATTGACCTTTCATGGTCATTTTGACTTTGGGGAAAAGCCGGAAGCCTCGTGATGTTCTCTTTCAGCACTTAAGAGGCCGAGGCAGGAGGATTGCCTGAGCTACACACTGAGTTCAGGACAAGCCTACACTACAGAGCAAGGCCCTCTCTCCAAATAAATGAGTAAATTAGTCTTTAGGAAGGTGAGCACACACCATCGCGTGTCCGCTAGCCTGCCTTTCTACAGATGGCTCTCGGCAGCAGGATTTACTGTGTTTTGGGGTCACACTTCATAAAAACACGTAGGGGAGAGGACTTCCAGAACGGCCTCAGCAAGTGGCATTGGTGATGGGATGAGTGTGGTTGAAGAGTTTTATTTCCACTAAAATCAGTTTTCTTAGTTGAAACATTCATGGGATTTGATCCCATCGCCTGTGTCTCAGATTCGCCACGACCTCTGAAGGGAGCATGGGGTACGTGGGAGTGCATGTCACCCGTGGGGATGATGGAGGCCATCCCGTGGTGAGTCTGGGGTGGTCTCGGGTTGTAACTCTCCATGAATTTTGTTCCCACAGGCTCTTTCATGCTGGCAAATGCCTCTGGCAGGCCCGAGGGGCAGCGCGCCCACCTGCTGCTGCCCCAGCTCAAGGAGAATGACACCCATTGCATGGACTTCCACTACTTTGTGTCCAGCAAGAGCAGCTCAGCCCCGGGCGTGCTCAACGTGTATGTGAAGGTCAACAACGGGCCCCTGGGGAAGCCCATCTGGAACGTGTCTGGGGACCCGACGCGGACGTGGAACCGGGCCGAGCTGGCCATCAGCACGTTCTGGCCCAACTTCTACCAGGTGGGTGTTGTTTCTTCTCCAGTCCAGCTTTGAAAGCTTCCTTTGATTTCCAGAAGGATGCATTGTTTTTTTCCTTTTTTTTTTCTTTGTTTTTATACAGCATGACCCAAATTCAAATTTTTACATCCATGATGACATTTGGGATCACTTTTGACTTGAGTTCAGTGTTTGTTAGTTGCCCACGCTGCTTGATAAGGAGTGTCTGTGGCTTTGTGAGAAGACTGAAAACAATTCAAATCTGTTGATGCCTGGTAGGACAGGGTCTCACTCTGTAGTCTAGGCTGGTCCTGCAGTCATTGTATAGCCCAGGCTGGTCTCAAACACATAGCAATCCTCCTGCCTCAGCCACCCAACTCTTGCAATTACAGGTGTGTGCCACCACACCCAGCTACCAGCATATGTGTGTTAAGGAAAAAGCAATACCCCGGAACAGGGATGTGGTGTGGCATGTGAGGGTGTTAACTAATCGAGGTGATCTGAGGCACAGGTCTTTGTGGAAGGGTCTCGGGTTGAGTCAGGAAGTGGGTGCTTGTGTGCAGGGGTCTGGGAGGCCCGGACACGTGCAGGATATTACCGTATGGAGACTACATTCTTGCCACAGAGGACTCATGTTCCATTACTTAGGAACATCGACTGAGACCCTCTTTGCCCACTGTGAGTAAATGTGCATGTGTGTGTGCCCGTGTGTGCATGTGTGTGGTGCTGGGGATGGCGCCCGGCCCTTCACACTCAGCGTACACCCCCAGCCTGTTGCTTTTGGTTTTGAAATTGATACCAGGTCTCTCTGAGTCACTAAGTTACCCAGGTTGGGCTTGACCTTACGGTCCTCCCGCCTCGGCCTCCCAGTGCTGGGATGAGGGGACCTTAGAGGTGACTGCAGGCAGAAGCCTGAGGGCAGTTGAGAAGTGCTACAGAAGCCACTGAAGGCTCGCTGCTCGCCGGGGATGCCGGGGGGGGGGGGGGGGGAAGACCAGCGGCAGGACGTTCGTGACGATGTTCTTCAGTTTGCAGCAGCTTTTACTGATAGCTGCTGGGTGCTGAGGCTGTCCCGCGGAGCTCTGGGCACCAGGCAGCCAATGCAAGGTGGCGGGACTTCGCTGTCCCTGGTCTGTCTTCTTGGCTCATGCAGGAGATAACTGGGACACGCTTCTGAGATCGTTTCTCATGTTCCGCGAAGGTGCTGGGTTTGCCCAGAGACTGGGGATGTGGGCCTTCTGAGGCTCCGTGACTCACCTTGAGAAGACGCCCCGACACTCCTTGTACCCACTGAACAGGCCAGACTCATTGTTTGACGAGCCCTGGGCCGGTTCCTCGCTCCTCACCTGTTGACAGGAGTGGGTGGCTGGCGCGTTCCCTGCTCATGTCTCTGCCCCTGCATCTGCTGCTGCCATTGCTGGTACTTGTGAGTGACCCCTAGATGTGCTTGAGTCAGTGAGCCCCTTGCTCGTCCCCATGGAGACTGTGGAGCTCCTTGTGGAGTTGACTTTGGCATTAAGTTTCCAAACGTTAAACATTTAGGGGCATCTAAGATTAGCCATCTGCTAGTAGAAACATATTCAACAGAAGTGGTGATGAGTTATTTCAAATAGTTCATGACAAGGATATTCCTAGCAGTGTATTTGTACGAATGAGAAATCACAAACAGTATTATCCCAGAAATGGAGGGTTACATTTATGGTACCTCAATACACAGATTCACTTTGCAGCCAGTAAACATGTCATAACAGGTCATTCAGCAATGCATTTAAACTTACGTAGATGCAAGGATAAAAATGATATGAAGCAATATATAAATTCTATTCTTAAATTAAAAATATATAATAAGACTAAAATAAATCCTGTAACCACTGCATCGAAAGTGGCTAGTGGAATAATAGGTGATTTCAACATTTTATTTTCTGCTTTCTGTTGTACAGCAAAAGTTTCCCCGTGTTCATGTAGTGATTTTTATAATGAAGCATGCAAAAGTAAAAATCACTATTTTTTCTCAAGGAGATTGTATTTGCCTAATCACTTCATTTTATATAAGTGCACTAGTCACTAGTCAGGAGTATAATTAAGAATACGGCTTGAGGTGGCGGACTTCTGCTCGGTGTGAAGCGGCCCAGGAGGTAGTGGGCGTGGCCGAGTGGGGCTCTGGGAGGTATCTCCATATTGGGTGACTTGGAAGCTGAGTGTGATTAAAAAGCTGGTTAGTGGGGGACCTTCTCAAAGTCAGGATGACCTTACATGGGGTGGTCCGCAGCCTCTAGTGCAGGTCGTTAGGCTTGTCCGTAATGCAAGTCGCTGCAGGGGGCGAGACCAGTGGGGCACGAGGCCAGTGGGCCGCACGGTCCTTAACAAGATCCGGAACTGCGTCCTGCCCATCTGTGCCCTATTTTCATTCTCTTTGACGCGAGCAGTGCCTGGCACAGGCCTTGGAGGTGAGTTCTGTGGCAACTCCGTGACACGCTGGCTTAGTGTGACATGGCCTGCAGACGGTCCAGAGGTTTATTCCTGCCTGCCGTGCACACAGCTCGTCCCTCCGCCCCGTAGGGTGTGATTTCCGAATGCACTCAGGAGACCAGGCTCGGGAAGGGTGGACGGAGCCCATGGCAGTGCGTCTTGATCTGTGAATTCTTTCTTCCTGGAGCACTTTGGGTGAAATACTTTGCCTTCCTGGTTAGGAACCCAGCCCTAGGTCCTCAGCTCTCCCGCCTGTCATCATCTGGTTTGTCAAATTCTCTAGAACTTTGTCCTCAGAGTTTTGGGGCCCACTGTAAGTTGATGCTGGCTCTTTGTGACTTGGCTGTAGTCGCACGGTATTGTTCGGGGAACGGCTTAAGCCACAGACTTGTGTACATCCTCTCCTGGGGTCGGTGGTCAGGGTGTCAGTGGGGTCAGACGCCAGGGACAGGGGAGAAGGTCACCTTCTTACCTCGTCCTTCCCTGGCCACACTGTCTCTCGCCTCTTCCTTTAAAGGTGCTGATTCCATCACTGGGACACCATGCTCCTGACCTCGCTCCCTGCCCAAGTTCCCACTCCCCGTTACCATCCCGCTGGTAGGTGGCGTCAGCCAAAGTCCTAGGGTGACAGGAGCATTCCTATTCTGGCACCGTCTGAGAAACTGCCTCATACTTGGGGTTTAAAGTTGGGTTTTGTGGACACTCCTTGATCTAGTGATGTGAAGTTTGTAGGAGCTTGGTGAGTGTGGATCCCCGGTGCTCTGCCGAGCCCCAGGTGGGGTTGTGAGGGCAGAGCCAACCCAGCGTGCTGGTGTCATTGCCGTAGGCCCCCGAGCTCTTAGGGAAGTGCCACACTGTGGATGATACAAGGGAGGGGTCAGCGGGAAAGTCACCAGGCACGAGCTGTGGGCCGCACAGCCCCTTCTTGGCCCTGGCTGGTGGCTCCCAGGCGGGCTGGAGGGGCAGGATCCATGGCTGATTTCCACTCCTGCCTAATGTGCCCACGTTGGCAGGTAAAAGCCACATCCCGGCCTGGGGCAGCACTACCTTGCAAAGGAGGAGGCCCTTGCCCTCTGCCACTTTTGCACACGTGACACATGCAGGGCCATCTGCCCCGGGTGTGACGGTCCATGCAGATTTCTGTATCGGGAGGTCTGTGCTGGCCTGGCGTTTGAGTCTGGTGTATGACAATTATATTTCTCATTTCAAAACAGGAAACCTTTTCCCATAACGCATAAGTGTGACTGTTTTGGGAACACAGTGAGTAAAAGCCAGTCTTGAAATGACGCTTTCTTAGAGTATGGGTGGACTGTGGGCTGGATCCCAAAGACGGGATGGTGGGAATTGGGGTCTGAAGGAGGCGGTCTCCTGAGAGACCTCCTTGGGGGAGAGGGAGTCACCTCTTCTTGTTCCCCCTCAACGATCTCTCTGCTGCAATATGCAGAGACGGCAAAATTAGTCAAAGTGCACCTATGCCTGAAGTATTAGTACATTAAGATATATTCAGGTAGTACTGAGTTTCTTTTCTTTTTAGACAGGTTCTCACTCTGTAGCCCAAGCTGGTCCTGCGCTCGCTGTGTAGCCCAGGCCGGCCTTGGACTTGGCAATCCTCCTACCTCAGCCTCCCGAATGCTGGGATTATAGGCATGCACCAGCACACCCAGCTTTATGTGGTGCTGGGGTAATTGAACCCAGGTCCTTGTACTTGGTAGGCAAGTGCTTTAACCACTGTGCCGTTCCACCACCCCCAGCACTGAATTTCTGCAGCTCGCTCGTCGCAGTAGTGGGGATTCTGGTTCTTACCTGGGTCTTTGTTCGGTTGGTCCTGAGCGCTGACCCCAGGGCCTTCACACCATGTTACAGCCACAGCGTTTTCAGTTTTACATTTTGAGACAGGGTCTCGCTGCATCGCTGAGTTGCCCAGGTTGGGCTTGAACTTGCTGTCCTCTGCCTCAGCCCCCCACAGTGCTGGAGTTGCAGGGCTGTGCCCCTGGCCTGGTTCTTTTTTGTGTTACTTTTTCTGCTTTGTGGACGGTTGAGCCCAGGCCCCTCCGCGCTCACGTATCCTCACTGAGCTATGTCGCTGATCTGCAGTCAGTGCTGCAGTCGGAGCTAAGGTGGAGAAGTGAACCGTCCTGAGGGCCTTACCATGGCTGACAGCGCGATGGCGCCATCCCAGCAGGGCAGAAGCAGGTGCGTGGGAGGAGATGGGGCTGAGAGCAGCCCTGCTTCCGGGCGCTGGCGTGACCTGAGAGCCCTACCGTCCTGGCTACAGATACATGGGTGACCTGCAGGTCGTGAAGGTGGAAGGAAAGGGCATTGGGACATGCAGGCCTCTCGGTAAACAGACCCAGTTTGCTGAGCTGATGTTGGGATCTGTGGGAGGCGGTGAAGGGGAAACAGGTAGCTGCCGCGTGCCTTCCTGCCCGGGCACTTCCATGCGTGTCCCATGTGTATGTGATGGGTGGCAACAGGCATTCAGGGAGAAAGTCCCCGGGAGCATGCTGGGTGACGCTACGTCATCCAAGCTCGTTGCCGCAAGCTCGTTGCACGCTGGGTGACGCTACGTCATCCAAGCATGTTGCATGCTGGGCCTGGTGGATCGGGCATGTCGCCTAGCCTTCTGGGAGGCTGAAGCGGAGGATTGCAGAAGTCCAAGCCTGGCTGAACACCTTAGTAATTACCAAGATCTTACTTGCCTCAAATAAAAATGAAAAAAAAAATTAAAAGTGGGCCAGGGATGTAGGTCAATGCAAAGGTCCTGGGCTTGGCCCCCTTTACTGCAGGAAAAAAGGAATAAAGGAATGTTGCAGGTCCGCTGTCCTACAGAAGATGCAGCTGAGGCTGCCCTAGAGTCCATGCAGTGGGAAGTCGCCACTGTGGACGTGGCCTGCAGGAGCGCACAGGGACAGCCCACAGTGCGGCTTCTGTGCCTTCCTGTTTCTCCTTACCTTTGGGGCTCTGTCTGTGTCACCTGTTTCTCATAGGGACAAGCTGTGAAATACGTAGTTCTTTTTGTCCTGGTCAGAATCGGAGCTCTCCAGTTGCGAGCCTGGGGGTCTGTGCACATGTTCCGTCGACACACCCGGCATGAGTTACCAGGCATCGGTAACCATGATCGGTAACCTCCGTGGGGTGCCCGGCTTCCCTAGTCCCTCTTCTGGGGTGCTTTCGGAGTCGGGTACAGCAGGCAGAGCTTCAGGCACTGGGTCCCCGCTCACTGTTTAGGGGACAGTGGCAGTTGCAGGTGCAGAAGCGATCATATTCTGCGTGTAGGAATCACAATGCTAACTGCCGGGAATCTGGCTAATTGCAGGTTAATTACGCCTCCTGAAAACATCAGCTGTCAAGTGTTTGGTGATTAACACGAATTTAATTCTGTGACAAATGCAGGTCCTAGTTGCTGCTGCTCAGGCTCCCCTGCCCGGGGCTCCCGGGTGTCAGGAAGCGGGGCACACCCCACCTGAGGCACCCACCTGCTTCCTTGAACAGCTCCTCATCCACTTCCTGCCTTCCTGCCACGTCAACAATAGCACTTTCCTCTCCCGGGAGCCCGAGATCTCCGTGTGTTGTGCTGGTGAAAGAAACACAGAGCCCGGCTGCCCGGCACTTCCGCTGTCCTCCTGCCCCCGAGGCGGGCCCCTCACGTCCTTTCCCGAGTTTTCCCAGTCACCAGGTGCTCACAGATGCCTCTAGAATACCACCGCATGGCCGGGGCCTCGCGGCGGGAGACAGCGGCGCTGAGCTCAGAGGCCGGGAAACCTGAGCTCTGTGACATAAGTGGTGGCTTTTGTTTTATCAGAAAACCTACCTCTATTCCCGTCGTCCGTCTGTCCTTCCCTCCGTCCAGCTGCAGGGCTGTGGCAACCCTTCCTGGAACAAGTCTCCTGGCGCCATGTTCCCAAAAGCTCAGATGATCACCAGCATAGATTTTTTTTTTTAGCAGTACTATTTTTTGTTTTGTTCCTGCTTTGTTTTCACACTAGGGATCGAGCCCAGGGCCTTCGCACTGACCTACAGCTCCAGCCCATTTTTTATTTTTTATTTTGAGACAGTGTCCAGCTAGGTCGCTGAGCCACCCAGGCCAGCTCCTGCCGGTTGTGCTCCTGCCTTGGCCTCCCGAGGGCTGGGATGGGCCGCACCACCAGGCTCAGCCGGTGTCGTATTTTAAATTAAGGTTCATACATTTTGCCCCTATTGTTACTAATACGCATTTGCGGTGCACTGGGGCTTCATCCAGCGTGGGGAATCGGTGCGCGCAGCACGTCATGGTCTGTTTTCTCTTCCGTCTCCTTCCTGCCTCCCCCACTTCTGGCCTTTCTTCCCCAGAGCGGAGCCCAGCGTGGGTTCCCAGTTGTGTCCTGCAAATCCAGGTAACCTTCAGGAGGAGACGCCGGCATGGGCACAGGTGGAGAGTCTCCTTTTGCAGTCTGCTTCCCAACGACTTGGGTCTCAGCCTCGAGCAAAGGGGCACGAGGCAGTTGGGTGCCCCCTGCGGGGTCTGGGTGGCAGGTTGGGCTCTGGGGGCATCTCTGGAGTCGGGCGTTCTCCGGAAAGTGCTATTGCTGACGTGGCAGGAAGTCAGGAAGTACATGAGGAGCTGTTACCGGATGTTACTGATACCATCCCTGGAAGGACAGCGCACACGTGGGCTCCGTTAGCTCCTACCTGTGTTCCTTATTCCAAGTGCAAGACTTGTCGCCTCTGGCCAGCAGGAAAAGTTGGCACTGATAATGCTGTGTGGCTCTGTCCCTGGCAGGAGAGCTCGTGTGACCATGCATGTTGTGCTCAAAAAGTGCCGGTGATATGTCCCAAGAGAGCAGCGGGTGTCACCTCCCTGCTGACTCACAGATCCAGGCATCCGGGGAGGGGATCCATTGCGTGACGGTCACGTTCTGTGGTTGTTCCTTTAGGAACTGAGCGCCCCTTGGAATGTCACCCTCGCCTTGTGCCTTGGGTTGGGGATGGAGGATGAGTGTGTCCCCTGCCTGGTCACCCGCGACCTTGCGGGTGGCTGCCGTCTTTTCAGGCGGCCTGACGCCTTTCCCCACGTGGCTTTGCTCCACTTTGTCTTCTGTTCCTTGCCTGACAGGCGGAGTGGACCCCCCGCGATCCTGCTGTCAGCTTTGATTTCCACCTTCCTTCATGCGGGCCTGGCAACGATCGAGGCCTGTGCACTGAGCTGTAACCCATTGCTGTGTCGCTAAATTGTCCAGGCAGGGCTCAAACTCAGGACCCTCCTGCCTCAGCTGTCCAGAGTGCCGGCACTGTGGGCCTGTGCCCCGGGCCTGCCTCTTAACCTTCTTTTCTAAAGGGAACGAGGAAGCAAATAGGAAAATGAATAAGGGTCGTGTTGTTTATTGGTGGGAATATCAGATAAAGGCATGGTGCCTGTCGTATGATTTGATGGTGGCAGAGCCTTGGCCCAGGATGTAGGAGCCCTGGGTCAGAGACAAAGGCACGTGCACACATGCACATGCACACACATGTACATATGTATGCATGTACTCGACTCCATCACCAGACCTCACTGGCCTTGGAGGCCTTTGCCGTTCCGCGCCGGCCTTCCCTGCCCCTGCGGGGGCTGCGTCCGCGTACACAGACGCCGGCCAGCTTGCTCTTGGGTGCTGTGCCTGCTGGGGGTGCTGGGCTCTCAGCAGCAGAGACGCTTTTCCGGGATCTGTTTCTTCCTGTGTATCAGGCCCAAACAGGGTCACATTTTTAAACATGGGTGGGAGCCACATTTGCTTTCTCTTTCACACAGAACCAGGGAGGATCTCATGGGTCGTCCAAGCGGGACACACATGCCTGTCATCCCCTGTGCCGCACGGAGCTGGCGGGTGACATCCCTGATGTGCGTTGCTCTGCAGCTGCTGGCTGGGTAGCAAATCCCGTACACGAGGGAACGTGGCAGCGTGAAAAGCTAATTTTGCCCTTCACTGGCGCGGGGAGCTTTGGGGTGCTGTCGCAGCACTGTCCCGCCCTCTCGGCAGGCCCCTGAAAGAGGCCTGGGCCAGACACCCACAGGCTCCCTCCCCTCCATGTCTCAGGAGCACCGAGAGCACCCATCTGTGATTAAGCTGGTTGTTTCTTACATGATGGCAAGTGGCTGACTTTCCCTTAAGTTCCCAGGTCAGGGGGGCGGGGTTTGGCCGTGGGCCTTATATGCAGCCTACAGAATCATTTTGTCCAGCCCAGCAAGGCCACCTGTCACATTAGGGTTTGGTTTTACAGAGTCATTAGAAGTTTTACTGAATATAGCAGACCGATTTTTAAGTTGATGATTTTGTATGGCCTGCAAATGACGTCATCAACATATCCAGTGGCTCTTGGCAGAAAAAAGGCTCCCCGCACCTGCTGCAGAGGTTTTGGGGACACGTCCCTGTGAACTGAGAGGCAACTGGGTGCATGCAGTCGGGGTTTGCTGACTGGAGGAAATAATTAAACATGTTGGGAATCTACTATAGCGGGTGTTGGGTTCACCACAGGTCCCCTTCTGTGTCACCAGGGCTTTCCTGGGGCTCCCTGGGATTATATGCAGCCCCTGCCAGGTCTTGTGTCCTGACATGTTCATAGCTGAGGGACAGAGCGAACATTAGTCCTTTGTTCTCCATGTCCTCATGACCCGTGGCTGTGAAGAATCCCTCAGGGTCATGAGCGAAAGCCCACATTCAGAGCGAGGGGACTCAGGGTGAACCGAAACTCATGGGGGCCATTGTTCCTCATTATTGACAGTGTTTACTGCCGTCAGAGAACGTGGTATCAGATAGAGTTGTTCCTTGGTATCCACAGGGGCCCAGTTCCTGGAACCCCTGCACGTACCATAACCTGCGTCCTTTATGTCAGCTGGTGTAGAATTTGCGTGTAATCCTCATGTCTTCTGTGTGTGCTGCGTCATTAATAAATTACTTAGGATCCCCGGCGTAAGGTAAGTGCTGTGTAGACTGTTGTTGGAGGTTGCTTAGTGGGTAATGTGACAGTAACAAAGACGAGGATCTGTGCCTGCTGCATGTAGACTCCGGTTCCCTCCCACGGACACTTTGGGATGGTCCATGGTGCTGATCCAGTACTCTGAGGGGTTGACTGCTGAAGTGTGACTGTCATGGGAAATGCAGATCAGGTTCCTGTGAGCCTGGCGTTACTGACTTTATCAACCAATCAATTCATGGCTTTGTTTTATGTGTGTTTCTGTGTCAAGAGTCTTATCTAATTCCTGTTAATTCACTAGCATTGAATCCGGGGCCAGGATACCGACTCGTGTAGCACAAGCTGTGCCGATGTGTGGTTCTCTCCACAGGGCACGTCATGGCCTCATGCACGCATGAACGGGTCAGCATGTGAGCACCATGGAAGTAGAGTCACCACCAGGGAGCACACAAACGCGAGAAATCTAGGAGTGGGTCGAGCCAGCCACTTTCCTGTTATCAGACACAATAACCGCCACTCACAGCTCAGAGGAGGGGAGGGTCAGGTCCACGGTTGGCTGGCTCTGAGGCAGAGACATGTTAGTGTTTGGATCTGGAGTGTCCTCCGAAAGCCTGATGTATTTGCATGTAGTAGGATACCTACAGAGCTGTGTGTTACTGGGAGGTGGAGGTAGATGGGGTTTATGCTTAAGGCTTGACCTAGAGGGATTATGTCAACTTGTTGAGATCCAAGGGCCCCCAGGGCAGAGCTTTCAGATGTGCATTACTCACTTGTGCACCAGAAAGTGAGGGTGGCCACCAGCTTGGGTATGAGGGGGTGGGTGTCCAACCGGCAGATTGAACTGAGTAAAGGAACAAGCAACATTATTGCAGCTTCTTCTGGGAAAGCTGTGGCCTTGCCTGAACCTCCAGACACTGGCCTGTCCCTCAGTGACTCGGCTTCTGGCCACCACGCTGTGAAGAGCCTCTCTTCAGCTAGACCTCTGCCATGTGCTTCCACCATTGCCAGCCACCCGTGAGTGGACTGGGTGAGACCTTCTGAGACTGGGAGCTAATGTGAATCTTTGCTCCCTCCACTTGTGGGCGCTGGGTGTTCTGTCATGGCAGTGAGTAAGCTACAAGGACAGATGATGTGGTGGAAGGAGAGGAAGGCTGCTCACGCCCTGGCAGCCGGGAAGCAGGAAGAGAAAGCCGGAGGAAGAGAGGCCCCCCAGGCACACCCACAGGGCACACCCCTTCCAGTCAGACCCCTCCAGCCAGCCAGCACTGTTAGCCATGAACCTGTCCGCAGACCAGTCAGTAGTGAGGCTGACACCCCCACAATCCAACCACCTTCTAAGAGTCACACCTCTGAACACAGGAAACTTGGGGGGACATTGAACCTCTAATCCATGACGTGAGTGGAACATGATAAGGACACTTTGGACAGCCTGAAGCTGGCATGGGGCATCGGACGGTGCCTCCGTGGACCTAGGGGCTCCGTGTCAAGCAGCTCCGGCGCTTTGCTATTCAGAGTGTGTCCACAGAAGACCAGGGTAGCTTTGCCTGTATTGACTTTGGATTACAGATCAATGCTAGGGAGTAGCAGATTCACACACGTGGAGTGCATGAATAATTTAAACCAATTATGAAATAGAAGCCACGTAAAATTGAATGCCATGTTGGGGTAGAACCGTGCCCCGGGAAGGCCGCTCTGCGGTTGTCTCACACTGACCTGCGGCTTCTCTAGTAATGACCGTGCAGTTTGTGCTACAGGATGGAGGCATTTTTCCTGAAAATGTGTTTGCTTCGGTAAAAATAAGCAAATAAAATGTATTTAACTTAGTTGCAGCTAGTACTGGGGAATATGGTATAAAATTAGATCTGAGGGTCCAATTTTAATGCTAAAGTGTTAGAAATTCCTAGTAGTGCATTTTTAAATAGTAGATCTGGCTTCTAAGTGAGGCAGATTTTATTTTATTTTACACAGTATTTGGGAGCTCATACAGCAGCAATTAGTTTATATGGTTTTCTCTTGATGAATTGCAGTGATCAGAATATATGGTTAATATTTATGAGGGGTTTTAATATGTATTACAGTAAAACGTACATTGTCCTCCCCCCAGCCCAGACGCCCCCTGGCTTCCGGCACACCCCATTCTCACAACTTTCTGAAGCAGTTCCGGAAGTCTTGTTTCCTTAGTGTCTTTATGAGGTACGATCGCGGTGAGCCTGGCTGCCGAGGGCCACCCCCGGGAATGGCGCTGGGAAACCCTGACCTGTGCTGTCCTCACTCACGGTGTCCCCAGATCTGGCACGGGGGACTTCTAGCTCTTCCTCAAAGTGAAAATGACCATGAAAGCCCAATGCTTTGAATCGAACTTGGGGCAGCCACGGCAGTGCAGCTAAGGGTGGGAGAGAAGACTTCTGGGATGGCGTGTGTTGCCCCAAGGGAAGAGGGGTCTCCTGGGCAGGCTAATGGCAGTGTATCTTTTACTATAATAAATTTTTAAAATTTAACCATTCGCTGTGTTTTTGGGTCAAACCACATGCAGTATTGAAAAATCAAGTCATGTTCCTGCTGGCGTACGTGGGTGGATATTACACGGCTGTGTAATACCGGTGGGTACAAGCCGGGCCAGGGACAGAGTTTCCTCACCGCTGTGGCTTGACGAGGCAGGGCCTCTGTGGAGGACCAAGCGCTGTCTTTGGACCAAGCATTGCTTTTGACATGTGTTTCCTGCTAACCAGAATAATGGCAGCGTGTTGAAGTGCCCAGCAGGGAGAATCTCTAAAACCAGGAGGCTCCGCAGTAAATATTTCAGGCTTTGCGCGCCAGACGGTCTCTGCGGTGACTGCCAGCTCCTCTGTTATCTGCTGAGCAGCACAGCCAGAGTGTCAGTGAGTGAGCGTGGCTGCGTGCCAATAAAACTTTACGCGTGGATGCAGAAATGGGAATTTCATACAGTTCTCACATACCATAGGGTAGTACTACTCTTGAATTTCCTCTTCCCCGTGCAAAGGACAAAACCCATCCTTGCCTGGGGAGGAGCACACGCACCTGCAGTGTGACGCGTGGACAGGTGCTTGCAAGCTCTTAAATTTATGTGGTTGGAACAGCATCAGACACCTTTCCCTGGCATCTGCATTTTCAGTACGTGTACGCGACTGACGAAATCTCTTCTTTGAATCTGGAAGTAAAAGATTTAGAATGTATGTGTCTTTGCATTAAAAGCTACCACACATGCCCATATTTATACACATTTCTACATGTATTTATAGGTGTGTGTGTGTGTTCATGTATGCACAGTTGTGTGGCTTACATCTGTGTAGCATTCACATACTTATGACCTCTGTGAGTGGCTCATGCTTGGTATGTAAAGAATACAGAGTTACAGGTGCAACTGACAAGGATTACATTCCAAATCTTTGCCTTCTGATGAGTCCTTAGAAACAGTATTTAAGCTTCTGTGTCAACGTCATCATCTCTAAAAGGGGGTCCTACGCCCCAGCTTATGTTTGGTGACTGGGGACAGCCAGGTATTCCGCACAAAAGGAGTACCGGGGCTGGAGTGCATGTATGCCAGTCAGTACTTTTTGAATTATTCAATTCATTTCTTTTTTAAACTAAGACTTTGGGTGGTGTCTCCCTGTGGAGACCCAAGGCTTATCTTTAATACAGGTTTCCGCACCGTCTTCGGTTGCATGTAACAGAAGCAAACATGACGCGTCCCCAGGTCAGTCTCTTGCGACTTGCGGTTCCCGGCCATCCCGCTGTGTCCTTCTGTTACTGTTTCCTCTGACCTCAGTCTTGTGCAGGCCCAGAGGTCACATGTGCCGGGCACGCCTGCGGCTCCCACCGGGCTCTGCCCATGCCTGTTGCCCTGCGCTAGGCGATCCTCGCACTCTCAGTGTGGCAGCGCCTGGTTGGATGAAGAGATAAAAACAGTACTTTTGCCGTTGCAGCTTTCTGGGCAAGGTGCCGCCAGCCAAGAGAGCGTGAAGTGCAGACCTGGCCGAGTGGCCAGAGTCCACAGCGCACAGCCCTTTGCGGTTACGGGGTTCTGGGGTCTGTTCCTGAGAAGCCTACTGAGGATTGGAGTCAGCTTGTCAGGCGCAAGCTTTGACCCTGTAGACTGTTAGAAATAACAGTGGGCGTCACTTGCGTGTCAGGGCTAAAATTAATGTAGTTGCCAAGCAAAGGCTGCTCCGACCCCTCGTCAGTACCCAGGGTAGCTGTGGGCGCGGTGCACCCAGTCGGGAGCTCAGTAAGGAAATGACTGAATCACGGACCCATAAATCCATTAACAAGCTAAGAAAGAGTGGGAAGCGGTTCTTCTGTAAACATTGCTTTTATTTTCTCTTAAGAAACATTAGATTTATTGCCTTAAACGTGAGCACACAGTCCCTCTTCTTGCATCCAAGCACCTAAGCGTAAAATACTCAAAATCATTTTCTTTTTCTCTTTGTGACACTAGGAATTGAACCTAGGTCATTCTCCCCGAGCTACATCCCCAGCCCATTTTTTTATGGTTTGATTTTGAGACAGAGTCTTGCAAAGTTTCCCAGCCTGAGCTTGGACTTAAAGTTCTCCGCCTCAGCCTCCCTGAATGCCAGGGTGGCAGGCTGACTCCACTGGGCACAGCTGAAGTTCTTAGCATGTGTTATATTATCACACAGATATTGTATGTATATATGTAGACATGCACATGATATCAAAAAAAGAGTGTTTTCCTTTCCCTGTCTGTGCACTGGGCTTGAGGCCCGTGTTGAAACCTGCCAGGCTCATGAAGTTCCTTGTCGAGCGTTCCAACCCCTGGAGCGGCCCAGCCTGGGCGGGATCGCTAGCTGCCTTTCTGCATGCTGGGACTGTCCTTGGAAGTGTGGAGGCGCGCGGCGCTGCAGAAGCCAGCCCCAGTTGCGTTCCTCCCTGCGGCCTGATGGTAGGTCACCCGGCTGCGAGTTCCAGTCTGCACAGTGGCCCGGAGGTTTGCTAATTGTGGGCAGCCTATAGGCTGAAGTGAGTGCTTTGTGCAATTTTTCTTGTATCATTGGTTTAGTTCAGATATTGGAACAAATCCCGAGCAAACAACTATTATGCTTTTTATATTTTATACATATGGCGACCTCGGGGACAGACACCCTGTGAGGCCCCCTGGCCTAGCAGGAGTGAGGGGCCTCCCGGGGGGGAGCACCTGAGTGCACAGTGGTGGCCGAGGGGTGTGTGGAAGCCCCTGGGCTGGGTTTCCGCGTTCTGGTTGCTGTAGCGTGAAGGTGGCCCGGTTCCGAGGCCGAGAGGCCCTGGTCGTCGGCTCTTTGTGGCTCAGATCTGTCATTTTGCTATTTCCGTCTTCTTTGATCCAGTTCTTCCTCTTTTGCATGAAAGTGTTTATTCTTGGGATGTCACAGAGACTGCCGTGAATAGTCTATAAATATTTGGATGAATACATTGAAAGCTTTTGAGCCAAAGCTCCCAAGGGTCATCAGTCCTTGGCAGGATGGATGAGGCGCAGCGTTTCCGAGTCCCCGATTTATCCCTTCCCTCCCTCCACGCCCATGCCTGGGGCAGGGCGCGCGGCCTTGCATTGGGCTGAATGGAGTCTCGTGGGTCACCCGGCCCCGTGCGTCCCCGTCAGCCGCATTGGGTGTTCATGGTGGCCTAGGAGCCTTCCTGCGTCATCTGAGAGGATAGACCGCCCGACTTCTAGCCTCAGAGTCTCCGTTTGTGTCTGTTCCCCTGCGGTGCCTCTCCTCCCCCTGCCTGTTTGGTTTTGCCGGGAGCGTGCTGTCACGAGTGTCGCCTGGCTGGCCAGGGGATCTGTGGTCTCTTCTTGTGCCTGGAGGCCTCGAAGCTCCCCCACTCCAGCCCTTCTCTGTGGACCCTGTCAGTGGCTCCCTGCACTTCTGCAGGGACTGACTTGACGCAGCCTCAGGTCACACGCTGGGTCAGGTTGGGCAGCTTGTGGTGCTGAGAGCACCCCCGTGGTTGGAGACAGTTTCAACATGGTAGGGACACCGGAATCACGGTACCTTTTTTTTTTTGGACAAACGCTTGTATCTAAAGTGCATCCGCTAATCAAGTGCTCTCTGCACGTGATGCATGTCCTTAGTGAACCCATAACCATTTGTATTTTTGAAATGATGTTTTATGGAGGCAATGGCAGAGTCACATGCAGTCATAAAAATACGACACTGTGGGCTTCTGCCTCTGTTGCCTGGAGGGTGACAGTTGACATGTCCCCTGTAACATCACAGCTGGGTACTCACACCGTAATGGTCCGCACTCCTTGCCCAGATTTGCCTGGTTCTGCCCATACTCACGTGTGGCTCACGTATGTGCATGCATGTGCGTGTGTGTGCATTTCTGTGCAACGTGGTTTGTGTGGTTACTGCTGTGGTGGAGATGCTGAGCAGGCACCGGGTGACAGTGGCCATCCCGAGCACAGCCATCTCCCTCCTGTCCCTCTCCCTCCCTTCCTAGGCCTCGACAACCATTAACCTGCCAGGGTCCCTGAGGTCCTGGCACCCAGCATGCCGCGGGTGGGCTCGAGTTGCGCAGCCTGTGGCCTGTGGCACGGCCCTCCTCTCCACACAACTCCTGGATCCGAGTTGTGGGACAGGTCCTGAGTTGGTGGCTCTGCGCTGCTGACCGGTGTTCTGTGGGGCGGGTAGAACCATCTGTGTGACCCCTCGTGGGATGGAGGCATCAGGATATCCTCCTGGGAGCGTGGGCGGAGCCCCAGGTGTCCCCTCACTCCAGTGGGGTGTTTCAGCACTGCTGGTCGTGCACCGCGCCTCCTGGTTGAGAACTCACGGCGTCCTCTGCGCGCAGATGGGGTGCCAGGAGCACTCGTGTGGGTCTCATGATGGATCGTAGGTGGTCACGTCACGAACTCAGTAGCCCCCTTAGAGTTTCTTTCCCTGTGAGCCTCCGTTTCCCTGGAGTGACATCATCATCCCAAATGTCACCCATTCTTAGCGGCTCTGCCATGGTGTTCTTTTCCTCTGGTCCTGGAGCGCTTGCTGCGCCCTCCTGATCTCACCACTGTGGAAAGTTCTGTGTCCTCTGTGAATTCACAGCTCTCCAGTCTGAAGTTTGGTGCAGTCTCTTCTCTGTGGTGATAATAGGGGATTTTCCCTGGTGTCTGCAAGCCGCCGCTTCTGTTACCTGGCAGTAGCTGGTCTCCCTTGATGCAGGTCCTTAGTCCCCTTGTTTGGCCATGCCCATGCCTACCTCGGGGCCTTAGCACGATGCCCTGGAGCGAGCTGTACGCTCTTCAGACCCCTAGCCATTCTCACCCTTTGCAGTCATCTCAGACGGGACCTCTACACGGACATCCTCTTGGTGTCTGCCCATCTCCTACCCTGTACTTTTCTTTCATAGCCCCTACTAGCCTTTCCCTAGTTTTTTCTTTCTTTCGTTCTGTAATTTCAGTTCTGCAATACCAAGGACCTTGGGTATTTGAGTTTCGTCGGAGAATCACCTACAAAGTGTTATTTAAAATCATCTGAATCTTAACCTTAGACCCGGAGGGGGAAACGTCATAGTGTATGCTTGGGGGTGGGTGTAAAATGCACGAAGACATTAAAATACAGTATTGTTTTTATATAGTTGTTTGCTTGATGTTTGCTTTCGCTCCAAAGCTTACAGACCAGGGCACTTGGCTCTTCCCTGTCTCTCTAGCCCCTTGGGAAAGCCTCCCAGCCTCGGTCATCCTGGCCCCTGTCGTTCTCATGGGTCCGGCAGCGCTTCACAGTGGGGTTTCTGACAGACGTGCTGCGTGGCTGTCCCCCGGCCCTATAGCCTCCTGGGCCCTGGGCTGCGGCCGAGGCGTCTGTGTCTGGACCCTGGAGCCTTGTGGGCAGGTGTGGGGCCCTCAGGGTGTCAAGACCCATTGGAAATGGGTTGCATGAGGGAGGGATAACAGGCCACGAGGCTCTCGGGGTGCAGGACTCTGGGGACAGTGCAGGTGCTGCAAGAAGCCGCCCCAGAGCCTCGGAGCCCAGAAGATACGCGGGAACTGCAGTGAGCGAGGGGGTCACGCGAATCTCTCTTGATCTTCCAGGTGATTTTTGAAGTTGTAACCTCCGGACACCACGGCTACCTCGTCATCGACGAAGTGAAGGTCCTGGGACACCCGTGCAGTAAGTCGCCCTGTTCTCTCACGTCTGAGCGCGTTATGTCACTCACACTGCAGGTTAAGGGACAGGACTGAATCTGGGGAGCCATGTCACGAGGGCCACGGACAGGCCGCACCCTAGTGATGGGCGTTCCGTGGGCCAGTGTGGTGGTTTGTACGTACCCGCCTGGCCTCGGAGCATGGAGAGTGGAGACGGGCTTGGGGAGCCTGGAGAGCTGGCGCCGGGGCTCCCACTGCTGTGTTCGAGAGCCGGCCCCAACAGTGCAGTTGGCAAGCCGCGTCGCCGCCCCTGCCCATCGTGCTGACCTCCACCCGCATCTCTGGTCCTCAGACCACAGCTGCAGGCTGGGCCTACGTTGAGGAAGGAGAAGCTTTTCACCAGATGGGAACGGAGAGGTGACCAGAACCCCAGCACACTGCTGGTCCAGGCTCAGGCGGTCCGGTGGCTGGCCCTCCTCGCAGATGCCGTGGTCTAGGAACACGGGTGGGTCCACTCTCGTGCTCTCTCTCTTGCTCTCTCTCTCTCGGTTTCTCTCTGTACTAGAGATGGAGCCCAGGGCATCCGGTGGAGCTACATCCGCAGCCTATTTTTATTTTTGATTTTGAGACAATGTTTCACTGTGTTGCCCAGGCTGGGCTAAAAATTGCAATCCTCCTGCCTCAGCCCACTTGAGTGATGCGATGACAGGCCTATGCCACTGCGCCTGGCTGGCTCTTCCACTCTGCTGTGTGACGAGGCCTCAGCACTTGGCAAGACGCATTTCCTGCCAGGAGGCATCAAGCCCTGCAGTTGTTGGGGAGTGGTCACGTGTGTGCTGCATGCGTCCTCTGTACAGCCGCTGTGTTTATAAAAACCGCAGAGGTGAAGCCTGGCCTGCAGATGCTCATAAACAGCACCCATCTGTGCACGGCTCTCGGTGTGGCCGCCCCTGGGTGGCCGGGGCAGTGGCTTCCGGGTTCCCCAATGGGTCCCCAGATCTCCTCCTGCTCCAAAGCAGAAACAGCACAGCGCCTGCGCCTGCCCCAGGCACCGGCGCTGGACGCGTCTCCGGCCTGACACGGCGTGGTGCAAACGCGGGATGCGAGTCCGAGCTGGGCGTCCCCATCTGGGCCGGTGCTTCGCTGAGAAGGTTTTCATCCACAGTTGGGTGGTGCGGAGACAGCAGTCGGTGTGTGGACCGAATTCCTGCTGTCCCACCTCTGTCCATTATGCGGTTCCCTCCGTCCAAGGTGTTGGGTCACAGAAAATGTTCCAGTTTTTTCTTCTAGGAGCAGGGATTGCTCATCCCCTTTTTCTTTTAGAACATTCCCGGGGGGGGGGGGGGGGGTGGGAGGACAGCGTGGCCGAGTGCCCCAGGGCCGCGTGGGATGCCCCCGTGCGCCCGGGAGGCTGCCTTGCAGTCTCACCAGCGGCTGCCAAGTTGCTATGACAAGTGCTCAGGCCAGTTTCTGTTTCCAGCAGCAGAGAGTGGAAGTTTTATTATCCCTGCATCCTTGCCCAAAATTGATATTGTCAGACTTGGAATTTTTGGCCATCAGAGGCACGCTGGTCCACCTGCTTATTTTTAGAATCCCTGGCGCGCAGAGACGCTGGCAGGCTTCTGCAGTGGCTCTGCTGACGGCCCTCCCCAGATCCCAGGACAGTGGTCACAGACAGCTCTGTTTCCGTGGTATGAGGGATGCAGTCTGGGCCCTGAACCGCCGCTGTGTCTCCAGCCCACCCCCTCTCTGATTGTAAATTTTTGACACAGGTTCTCACTAAATCTCTTAAGTTGCCCAGGCTGGGCTCAAATTTCTGATCCTCCTGCCTCAGCCTCCCAGGGCATTGGGGTCACAGGGCTGGGCCACCAGGCCTGCTACGATATTAAGCACGTAAATGCTTGGAGGAACGTCTCAGGCCTTCCTCATCCAGCGGGTTTGCCTCGATCATTCTGTGCTCCTGTTGTCACAGCGAAGGCCCAGGTGACCGCGATGGGCACCGGTCTCATGACTTAGCTACCTGATGCCCTCCACGGGAGTTGTCACACTGCAACTGAGGCAGCCCTGGCTTTGGCAGCACGTCACGTTTGCCACCACAGGACGAGTCTGTTCCCGGGGAAATCCTTCTTCCTCCTTACTTAACCTGAAAAGACAGAAAAATGAACAGTGCTGTGCCTGCGTAAGCCGCCGGGCAGATGTAAGAAGCGGAATACAATGGCATGACGTGAAGCCTGGCCAGCCCCGCAGTCGTAGCCCCCGCGTGGGCAGGAGCTGCCGGGCCTTCCTGTCCGTGCAGATGTCCGTGCGTCTGCTTCAGCAGAGATACAAGAACAAGCACCACGACGCTGCATGCCCGAGGGTCCACGCCACACCCCGCGCCTGCCAGCCAGGAGTGTTCTTGCCACGCTGGTAGGGGCAGGTTCCCCTGGATTGCAGGTGTCGCGTCCCCACCGCCTGAGGCCTCATTGTCTGTCCTCTTCCAGTGCATCCCTGAAGGGCACCCTCAGGTGAGCCTGCTCCCCCTGGCCACAGAGACGGTGCCCGCGTCCCTCCTGGGGGGGGGGGGGTGCGGTTCCTGCTAGCGCCTGTGGGCCGTGTGGGAGCTGCAGTGAAGCGCACAGGCTCTCCATGCCCGGCAACAGCCGTGACAGTCGCCCTCGGAACCGCGAGCTGCAGGCAGCATTGGTGATGCCCCTGGAGAGAGTTCTTGCCTGAATCTCTCGTTTGTGGAGGAAGCGTACAAGTAAAGATTTCTAAGGATGGTGGCGTTCGTTTGACCCTAGAACAGAAAGCTTTCTGGATGGGGTTTTGTGAGATACTCTGTCAAGGTTTCTAAATCACGAGCAATTATCTGTGAAACGCTGATACCAGGGTGCTAAACTTCGGTTCCGACAGAGCGCAAGCCGTGGTTGCGGCGTCGCCCCCTGTGATTTACTTCACCATAAAGGCCCCTGCCCGCATCCCTCAAGGTTTATGAGTAAGAATTACAGCATTTTTAATAGTAGCTGTTTTCGTATGAGTCTGTGCAGTTGCTCATAAAGTTGATTTTAATGGCGTGACGCTAACATGCGGATCGGCTTGAAATGCGAGTCGGCCACGCAGAATCTGCAGCTTCTGCCTTCAGACCCCTTCCGGTGAACAGAATTCTTGCATTTGGGGCGTACGCTGAAATGCAGCTTGGATTTGGTTCAGTAACCCCCGTAGGAGAAACCTCTTGAGAGACTCATCGTATTCCACCGTGTGGCTCTACCGCAGCTCACTGTGTCGGTCTTCGGGGGGTCGTCCTGAGGAAAGCAGCTGGGAACACATACATAGGGAGTTTGTGTGGACACTAGTTTGCAGTTCCTGTGAGTGTCTACCGGGTGCAAGGCGTGAGGCCTTGCGGGGTCGTGGGTGACACTCTGGATGGCAGTTTGAGGAAGTGTGGGACTGCTTCCCTTACTGTCCAAGCCTGTGTATCTCCCGGGCACCGTGCCTGAGGGTTCTGCTCCTCCGCATCCTGACCCTCTCTGCCCTCTTCCCCTTCTCATGGTAGCTGTCCTGCCAGAGACATCTCTTTGTGGCTGGAGTTCTGGATGGCCACTGATGTCCCCGTGTGCCTCTTGGTCCCTGTGTCTCTCCAGTCTTTAATGTCATTGTCTTTTTTTATTCAGTTTTCAGTGCATTTTTAATATATCAAAGTTACAAATCCCACACGGGACACCTGACTTGAGAACAGTGGTCCCAGTCTGTGGCAGTACAGATGTTTGCATATTTGATGAAGTGTTGTTTCCCGTGCTTGTTCTCTCATCATTTAGTGCTGTATGTATGAATGTGTTGCCTAACCCAGGCTCACAGAGGTCAAGGTGTGCCGGTGTGCCCCGCATTGTCGGAGCTGAATGCTGTCTACTCCTGGACCCCTGAGGCCTGCCGAGGCGCGGTTTGCGAATGGTGCATGGAGCTCTGCACCCTCTGTCTTCCACGTACGGAGATCTGTTCCTCCAGTGCTGTCTGCCGGCAGACCGCTCTTTTCCCGTGAATTGCCTGGCAGCCTCCCTGAGAATTGATTGGCCAGAGAGCAGAGGGCTCATTTCTGGGCCTGTGACTCTGCCTCACGGATCTATAGTCCTGTTTTCCAGTACAACCACACTGTTTTGATTACTATAACTTTGTTTGAATTTTAAAATTAACACATGTGAATCTTCCCCCTTGTTTTAGCTCATTCAGTGTTATTTTGACTACTTTGAGTTTCTTGTATGTGCGCTTGAATTTAAGGCTCAGCTTGTACATTTCAGCGAGGTACTATCAGATGGCATATCCGGCGTGACTGTGCAATTTCTGGACAACTTTGGGTTAGGAGTTCCTGCCCTGTGAACAGCATACGGCTTTCTGATCTGTGAGCGCAGGACACCTCTCCTTTCATGGAAGGTTTTCCGAATTCTCCTTCAAAGTTACTTGTGGTTTGCAGAGTAGTCCAACAGTTATACTTCTTTTCAAAATTTATTACTGTATGTTTGACACTATTATAAATGGAATTGCGCTTTTAACTTCATTTTTAGCTTGCTTATTGTTAGTATGCAGACATCCAGATTATCTTTGTATATTGATCTTGTATCCTGGTACTTTGTTGAACTTTCTTATCAAGTTGGTAGTTTTGCTGAGAGTGTTAGGAATTTTGTGTGTGTGTGTGTGTGTGTATATGTATGTATATACATAAAATATATATTTACATATATACATAAAATATATATACATGAGGCTTTGAAGTTTGAAGTGTTAGAATTATTCAGAATTTCAGTTATCAGTGGCAATGAAAGCACACAATAATATATTTTAAAAAGATACAAGGCTCTCGTAAAACCTGTACATCGTCTGCATTGACTTCATGGCAAACAAAAGCCGGGACTACTCAATTTTATTACTCTGGGAATATGAAATAAGTGAGCCGTTTCCTTAAACGTTTAAGAGCTGCTAAAGCATGCTAGAATCAAAGTTATTCCTAATTTTACTAATGAGTTTAAATTTTACTTATCAGTTCATTTAGATAGGCAGATACTGCTTGCCGATTTCCAGCTATAGATTTTTTTTTTATATAAAGATGTATTAAGCAGTACGAATAAAATGAGGATGACCGTGGCTGGGCACAGACTGGATGGTGTTTGGAGCTCAGTGCTGCTGAGTGAAGGCAGAGCCACGCGCTCTGCCCGGCCCAGAGCCAGCGTTCCGCTTCATGGATGTGGGAACTGACCTTGGATTCTCCTCCAGAGGAAAAGTTATTCTTCCCCAGATGTATGTAGTTGGCACTCAAGATTTTCTTCACTTGACTAAGTATTCTGTTAAGATGTGTTCGTATCTTTCAAGCAAATAAGAAATAATTTTGACCTGAAGCATGGGGGGTTTTTGTTTATTTTTTTGTTTTGGAGATAAGGTCTTGCTCTGTAGCTGAAGACTGGTCCTGAACTCACTACCTAGCCCAGGCTCGCCTAGGACTCACAGCAGTCCTCCTTCCTCAGCCTCTCAAGTACTGGGATTACAGGCATGTTTTGGCTTTATGTGATGCTGGGGAATCGATCAGACTCAGGACCTTGTGCTTCCAAGGCAAATGCTTTAACCACCGTGCGATTCCCCCAGCCCCTGAAGCATGATGAGATCGAAGTTTCCTGTTTCCATCACAAGAGTCACTTGGCTTGTTGGAGCACATGACCTCATTTCTGTAGTAGGGACAGAAATAAGAATGTTCTTCTCAGAGGCTGCTAGGTAGGAACTGGATCAGTAAAGAACGCGGAACCACGCTTAGCCCAGTGTGAGCGCTGAAATGCTATTAACTGCTGTGTACCGTGTTTGTCACCGGTAGGCCGTCCCAAGAGTGGCGCTTCAAAACGTAATGCTGCTCAAACGTCCGAAAGTGTGTGAGTGCCAATCTGACATCACAAGCGGGAAGTCCCACACCTGACCTCGTGTGATGAAATGCAGTGATGAGAACATAGACTCCCGGAGAACTGTGCACGCGATCACGCGGGGGCTACCTGCGCAAGGTGTGCGCGCAGCTAAAGGAACTTCCTGTCTAGATTCGGGTCCCCTTTCTCAGAATTTCCATGACATAATGCAAGTATTAAGAGAGAAGTTGAAGTCCAAAACTCTCTTAGCTCTGGGCATTCCCAGTGAGGGATACTTAGCCGTAGCCCTGTTATTTAGGGTGCTGAGACGAAACAGAGCCTTGTGCATGCCAAGCATGTGCTCCACACAGGGCCACACCCTCGGCCCCAGTTGCAGTATTATTAAAACTATTACGTTTGTTTTAGGTGATGCTGATTTAGATAGACCCACTAGAAATAGCAGACCTAAGTAGCTCTATTAATCGCTGTCGTAGATGGGATAATTTAGTTGCATCGCTGTTAAAATTTAGAAGCCATTTGCCAACGGCGTGACTCGTGAGCGGCGGAGCGGGCAGACTCGGATTCTGCTCTCTCACACTTCAGGCTTGCAATGCCATACACGGTGTGACACCGGAATATAATAGATGGTTGGACTTTTTTAAAAATCTTGTTGCAGTAAAAGCCACGTTGCCATTCGTTGTCCCCAGAATCTCCCCGCTTGGCCTGACCGTCGCTCCCAGCGCTCGTGCCGCTCCAGGGGCCGTGCTCAGAGTCCTCTGCCGGGGTGACTTCGGTTGGGCCATCGCGGCTGCCTCGATGTCCTGAATGAACCCGAGCAGTGACTTGTTTTCAGTCACATTTCCTTTGGGGAGGGACCAGGAGTCACACGTGAATCTGATGGGTAAGGACGCGCCGCCACGTTGTTAAAAGCTGTGCGTCAGCTGGATGGCCCTCGGCTGCCGCCCTCGGGAACCTTGCTTACAGCTCACGAAGACCCACGGAAGAGGGCTTCCAGAGCTGCTTCAGGAAGTGGCCAGTGACGAGCCAAGTGTGTCCAAAGTCAGGGGAGGGCTTGATCTGGGCTGGATTCGTGGCCCGCGTATCTCCTGAATGCTGCACAGAGAAACACACGTGTAATTGTTTTTCTTCAGGTTGGGTGAGCTTCCAGCTCATCTGGCCCATGCTATCCCATGAAGCTGCAAATCCAACAACACGGGCGCGGGGCACGCTCCTGTCTTCTCCCCTTCGGTTGGCTCTCCCCTCTTGCCAATCCTTCCTCTCTGATTGTGTCCCTGGTGCCCAGGTGCAGGATTGGAAGAATCCGTTACAACGGCATAGCTACAGACGGATTCGAATCTGGTCAAGGCAGATTTCTGTTCTTGGGAACAGGGGCTGATTCGAGGTGAATTACGACCCCAAACTTTTTTCTATGTTAAGAGCCACAGGAGCTGGCAGGGAGGAGCCCTGGCAGAGCTGGGCCAGAGCTGTTTGCTATTCGTGGAAGACAGTGTGTAGAACCCCTGCAGGGTTGGAGGGAAGTTGGCAGGGCGTAGGGAAGGGGTATCCAGGAGACAAATGAGCCTGGGAATCTGGAGGGAGAGAGAGAAAGAACATTTCATTTTGAAAATGAGATAGATTGCAATTTTTCCATTTGAAAGGTGCGGTACCTGGCGTTCCAATTAGAGCAGCTTGGCAAGGGTAACGCCTCCTGCTTGGCACGGGAGTTTAACTTTTCTGGCTGCCAATCTCTGTTTCCTTGGGCTTTTTTCCAGGTTTCAGTGACAGGTCAGTTATTTTAGACAGTCAAGTGCGTTTTGTGAGGGCTGAGGACCAGGCACACGCAAAGCCTGGCTTGGGTCCTTTTTCTTTGATTTTTATGTGAAATAAATACTCTAAAAATAAAAAAAAACCCTAATACACAGATTTGTAGCACTGTCACCAAGGCTCAGGCGTAGGAACTTCTGCTGTATTTGGAGGTAAAAAAGGGTGAACACAGCGACGCTCCAACACAGTCGTGCTGTTGTCCAGATCAGCCAAGAGCGCGGTCGCACTGCATGCCAACTAGTAATGGTGAGGAAGTTGCAGCGCTCCGCAGCCCGGCGGGATCCGGGCATCTTAGGGTATGGAGAAATGCTCCAAACCTGGATATTGACTGGAAAACCTTACGCACGCCATCTGCAAGAAGTTTGGCCGCGTGTTCTTGGAAGACACGGGTCCAGGCAGCGGCCTCCTCCTGCGTCTGGCCCTGCCTCCCGGGCGAGGAGCGGGAAGTCTGGGTCTGGACGGAAGTCTACTTATCTTTCCCTTGCCGCTGACGGTTTGCTTACAGAAGTACTTACACGCACACAAGTGCTGTGTGTCTGCATACTCTTACAGCCCACGCCCTGGGAGGGCATGAATAGGTTATGTTCGCGAGCGAGTTTCCCCTGGTCCTTCTGTTTGCATTAGAAGCCCATCACTGCAAGTATGACCCCCACAAAAGCAAGCTTGCAGCCTACCCTCTTGGTGAAATCCCAGAACTCTGGGAGGCTGAGGCAGGAAGCCCACAAGCACACACCTAGTCTGGGTAACTTAGCGAGCCCCTGTGTCAAGGTCATAAATTAAAATGGGCTGGGGACAGAGCTCAGTGGGAAGGCCTTGCCTCCATCCCCAGGAACACAAATGCACTCACACATAAACGGCGATCTTCCAAAACTGGACATACAGCAGGTGAAGCAGATCTTTAGAGGAACCGTGGGGAGCCTTTATCTTCATCATCATTGATGCCAGCTCATAGCACAGAGTGTGTATTTCACGAGTTTCTGTAAGACTTGAGCAGCTAGAAGTGTTCTAAGGCGTGAGATGAAGCAGCCCTTGTTTCCTGCTGGTAGAAACACACATGGTTACAAACTTTACAGAAAGCTGACCGTGTCAAAAGTCTTTCAAACCTTTTTTTTTGTTGTTGTATTAGCCTTCTTAACATATACAAATTTATAGAAACTAAAGAGGAAAAAAGCATCCCTGCTTCCCAACGATGTAACTGTATGCACTTTGATGTGCTGTGGTGCGTACAGGGGGAGACACCTGGGTGTGCCATAGCTGGGAACATTTCGGCCAGCATGTGCACATGTAGGCGGTGGTGGTTCCTCGTATGTGGCTCTGCTGTGGCTTTGGCCGGCCGGTTCTTCCTTGGGCAAGCCGGCTTGTGCATGCTGTAATGTCCCGCTTTATCCGTGAACTCTGCACTCAATGCCGGGAACACTGTCACCATCCTCCCAGCAGGGACAGCGCAGAATGTCTCCAGACATTGTTAAGCATTCCCTAGGGAGTCAGGCCTTGTGGCACAGGCCTGTAACTCGAGTGCTCCAGAAGGCTGAGGCAGGAGAATCAAGTTCCAGGCCAACCTGAGCAGTGTCACAAGACCATGTCTCAATATCAGAAAAGTAAAAAACAAACTAAGAATGGAGCTCCGTGCAAAGGCCCTGGGCTTGATACCCAGGACTGCAGAAAAAGAGACGGAAAGGTGTTCACTTCCTGGAGACAGCCATTGCTCTGGCTGAGAGCCAGTGGTTTAGATTAAACTGATACTCAGTTAATTTTAGCTGAAGACTTCATAAGGAAAAATGCTGACAGTATTTTGTTAAATTGAAAGGCACGACAAGTGGGTGGTCACCACGAACAAGGCAGGAAGGTGGGATGGGGTCAGGTGGCGGAGTGAGGTTTCTGTAATGGTGGAGGGGGACCTGCCGGGTCTGTGTGGTGCTAAGACAACTGTGCCAGCTGCCCACACCCCCCTGTCCCAGGAGGCCCACGGTGCCCATGGTGCATTCCGGCACATGGGGGTTGCGTTTTCTGGGTCCACCCATCTCTTGTGTTGCCAGCCTCTTTCCAGCTGTTCTCAGCGCCTGCCCTTTCTTCAGCCTCTTCCCCAGCTAACGTGGATGCCTCTGTGCAGACACCTGCGTTTCCCCCCGTCTGGGCCAGTGGGCGTTTGATTTCCAGCCGGACCTCATCGGCGTGTTCCGTGTCCTCGGCGAGCTGCAGGCAGAATGCGGTTCCTCCATTCTGGTTCTGCTTGATCTTGGAGGAGTAGGTCTTGGAACCCATCAGCTTCCCACTGGGAGCGGGTGGCCTCACTGGGCCAGTGGGAGGGTGTCGAGTCCTGGGCGCCCAGAGGACCTGGCAGAGTGCTTTCCCTCACCTCGGGGTCAGTTCCCTGTCCCCAGCTGTCTGTCTTTTCCTCTGTTTTGAAGGTGCGATTCTCTGTCCCAGAGCCGGTGCAGGAGCCATGGGATCCTATCAGTGTAATGCAGTGTCTGTGCGTGACAGAAGACGGGACAGGCCGCAGAGGGGGTCTCCTGGAGGCCGCTCCGCCAGCAATGCGGTTGACAGGGAAATCTGTTTCACTGACTATGCCGCTGTTGAGAGTAATGACTGGAATTAGGATACCACTGAACATTGGTTGCTTACTGCCAGCCAGGGAGCCGGAGGACCCGGGGGGCTTAAGGGACTGCAAGGGCACTGAGAGAGTTCTGGAGAGGGAGAGAGGGAGGGAGGGAGGCTGGCACCAGGGACAGACCAGGCCTTCACACTGAGCTGCACCCAGCCCAGCTTTTACTTGTGATTTTGAAACTGGGTCTCACTAAGTTGCTCAGGTTGGGTTCCAGCTTGGAGCCGTCCTGTCTCAGCCTCCCAGAGTGGTGGGATTGCATGCCTGCGCCCTGGGCCTGGCTGACATTTGCATTAACCATTAAACATTAGTGCAAATATAATAAGCAGGAGGTTAAACTTCTTTGATAGTACTTTCCATCCAGGCCAACATGCCAAATATATCTAATTGTTATTTTTAACTTCTGTCTTTTAAAAGATTGAAGAGCGGAGATGTTGAGAGTTTACCAGAGGTCCGCTGGGAAGTCACCAAATCATTTCAAGGACAATATTTTATTTCTTACTTGCTGTTAGGAAGCAAAGTATCAAAACTTGTCCAAAAAAATTTTTTTTGAGATGGTGTCTCTCTGTGCTGTCCAGGCTGGTACTAAACTCACTATGGAGCCCAGGTTAACCTCGAACTCACAGCAATCCTCCTGCCTCAGCCTCCTGAGTGCTGGGATTACAAGTGTGCACCCCCACGCCTGTTTATGTGGTGCTGGGGGTTAGGACTCAGGGCCTGGAGCTTGATGCAACTGCTGAGCTATTCCTCCAGTCCAGAAACTTGAACACTTGGTTAAATAAGATTGAGGGTCATGAAATGATGCTTAGTTAACTATTTATAATGAAAGATTTTAAAATATAAGAGGTATAAGAATGAGAGGACAAAATACGACAAAAACGACCCGCAGCCCTGGCAGTTGGGAAGATTCAGCTCCCTTAGCTGCTCCCGGAAAGTCGGGGTCTGGGACTGAGAACGCTGGGTCTCTGGTGTCTAGAGGTGATGACTTAAAAGGCGCCGAACCGTTTTCTCTAAGTTCATATTAAGAACACACCAGGAATCCAAACAGCAGAGAGAAAACCTCACTGTGTGCTCACTGACGGTTGGGGTCAGAGCGCGTTCTAACAGGGCTTTATAAATAAGGCCTGGGTCCTGGCTCGCCCCCCCGCGTGTCCGGGTCACTTCCCGCCTCTCCTTTGTGACTCTCCACATCCGGGCTGCTGTCCGGCTGTCCCCATCTTCGTTTCTCTGCTACTTAATTCACTCACCCTCATCCTAGTCCCCAACAAAGTGGCTTTCTTTTATCTTTAGCAAACAGGGCCTGCTTTCCTTGTGTACCTTTCGATCAGGGTGGCTCTAGCTGTCTTTATGTTTTTAATACTTCCTCTTACATGTACAGACGACAGTCTTAATGACCCATGTCTTGCAGAAAAGGCTAGGAATAAGTAACTGCGGGCTGTGCCCGGCACCGGTGTTCCTTGGTAGATCGGCGTATTTTGTGAGCGCTCTGCCTCACAGCCTCTACAGACGTAGGCTGTGCTTTTCCACAATAAAGAATAACAGTGTGGCTAACGGACCTGCCTGTGAGCAGACCCGTCTCTTCAGTGCCTTCGTGAGCATCAAAACCCAAAATACGTAAATGACGCCGAGCTTGTGATGCCAGCGCTCTGCGAGGCCCAGGCAGGGCCTTGCGAGTCTGAATCCAACCTGGTGAATTGAGGACTTAGCGAGACCTGTCTCAAGATCAGCAGATCAGAATGGGCTGGGGTGTCGCTGGGCGTGGAGACCCTGGCTGGGCTCTGTTCCTTTTAACTCCAGCAAAGCAGCAGGAAACGTGGTACCCCGTTGCGTTTTGCCACTCCGGCTCGTCACCTTGTGTCTTGGTGACCCCAGCTGAGACCAGACTCGGGGTACGGGGCCCAGTGGCTGTGCTCCCCTTGTGCTGCAGGGCGTCCTTCCGGCAGAATGAGGGGACAGTCCCTTTCCCTGTGGGCTGGCCACCTGCGGGAATGGCACGGCGTCCCCGCTGCCCTCGCGGGGTCTGCTGGGGCTGAGTGCTGTCTCCTGCAGTCAGGCGTCCCTTCCGGCTGGCCCGCCCGGCCCCGCGTGGGCCTTGCTAGGCTCCTGGTCTCTGTAGCCCCGCAGGGCGGCTTCCTGTCACTTCAGGGAGGGCGTTGGGGGTTTCGCTTGGGGAGTCGTGCTGTATTCTAGGTTGTTGGTTTCATGGTGGCGGAGAGGCCCCTGTGCTCTGGAAATGACCGAGTTCCCATCTGAGGCCCCTCAGCCTCCGGGGAAGGGTGGAGGGAGGGATAGGCTGCAGCCAAGTGGCTTTGAAAAGAAAAGGTCCGGCGCGCTCTTGGAAGTTTCAGAAAGGAAGTTGCTGTGGCCAGAGCGTTTCCTACTGCGGGGAGGCGAGCGTGGAGCAGGCAGGGAGAGGCTGCGGCCGGCCCAGGAGGCTCCCAGAGCCAAGGGGCTGCTGGGAGCGGGAGGAGGGCCATGCCCTCTGCCTGAGATGGGAAGTGGCTGGGGTCCTGATGTGGAGACCCTAATGCTCTGGATGGTGGACAGCAGGTGGATCCAGCAGATTCTTAGGAGCCAGCAGAGAGAGAGAGAGAGAGAGAGTGCACACGTACGCAAGGACCCACACGAGTGCCCCCGTAACTGCTGGGACCCAGGCCCTCTGGGACGAGCCAGTGCAGAATTCCAACAAATGAGCTGCAGGCCAGCCCCAGTCCTGGGTGCTGGGGACGGGGGCACTCGCTCCACCTCTTCTTCTGCCCCTCTCCGCATGGGCACGTGTGGACTGACATCCGTGGGGCTGGGTGTTGTGGAAGAAGGGAGCATTTGAGAAGGTTTCCAGGCTCTGTTGGATGCGTACCTTGGGCGACCCTTACCCAGGATGCTGGTGAGGGACCGCGAGGGTTTTGGGTTCTTGGGATGGTGGAGGACGGGGACACGTCTGAAAGGGGAAGCCACTTGATTGGCATTCTGTCAGACACACAGTGGCCGCAAACCAGCGTCATACAATGCTTAGAGTGCTTGTGATTTGACTGTGACCTGTCACCTGAGGTGAACTCTAGAATTTTACACCTGTAGGCTCATGTTGGTTCTTAACATTTTTCAAGAATTTAATTTTTGTTTATTTATTTACTCCTTTATTTATTTTTCAAGACAGAGTCTCACTGTAACCCAGGCTAGTCCTGAACTCACTTTGTAGCCCAGACTCACCTCAAACTCACAGTAATCCTCCTGCCTCAGCCTCCCAGGTGCTGGCATTACAGGTGTGTGCTATCACACCTGGCTTATGTGGTGCTGGGGAATTGAACCCAGGGCCTTGTGCTTGCTCGGCAAACGCTCTAACTGCTGAACTACACACCCAGCCCCGAGAATTTTAGAGTAGGGTGTTTAATGTGTGTATTTGTGTTGAGTTGGAGGAAGAGCAGGATTCCATATGAAGCTTTCTTCATAAGGAAGCAGCTTTTGGGCTTCTGGTTATAGTTCTTTTGATTTCACCAAATCCCACGGTTCTTTCTGATCTCTGAGTGTGAGGAATCGCTGGTGTAGACAAACCCAAAAGAATCATTAGAAACTGATTCAGACAGTAAGAGTGTGCCTGCGTGAGGAGGGTGTGGGGGAGTAGACCTGTCGCGGCTGCAGAGCTGAGGTCTCGGGGCCATTCTTACAGCCGTGTGCCTGGGGCTGGATGAATTTTAAGTAGTAGGGACTACATCCGGTGACATCGTCTGGTGCTTCCCGTGTGGGAGGGCGGGTGACAAGATGAGGGGCCCACAGGGCTTCACGTGACGGGGGCCAGTGGGGCAGGGCTTTGGGGCAAGCAGAATTCCAGCAGACGGACAGAGGAACCAGCCGGGTGCGACGAGGGAGGCTGAGGCAGGGAGCCTGGGGGGTGCAGATCTGCCCCGTGGCCATGTCGGGGCTTCGGGGCTGGTAGCTCGTGTTTGCGACCACTCCGTAATGCCTGCTAGCCAGATGCCCACCTATCGCTCTGACCCACAAAACAGAGACAGCGCCCGGCTCCCAGGATGGAAAACTCTCCCCTTGTACGTTTCCTCTTTGCCCTGCGGCTTTCCCAGGCCCGACTGGGCCGCCCAGAGCCTCGGAGCCAGGCAGGTGAGCCAAGGGGCTTTTCACAGAGATCTCTGAGAACCACAGATCTTGCTCTTGCGCAAAGGGGCTTTGATCAAATCAGCAAAATTGGGTGTGTGGACTTGTACACTGATATATTAATATCAGGAAACAGGAGTCCTTGGTGGAGCTGCTTAGTGGGTAGCCACTTAGACCACTTTGCATGCCAGGGGTCAGGAAGACGTTGGATTATCAGTGGTCTCCGAATTAGTCATGTGGCTTTCCTGGGTGCTGCTGATATTAAAGTGCATTTTTCTTTGTTCCTTGGTTATAATCTACTTCTATTCCTAATTATGTTAGGCTCAGACTCAAGTAAGCACTAGTTTATAATTACTGCTACCCGGGAGCAGGGATAGTTTTTTTTTTTCTTTTTCTTTCTTTCTTTCTTTCTTTCTTTCTTTTTTTTTTTTTTTTTTTTTTTTTTTTTTTTTTTTTTTTTTTTTTTTTTTTTTTTTTTTTTTTTTTTTTTTTTTTTTTTTTTTTTGCAGCGTCTAGACGTAGCCAAAAGATCCATTGACAGTCGAAGAAGGCAGCACAGCATAACAGATTGATTCAAGTTATTACCCAGTTTTTTTTCTGGGTTTCCCGGAGAACACTGTCGCCAGATTTTCTTCCTTTCATCCCTCTGCCCTCCCCCGGCACGTGGTGCTCTGTTACCTCCCCGTCTCCCACGCCTGGGCAGTGCTGGCATGGGGACCAGCACATTTGCCCAGAGCTACACCCCAGCCTCTTTATTTATTTTTATTTTTTATTGTGAGACAAAGTCTCGCCAAGTTGCCCAGGCTGGGCTGGAACTGGGGGTCCTCCTGCCTCAGCCTCCCAGAGTAGTAAGACTACTGGCCTGTGCCACCAGGCTTGACTTGCCTTCCCTCTTACTGGAATGGTTTCCTAAAAGAAGTGGCGCACACTGGGGTTCTGCCCCCCAGATCCTGGACACCTGTGTTCCTGTGATGCGGGAATTCGCTCACGCTTCTCAGGTGGGGCAGGGGCCCCGTTGTGTCCACCGCTGCCCCCTCTGGATGGTGCGCACCGTGCAGGGCCCCTTGCCGTGCGGCACCGTTCTTCGGGAACTGGACAGAGGAGGCAGCGGGCACGGCGGTCCGCCGAGCGGGGCTGTGGGGTAGGAGTGTGGGCGCTGGGAAATAGTACAGAGGTCATGCTGCATACCGATTAGCTGTATTAAAATATAGATTGTGCACAGCTCTGCGTTCGCGTTTCAAAGTCTCCTTGACAACATCATTTAACTTCTTACTGTTCTTTTCATGTTGCAGGCATAAATATCTAATATGTTTTTGTTCAAAACATCAATTAGGCGTCAGTGCAATCTTTATTAATACAGATCTGTTATTACAAGGGGACTGCTGAGCTGTGATAATTTGCACAGCAGGGACAATAAAACATCTTCCTCTTTGGTTCTGTCCCAGATTGCCTGGTTTTCCTTCTTCGCCGTCAACAAAGCACGCACCAGGAACCGTCCACGTTGCCTTTCATAGCTTCCGTGAAATTGTTAAAGCTCAGGACGCCCAAGGCGGTGTTTTTCCCAGGGTGAATGCTGTGGGAAGGGTCCAGGTCATAGGTGAGGGGCGTTAGCAGTCAGTCACAGAGCCCCACTTTTAATGTCTGTGCATCTCTGTCTCCGTCTAGCCCGGACTCCCCACTTCCTGCGGATCCAGAACGTGGAGGTGAACGCTGCCCAGTCGGCCACCTTCCAGTGCAGCGCCATCGGCCGGACCGTGGCCGGCGACAGGCTCTGGTTACAGGTAGGGTACTGCCTTGGACTGTCTGCGGGGCTCCAGCTGGAAGAGCATGTTTACCTGGGTGGGGGGACCTGCCGGCCCCGGGTCTGGGTCGGCTCCCTGCTGTCGAGCTTCCGTCCTTGTTCACCATGTGGCCAGGTTCCTGCACATCCTGCACTGTCCTCACATGCCTCTTCGAATTCGGGTATTTTCCCCGTGTTTTTGCTTGGGGATCTCATGTGGAATATCTCGTCACCATGTCACGTTTAGAGTAGTGTATCAGAGTACAGACTGTGTAGGTCCCTTCCTTTCTCTCTTTCTCTCTCTCTCTCTCTCCCCCTCCTTTAGACTCTAGGTTTTGGGGGGGGGTCCCCCTAGTGCTTAGTCTCCTTGTTCTCTCTCTGAGTTCAGAGAGTTGTGTAATTTGCATCTCTGAATAAACCATGTACGTGTGGAAATCGATGACACACCTTTTGTTTTCAAACAGCTAAAGTAGATTCAGGTACATAGAGACGGATGGCTGGAGAGGTGGGGATCACACCTTCCGTGGCTGGTTTATAACCCTCTGAATCCTGTGTTACATTCTGTCTACATGATACCGCACCAGGGATCCACACGCCTGGTTGCAGACACTCGGACCCGCCCCTGCCAGCCAGGCCCCACCTCCCAACCTTACACAGTATCCATAGGAACGTGAGGCTTTTGGGGGGCACCCCAGATCCAAACTACCACGGTGAGATTGTTATTTATATTCATTTTAGGGTGCAGAGGCTTGAACTCAGGGCCTCACATGCACCAGACGCATATCTGTCCCTCGGCTATTTCTAGCCCTTCTACTTTCATTGGTGAGCGTCCTGCTGAGCTGTGCTGCTCGGTGCCACGCCGCCTGCCCTTCTCCCTGTGTCAGCCCCACTTCCCGGGTGCCGTTCCCTCTGCGTCTGCCCCCTCTTTGCCTCCTGTGACACTAGCCTCTTCTGCTGGGGTCGATGACAGCGCCTTGTCCCGTTGGGCAGCACTGTGTAACCCTTTTCATGGTCACGACTGAGGGGGTCACTGTTACTGCTCCGTTTCCGGGGAGACGTGCAGCAGGATGTCCTCTCGGCCCTCATAAGCTGGGTGTGGTGGTGCACGCCTGTAATTCCAGAACTTGGAAGGCTGAGGCAGGAGGATTGCCGTGACTTCTAGTCCGGCCGGGACCCCTGTCTCCAGACTCTGCACATGCCCCACCTGCCTGATATTCCCCTCTGAGGTTCCGCCCTGTCCCCATGACTGTCTTCCCCACCCAGCAAGGAGCACTGTGTACTAGAGGATGAAATCGCATGTTCCAAGTTTATCTTTACTTTTTTTCTTATTTCTCAAAAGTTTTATCATCAGTTCTTCCAAAGCTTTTTTGCAGTGTATAAAAAACTCTCATTAGTGTTTAACTTTTTTCTTTCTCTGAATTTCCTTCACTTCTCAGTTACTTTAACTTCTCAATGCTGAGGGTTCGGAATTACTTTCTCAGCGAGGGGTAGTTAGTACGAAGGGCCCTCTGGGTCAGCTCCTTGGTGATGGAGGCCGAGCCAAATGTTCTTTATTGACATTTCCACAAAGCGCAAACCACCTTTAGAAGGGAGCTGTTCTTTTCAACCTCATCTGTAGAACTCTTAATTTTTCATGAAAACATAGCGTTTTTGCTCTTGACATTTGTGTGAATATTACCAGAGGGACCGCAGTGGAAAATGTTGAGCTGTCACCTCCAGAGTCACCTTAGATGTTTGCAAGAATTTACCAGGTCACTGAAGACACAATGTGTTGGTTTTGTTTTTTGCAAATGTCCTGGACTTTCGGATGCTCCTCCTCAAAGCTGAATGTGTCCTTGAAGTTGGGGGCCTTTCATCACAGAGAGTGGGAGACTGTGCTGTGAGCACAGTGTGTTACGTTGTAGGAAAAAGCTGGTTATTACTTTGAGAAAGGAGGAGGGAATCACATGGGTCCAGTGTCCAGCTTCGACTCCATGTTAAGATCATGTGGAAACACCTGGAATTAGTTCTGGCTTATTCCTTGGTTGTGTCTTAACTGTTCTAGAATGGTCCCACTTTTCAGCATTCTACCGAAGGGCCACCAGGTCATTCTACCACAAAGCCTGGATTGAAATATCACTAGTCTGAAACAAAATGCAACGTGTGTACTAAATCGGAAAAGAAAAAGTCACGTGTGCATCAGGTCTGGCCAGTGCTTGTACACCAGCACTTGTTGACGAGGGCCTGGTTCCCGGAGCTCCGTGGACGCCTCGTCCTCAGATGTACAAGTCCCCTGTATGCATGACATAGGATTTGCATGTCACCTGAGCATGTCCTGTGTCCATACATCATCTCTGGATGGGTTGTGAGACCTCGCACAATGTTGCTGCTGTGTGCGTCATTGTGGTGCTGCATTCCTCAGGAAGTAGCCACAAAAACTGGTGGGGGGGGGGTCCCCGTGCAGTGTACAAGCAGTCTTCCCCCAGTTATTTCTGACTCACGTTGAGTTGAATCCTTGATCATACAACCTGTACAAGTCACAGGAAATGTTTCATTTTGGTCAAGCCTGATGGAACATGTCTCTGATCCCAGCACTCTGGGAGGCTGAGGCAGGAGGGTTGCAAGCTCAGGCCCAGCCTGGATAACTTAATGACTGAGCAAGACCCTGTGTTTCAATAGAAACCTTTACAAAACGGGCTGGGGACGTAGCTCAGTGCGAAGGCCCTGCGTTTAGTCCTAGGTACTACAAACAAACAAACAAAAAGTTGCCTTGAGTTTTCTATTTAGTAGGTCTTTTTTTTTTAATAGATTGGAACTACAGTGTTGGTAAACTCTTCCTGCCTTACCTGTGGGAGCCATTTCTTGTGTGCCGTTCAGTCTTTGGGTCCCCTTCTTGTCATTAGTGATGTCGAAGGCCTGTAGGTACCCACCTGGCTGTGTCTAAGGGGCTGATAGAGCTTCTGTGATTCTGAGTGATGTTCAGTTTCTAAGTGAAGCTTCTCTTATCCTGAACTCAGGAAGTTACATGGTTTGTGAATCTCTGTGATGTTAGAATAATTTTACTGTCAAAGAAATTAGGTCCCCTGGCTGAGTAGGCCTTGTGCTCACTCAAGAAAGACCAGCATCTTTCCCTGACAAAGATGGTTTCCTTTGCTCTGTAATTGTACCAGGGGCATTCTGGGAGGGGCGAGGAGTTAAGCAAAAGGTGATTTCCCAGAATCCTTCCTGCCTCTCCTTACTACATCCAGCGTTGGCTCGGGCCGGTGCTGAGAGAGTTGAGGGAGTGAGGGAGCAGCAGCCCGTACCCGTGGAGTGGGTCTCTCTCATCTGAGGTGCAGAGGCTAAGTATCCCCAATCCACCTTCCAGGTGGCTCCCAAATCCCAAAGATTTTGAGTGTTGTCAACATGATACCACCGAGGGAAAATTCCAGAGTGTGAAATTGCGTTTCTACCAAAAAATTACACATGTACATATGCGTGTGCGTGTGTGTGTGTGTGTGTGTGTGTGTGTGTGTGTGTGTGTGTGTGTCTATATTCATGGCATTTTTGGAAGCGATGGAGACCAGTTTAGGGTCTTGGCCTCCTGGATAAGTGCTCCCCCACGCTCACACACTTGGTTCTTTTTTCCTTGGTGCTGGAGAGCCATGCCAGGGCCTCCCATGCCAGGGCTTCAGGCACAAAATTATTAAAAAGACACTGTAAAGTCACAATCAGAAAATGTGTGTATAAGACATATGGGAAATGAAAGTGAACTTCGTGTTTGGTCTTTGGTCTCAGTCCCAGTATTTATAAACGTGAATATTCCAAAATTCAAAGAGTTCTGAAAGTTCTGAAATCTTAAAACTTTCTTGTCCCAAGCATTTCTGTAGGGTTGTCAGCCTACAACACCAGTGCTGTGTCAATTTCTGAATTCTTTTCTGTAACAAACTCCCATGAGTCCTTCCAATCAAATCATTCTGAGATCTAGGCAGATCTATCTACAGTAGGTTTTTATTTGATCTGAATCTTCCCCAGGAGAAAGGCAGTATTTTGAAAATCCTAGTCTATATTTTGTTCGAGGGAAACTTGAGTTTTTTGGGATAACCACTCTTAGTAATCCCATTTATCCGTGTTGCCGTCCCACAGCTCCTGCGTAGAGTTTTTGCAGGGAGTTTTGTGAGTATGGTATCCGTTTCCTAGATGAGGAGCTTGGGACTCGAGGTTGCCCTGGGCCACAGAGGTGATGCTGGGGGACAGGTACAGCCCCGTGGCTCTGCTGCACTTCCCCGCTGACCTGCTCCACCGTCCGCATGATCTTCTCTGGATGGCAGGCACGTTGGCAGTGTGTACTCGGTGTGATTTCACAGTAGCGTGGTGGAGGCCGCCTTCTGGAGTGGGCATCCGGGGGCAGTCTGACCATACAACAAACATTCCTCTGTGTTCTGTGCACATAGTGATCCAGCTTATGAAAAGTGGCCAAGGACTTGAGGGCTTGAAATACAGTTTGCATATAGTTTGTGTCATGGTCATCATAGACCATAGTACAAATGTATTGGATGATGACATGAGTGGGGAAATGTTTATGACCAACAGATGTGTCCCATCTGCTTGTACTTTCTCTGTGGCATCTGGGGGGCACACAGGCCCCTGTCCCCCTCCGGGGGATGGGCGTTCTGGTGCATGGAACAGCAACGCCAGCATAGGTACAACCAGCAGGAGAGCTGTGAGGTGCCCATGACCCCTTCCAGCCATCATTTGTTTTTGTTTTTGTTTGAGAAGGGGTCTTGGTCTGTAGCTCAGGTGAGTCCTGAACCCACTGTGGAGCCCCCTGGGTGGCCCTGGGGTACCCAGGACCTTCACGCTGATCTACTTCCCCAACCCTTTTTTGTTTTTATTTTGAGAGAGGTTCTCGCTGAGCCTGGGCTTGACCTTTCAACCTGCCGCTTCAGCCTCTCAGTGCTGAGACCTCAGGTCTAGACCGCTGTGCCCAGCTGCCTCGTGTTAGAAATCCATAAACCTCGTCAGCCTCTCTCTCTGGCACC
Organism: Ctenodactylus gundi; assembly: GCA_004027205.1. Lineage (NCBI taxonomy): Eukaryota > Metazoa > Chordata > Mammalia > Rodentia > Ctenodactylidae > Ctenodactylus > Ctenodactylus gundi. Next base: position 572,035 of record PVKB01000558.1, on the reverse strand, counting down.
TGGCTTCACATGTAGGTTTTCATGAAGAAAAAGAATCACAACCGTATGCAACAGAACAGCTTTGTTACTAGGTAGGCAAGCCACAAAATGTTCTGAAAATAAGTAAAATTATGGTCCTCTTGACAAACCTAACTTGGGTATTTTAAGCCATGTCTATTAAAGCATAAATTTAACATCACTTACTGTTCTAGAAACTACCAGGAACATACAAAGTGGACCATCTTCGGTTGCTATAGCAACCACTTACTGTCTGAACTGTCGAGTGGCTGAACTCCCATCCATTATTGTTAGTCGGTCACCCACCTATAGCTGTGCTGCCGTAATGTAACTCGGAGGTGCGCGCCGAGACGCTGGAGGCTTGCCAGAGTATGTGGTGTGCTGTAACTCAACACTTCTGGGTTTCCCTGAAGGAAAGGTAAAGACTTATTTTATACTGATGAGACAGTGTGCTGTGGGCCACAGTTTAGGTCTAGAATATTCCCCGGAACTCTCCTGCGAGGGCAAGGTGATTGGATCAGGGAGGTGAGGGGCTCATTCGCGGCTGATCGTGCTGTGGGAAGGAGGCACGTGTTGCAGGCGGGCCACTGGCCCGTGACCTAGAGGAGCGTGTTCCTGCCCCCAGCCCCTCCCTCCTCTCTCTGCCGAGCTGCTTCCTGCGGGGCAGGCCCTTCCATCATGGCCCCTGAATTCGCTGGCCGTGCGGGGACTGAGACCTCCGAAGCCGTAAACTGAGATCGAGCTCTGTCCTTTGAAGTTGTTGGCGTTGGGTACTGTGACTCCGTGAGGGGAAGGTGACTCAGACATGGCATCTTGGGGTCCCGGGGGAAATCAGTGGTGTTCACGATGTTGTGTGACGCAGGGACAGAAAGGTGTAAGCAGCTGGCCCCACGTGTGGCAGCGTAGGAAACCCCGTGTCAGTGTGCTCCTTCATAGCCGCTTGAGCTCCTGGCCAGGGGGTCACATCAGCCCCCAGGTCAAGATGGGTTCATCCCGGGAGCAGAACAGAAGGCGGCGGCCCACGCTGAAGCACAGCTTCCTCTAGCCGTGTGAGGGCTTGCTCCTGCCTCTGGGGGGCGTCCTCTGTTTCTGTGCTAGCCTGCGTCAGAACATTCACTTCTCTTGTTTCTGGTAATCCACGCTCATCCTGAGAGTGGGAAGCCAGAGACGGTCCTGGCTCTGGAGTTCCCGAGAGGAAGGGTCACTTGTTCCTCAGTCCCCTTTCAGCAATGTAGGCTTGGAACAATTGTCTTTGGAAATTTAGACTGTTTTGTTTTGTGATGCTGGAAACCAGCCCAGGGCCTTTGCACTGAGCCAAGCTTGTTTATTTTTGATTTTGCTACAGAATTGATCTTGTTGTTAAGTTGCTCAGGCTAGGCTTGAACTTGCAGTCCTCCTGCCTCGGCCTCCTGGAGTGCTGGGACTACAGATCTGCACCTCTGGGTCTTCCTGGACACTCTTAAAGTCTCCATTTGTCTTTCTGCTATCTCATCCTTTTGTCACTCTCCCTTCAAAGGGAAGGAGTTTCAGCAAGAAGATTTAAGATCGGGTAAGGATGGTCAGTGAGAGCCCTGCACAGTGCTCAGGCCCTGGGCATGAAGCGGTGCACGGGTCACACGCAGCGTGTGATCGTCTACCTGTACTCCTCTCTCGACTCCCTACAGTGCATGGTATGGTGTAAACCCTGTGTCTAGTTTCTATAGCATGTCATCTAGAAAATGCCGAAAAGACAGAGTCTACAGCCGTCGTGTCCAGCACAGATACAGTTCGTTTGAATGTCTTTGATGCATGCTCGGCTGAGTCTATGGTTGTGGGATTTCAGGGCACAGAGAGCCATGCGCTCAGTGGCGTGCGCCGGGAGACGGGGGCGTTTGCCAAGGTTCCCCCTGGAGTGGGAAGGGACATCAGCAGTGCTCCGGGGGTTTTAATTTCGAAATTGTTCTTAGGAACAGAGCAGTGAGGTGTGGGGACACCGGTGCTGCCCACGGCCCTGGAGTGGCCCACTTGGGGACAAGGCCAGCGTGTCTCTGTCTGCACACGGGGCGGGCTCGGACGCGGGGCTGCTGATCACGATTTGCCTCTGAATCTTTTCTTCCCACCGTCGCCATCCTCCATCCCCTCGGAGAGGTAGCCGTCGTTTGCTGTCAGCACAGCGTCTCTGAGCGCGGGTGTCCCGTGAGCACGCAGTGCTGAGTTAGGGCACTTGCTGTTTGTTTTTCTTTTTTCCTTGTTGTCCTGGGGATCAGGCCCAGGACCTTCCCCCTGAGCGACACCCTCACCCCGTTTTTCATTCCTAAGTTTGAGCTAGAGTCCCAGGGCCGCTCAGTTGCTCAGTCCGCGCTCTGATTTGCCGTCCTTCTGCCTCAGCCTCCCAGGGTGCTAGGATTATAGGCCTGTGCCCCAGACCCACTAGGTCTATTCCTAAGACTTAGACGCCAGTTATTCCTTCACCAGAGACACGCGTGTTAAATACTTCCTCCGTGTAGGAGCCTGATGAAGGGCTGAGCACAGGTTACAGCAGAACGTGGCGGTTGCCCCGAGGCAGCCCCTTTAGCCAGCTTCGCCTTCCTTCTTTACCAGGGCAGTGCTTCAGTTCAGTTTCTCCGTTCAGTCCCATTAACAGATGACACCGGAGACAGTGGCTCCTTACTCACGTAGCGCTGGGCTGCTGCTAAGTCGGAAGCAAGACTGTTGGCCTGCAGTAAGGGTCGGTTCAAAATAGCACCCGCGTAATGAGAGGCTGTGAGGTCCCCACTGCCAGCCCCGCCCTGGTGGCCCCACATGAGGCAGCAGGTGCAGCTGTGCTCAGCACAGCTTCATTTATGGACATAAATTCGGAGTCCCGTAGAAATTTCATCATCACAAAATGTTACTTTGCTGATGGCTTTTTTCTACCATTCAGAAATGTCAAGGCTGCTCTAACAGGTGGTAGGCAGAATTTAGCATCTGTCCTCAGCTACAAGTGAAAAACTCCTATGGCTACCTTAAAGCATACACTAAGTTGCTCACCATAGTTAACTGTACTGTATTATAGAACCCAGGAATTCATTTCTCCTACTTAACCTCGTGTCTCAGTGACTTTTTCGTTGCTGGGCACGATACCTGATACCCACAACTTTAGGGTGGAAGGATTATTTTTAGCTCATGGTTTCAGGAGGTTTCAGTCCACTCTTGGGCAGCTGTCAATGGCAGGAAGGGTCTGGTGGGACACAGCTGCTCAGGACATTGCAGGAGGGAGGGTCAGGTCAGGAGGAGCCGGGCGGGTGCACATCCTTCCCGGTGGTCCAGACGTTCAAACTCCACACCGTAGAATCGTATCTGGGTGCTTATGTACCAGCCTCCCAGTCCAGAGGTTCTAGCGCACAGAATGGTAAAAATTTGAGAAGATAGAAACGCTAACGACTTCGGTTCAGTCATTGCACTGTACCCATGTGCTGTGTTAGCACCCTGTTCCTGTCAGCATGCACAAATCGTCTGTGTCAGTTTTAAAAAGAAGAGCGCTTTGATAGTGAAGATGGCTTCGTGGTGTTTGCTTGTGTCTAAACTCTTCAAATTACATACATTAGATATGTGGAGATTCTGCGTACCAGTTGTACCTCAGTGGAGCTGTTTAGAAAAAAAAAAGAGAGACAGTGATGGGAGTTCTTAAACCGAACCGGAAGTAACCACGTGGGATGCAGTTCTGCCTGCTGAACTTCAGTCCCGCAATGCACACACACACACACACACACACACACTCACTCACTCACTCAGTCACTCACTCATACTGGGGCCGCCTGGAGGGGCTGGACTCCTGTTTCGAGCCACCCCTACTGGCTGCCTTGCCTTCTGGGATGACAGCCAGTTTTAGGCTTATATTTTTAAACATCAGCCACCTAAAACCAGAGCTGGCCATTTCGGCAGGGAGTCCTCGTTCTTCACCGGTGGGAAGTAGCTCCTGCAAACCTTTGGACACTTCCTTTAAGACAAAAGAATTTCTCTTATTTCATCGTAGTTTCTAATTGACTGCTTTTAGTTTGAGTACCCCGTATTGTTAGGATAAACTTTGAGGTAAGATTTAAACAGAGGTTATTAACTAGTAGTATCAGAGCCGAGCCCAGTGGCGCAGTCCCTTCATCTCAGCACTCTGGGAGGCTGAGGCAGGAGGGCCGCAAATTCAAGCCCAGCCTGGGCAACGTAGACACTCAGTGAGACCCTGTCTCAAAATCATAAATAAAAAATGGACTGGAGCTAGGGCTCAGTACAAAGGCCCTAAGCTCAGAGTTGATACCCCAATAAGGTAATTAATTAATTATCAGATGTTACTAATATGTAATAATCTATGTCTAATAAGAGAAAGAGGTTGTGAACTTCCATAACAAAATTCTACTCAGAAGTTCAGATAATGAGGTGATACTTTGAGTACAGGGATACTACTCTGGCGACCTCTGCATTTGTTGCCTCATTAAGATATGAAGAGACAAAAGTGTCCGGTGGCCTAAGCATCCTAGCTTTCCAAACTAATAAATATGTGACTTAGCTTGGCTGTGGTCTAGAGTTAAAGGTCAGCGCTGCCTTAATAATTGAAATAAAAAATATGGGCCACAGGGACAGACGGGCGTTGGATGCGCTCATTTAGTGGGCATGTCCCATGGCCTGTGTTCCATGGGCGTCCTCTGGAGTTGCAGTCGGGGAGCACAGGCTGGCCCCCGTCCTGTCCATGTGTGGAGGAGCTGCCTACCTCCCCGGCCCAGCCCTCCCTGTTCGCTCCAAGAGCCTCCGACATGATCCAGCATGCTCCAACATGGGTGGCATCACATGCTGCCAGTGCTGCTCCCTCCCCACACCTCGATTTCTTTCATTCCTTGCTCTGATTATTGTGGAGTGATTCCTGAAAGACTTAATAGGTGTCTTTTTTTGCTAGTAAATTACTGCTCATTTAACAGTCCTCCAGTTGGTCAGTGGCATAAAGAAGGCTGTAAGTCTAATTTAAATAACACCAGGAGGTGTTTCCCGCTTGCTCCCCACTGAAATCGACCCCATTTAAAGCTGGCCATCGTGTCGCAAAGGGCCGTGCTGGGCCCCGGGAGGGCCGTGTGCTCCAGGGCTGGTCACTGTGCCTCTTCCATTAGGGCAACAAAGGACGGAGCAGCGGTTCCCCGAGCAGCCTGCACCTGCCACGGGTCTCGGCCCAGCCTGAGGCCGCCCTTCCTGTGCTCCTTGTCCTGCCCAGATGTCAGGAAGATGGCCGGCCCCTGCTTGGTAGGGCGGCCTGTTCCGACCCAGGGAAGTCGGGAAGGGGAGGGCTGGGAAGCGCCCCGCCGTCCTCTTCCGTGGCGGTCTCGATTCTGCTCTGCTGGAGTCAGAAGCACATGGCTCCCGCACGCTTTGTGGTGCCTGAGGTCCTGCCTGACCGTGGGGTCACTGCTCATGTGGGCCTGGCCCAGAGGCTGAGAGCAGACAAGTTGTCTTGCACCTGTCGCAGGAGGTGAGCTGGCCCCATGCGCAGCCCATTTTCATTTTTGAAACAGGATCTCACTAAAGGATTAAGTGTCTAAGGCTGGGAACTTGCCTCCCAGAGTGCTAGGAGTCCAGGCTTTGCGCAGGGCCAGGCTCACCTGCACCTGTAACTGGCACTGGAATGACCCCTTACTGGGGGGGCCTTCGGGAGGCCAGCGGTGGGCAGCAGCCTCTGTGCTGACCTGGCCTAGCTCCGCTGGAGAGCTGGGGACTCTGCCTGTGCACAACCTTCTCCTCCTGTTCTGGGCATCGGTCTTACTGTGGCCATCATAGGAGGTCTACCTGCCACCCTCCCAGGCGCCCTGAGCACCCTGTCCCTTCCTCGCTTCCGGCTGGCCTGGGAAGTGGATTTGACACTGTAGGGCGGAAACAGAGCAGCCCCTCCCGGCCCGCTGCAGGCACAGATTAACTGAGGAGATCCCGCAGCCCGCAGGAAGAAACCAAAGACCCAGCGACGCGCAGGAGTGGGCAGCTTGGAGGACAGAAGGATCGGCTGCCGGAGCTGGGGACACGGCGCCGCCGGCGTGCTCAGGTCCTCCTCGTATGTTGCCCTCCCTGCGTCCCGCCAGGACACCTGCCTGCCGCCTGAGGGACTCCGGGGGTCAGGGAAGGGAGAAGTCCGAGTGGCCTTCCTAGGCACGGCGTCCCCTCCAGGGGGTTTGTGGCCTGCGCTGGAGAGAACGGGCCCAGGGAGCCTGAGCGTCTACGGGTAGCCACACGAGCGCGGGCGGTCCGGTTCTTTTATTGTAAAGCTCCCTGTGGGCCACCGAGCCGGAGTCCTGGGGCGCGTTTCCTGCCCCCGTCCACACCGACCAGGGGAGGCTCGGCGTCTCTGCCCGTCCCCTGCCCCTTCCTGTGCCCTGAGGACCTTCCCTTCTCGCAGTGGCTCCCTGACCCAGAAGTGGATGGTGGGTGGCCCTGAGGCGTGAGCTCCTGGGCACCCAAGCTTCTGTTGGGTTTGCCAGCTTTCCCGCGTCAGCCTGTCAGGGAGACTCTCAGGGATGTCTGCACTGTGGGTTCCGGAGGGAGAAAGGCAGGTGTCCCGCAGGACTGGCTCCCCTGCCGTGTGGAGTCCTTCTTCCCCAGGGCTTAGGGCCAGGGAGTCCCTGCCTCCGCTGTGGTCCGCTGGTGGCCATCCTGGCCCCGCCCCACCCCACTGTCCTCACTCACGTGTCCCTACCTCCTCACTCTTCAGTCTTTACACACTTATCCCTCCCCGCGTCCAGCGCACACTCTTCTCCCCCGGCTTCTTTCTGTCGTGTGGGTTGTATGGTTTTCAGTTCCCCGGCGCCGTCCGGCTCTGTCGTCTTGCTGGAAGGCCCGTGGCTTGGCGGTGGAGGCCCGGCCATCCCACCCGGGGTCTTACCCCTGACCTACCTCTGCAGCCCAGTTAGCTTTGATTTTGACGTGGGATCTTCCTAAGGCTCTGAGTGCCCAGGCGGGGCTCAAGCTTGTGATCCCCCTGCCTCAGCCTCCCGATCGCTGGGGTGACAGACCTGGGCCGCCACACCTGGCCTGGCTGCTTCTTTCCCCTGGGCTATTCCCTCAGGCCACGCTGACCCGGGATGGCAGTCCTAGCTCGCTTTCCCAGAGTGGGATTTTCTCCTTGTATGAAACCAGTGGTAACTCCGCACATTCAAACGACACTTGTGGTTCTGGGTGACTCACCTCAGAGGTGTCTGGTTACTGGCACATGTCCCTGGCTCCAAGCGGCCCTGCTCACGGCCCCACACGCTCTCCCTGCAGTGTCTCAGCGACACTTGACACGACCCACTTTGGTGTGTGGATCCCCTTTGGGGAAGTGCTACCGACAGTGTGGGTGTCAGGAAGGCCTTGAGGGCCGTCACGAGTGTGGTCTGTGACTTAGGGATGCCTGGAAATGGACCTTTTTTGAAAGTAGTAAAACTGGGATTTATTTTAATTTAAAAAGGCTGTTCAGTAAGAAGGTAATTTCATTCTGTGAAAGCCTTGTGTTATCCCCAAAAATAAATAGAAATAGTCATCCGAATATTTCATCTTTTGTTACAGAAATAGGGTTCTTAGGAAATATATAAAAATTTTATCAGCGATCCACTAATACCAGTATAATATTACAAAAAATTCCAGAGGTAAAAGGGGAATGTTAAAAACGTGTGACCCTTGTGTTTTAGACCATCATTTCAAATTTTGTGTAAGTTAAAATGCAATAGAAAGCCTCAATTCTAAAATAACATTTATGAAATTTCAAGGTGATGGAATTGTGCACTTTTAAATTGTATATATTTTACTCTTTATGTAGAATGAAAAGTTCTTTATCATTAAATATTTGAGTCCATAACTGATGTCTGCTGTTAGGCCCCTTAGTATGCCCCGCGGTATGGGCCCGTGTGCCTGTGGACAGCGTCCCACCAGTGGCCGGGATGCCGTGTCCTCTGAGCCACTGTTTCATCTTCCTGGTCCCTTGGTCTCCTCGTCCATCCCCGTGTGACCCCCGTGTCTGGCTTTACTCTTGTTCTGGTCTTGCCAGCTCACCAGCTTATCTCACCTGTTAATTACAGACACTTTCTTTCGAGGCCGGGTCTCCCTATGTTGTGCTGGCTGGCCCCCAAGTCCTGGGCTCAGGCAGTTCTCCTGCCTCAGCCTCCTGTGTAGCTGGCACTGCAGGTGTGCACCGCTGCACCCGGCTCAGTCACGGACCCTCTGAATGTGCTCCAGTGTAATTCAGATAATTCTTCATGTGTGGGTGCTGCGGCTGGGGTTTGGAGTCATTGGGCAGGAGGTGGAAAGGGCTCCGCTTGAGCTCTCGGAAGGCACGGCGACAGGGACGTTCCGGCGTCGGCCATTGTTATGTGTCCAGTTCTGTGGCGTTAAGTCCATCTTCAGTGCTGTATGTCTGTCCACCACTTGTGTCTCTGAGCCTTTTTTTTTTTTCACAGAAACACTGTTGAAACGAGTCTCTGTGCCCTCCCACCCTTGCCTCTGGGAGCCCCGCGTGTTCCTGTCTCAGTTGATCTGCCATTCCCAGATCCCTCACATAAAGGGAACTATACAGCATTTGTTTCATGTGTCGCTTCAGCATGATGTCCCTGAGGTCTATCCAAGTTGTAGCGAAAGCCCAAAGTTCCTTCCTTCGTAAGGCTTAATTTGCCTCATGTCCAGAGGCAGAAGAAAGAGAAGGAAGGGCTTGGGTCTTCCTTCCCCCTCTTCAAGGCCACGCCCCCCGTGTCCCTGTGCAGGAAGTCCTCCGGACTAGCCCCGCCTCCTACCGGCGCCACTGCCTCCCGCCACACCCACTGGAGACACGCTGTTTTTAACTCTGAGGACTCGGCCTGTGCCTGTCAGCAGTGGCCAAGGGCTCCTTTCTCTCTCCACCCCCATGGCCACATCTTTTCATTTCTTTTCTTTTCAATAATAGTTGCCTTACTGGGTATGAATCGCCAACTCCTTAGGATCTTGGTGGCGTTTCCCTGGTGACTGATATTGCTGAGTGTCATTTAATGGGCTTATTGGCCGCGCGATTATCCTCTTCGGAGAAATGTCCACGTGAGTCCTTGGCACAGCTTGTAATTGAGTTTCCCTCATTACTGTCGCATTGTCGGACTTCGGGAATCATCCCGAGCCTTCGCCCCTCGCCGGGCTGGGGACCCACACGTGTCTCCTCCCGTCCTGCATCTGTCCTGCATCCTCCCCAGAGTGACCCTTCCTGCACTCAGCTTTTCTGCTTTGATGCAGCCCTGTCCCTCTGCTCTTACTGGTAGCCTGGCATTTTGACACCAAAGTTAGGAAATCAATTTCCACAGCAGAAATATTTTTTCTGTTTTCTTCTGAGAGATATATGGTATTAGCTGGGTATGGGAGCTGGGTATTTTCGACATCTTAGGTTAATTTTTGTGTATGTATGAGCTGAGGATCCGGCTTCTTTCTTTTTCTTGTGGATATCCAGCCTTCTAAATACCATTTGTTCAAGACAATATCATTTCCTCACTGAACCATTTCAGGTCACATGGGAAGATCAGTGGCTGGCTGGCTGGCTGGCTCTCCTGTCCCGTCGACACAGGTCTGTCCTAAACGTACATGCTCTGCTGACAGTTGATCGCTGTTGCTTTCTGGAGTTGGGTCCAAACTTCCGTCTTCTGTTTTGGCTACGGTAACGGCCTCTAAAGAGGACTCTTGCCAGTGCGTGTGGCGCAGCCCTGACAGCTCAGGATAGAGCCGAGCCACACCACTGCTGTGCCCCTTCCACGAGCCGTGGGCCTGCTGCTCAGGAGCAGCCACGGCCTCAGTGTCTAGTGGCTGCCTGATGACCTCATACTTGCAGAGGTCAAATGCCCTAACATCGGGTGATCGCGGACTGGCCGCCTACGGCAGCGCTGGGGAATTTCCATTTTCCTGAGTTTCTTGGTTCCTCCTCTTCTCTACCTTAACCTTCAAAGCACGCGGCGCCCCCTCTGTTTCTGTTGTCCAGTTTCCCTCACAGGTTTAATTGTGAAAATCAAATGAGGATGGAAAAATGTCACCTGCATCGTTCCTCTGTTAGTCTGCCTTGTGGATGGAGGACAGTTGTCCAGGATTTGTGGTATCGATTGCCTCCTTTCTCTCTTCCATCTCTAGGACTTTTCCCCTCTGAGCCGGTGACTCTCAGAGTCAACACATGCCTTGGAGCTCTGTGTATTGTGTACCTGGGCACACGAGAGGTACACTAGGACCCGGCCTCAGGACACCTCCGGGCCCGCGGGAGGAAATCGGTGTGTGACAGGACGACACGCCTCTGCTTGACGTCATTTCCTGCATGGCCGTAGAACCCTTCCGTTCCTTTCTGCCTTCTTTATGTCACTTGTCCTTATCATTCCTGGAAGCAGATAATGCCCCATGTCCCTTGGCACATGCTGGTCTCCCTCCCCTCCATTCCTGGACCCATGGTGGTACTCACATCACCTTAGCATGAAGTCCCTCTGCCCCGGTGTCTACGGAAGCAGTGCCCCTCAGGGAGCCATGTCCCACGCACGTCTGCACGGCTTCTGTCCCAGCCCCTTCTCGCTCCACCAGGGGCCGCGCCTCTGTCCTACAGGCAGGACGCTTCCTCTCTGGTCCCCTGTTGTCCCTTAGTTCCTGCTGCTGCCGAGATCCTCGTTCCCACTGCCCTCTCCCTCTTCCTCCTCCTCTGTCTCAGGCTCAGTGTGGCCTCTAGCCTGGCTCAGGCCCGGCTTCTCGGAAGCTGCCCACACGCCTCCAGGCCAGGCTGTCACTCCTCTGCCCAGCGATGATGGTTTCTGTTCCTCTCACCAGTTGGCTTCTCAGTTGGGAAAGGGTTTGTCCTTGAACTCTGCGCCCTTGCGTGGTGGGTGGCTCATGGCTGTCGGTTCCTGAGTCTCGTGGCTGTGAATGAATGGATGATCCTGGGCACGTGGTCTGCAGACAGAGTGGCCCGCGGGGCTCCATTTTCCTATGCGGATCCCGAGCCAGGCTGACGCTCATTTGTGAGTGCGTGGCTGCCTTGCCAGGGACGCACTCGTGGAGAGCTGTACCCGACCTCCCGCGATCAGATGCATGGGAGGTTTACAGAGGCCCTTAGCCGATTGTGGAGGCACCGGCCGGTGGTCCCAGCACCCTGGAGGCTGAGACAGGAGGATTGTAAGTTCAAGCACAGCCTGGGTAACTTGGAAACGTGGTGAGACTGTCTCAGAAATAAAAAATGAAACAGTCTGTGGATATGGCTCAGTGCAAAGGCCCTGGGTTTGATCGCTAGTTAAAAAAAAAAAAAAAAAGTCTTTCCTGAGAGTTCCTTTGGCACATTAGGTAGGGTTATGTGGAGTCACTAGTCCAAGGCTGGTAATTCCTTAGGGTCAGAGTGTGGTGTGAAGACAGAGCCGGTGGCAGTCCTGATCCCCCAACTTCCCTGTATCTGCAAGGGAGGCTGCCTGGCTCCAGGTGCCTGGGGCAAACTGGAATAGCTTGAAGAAGTACTAACTAGATACCTTGAGATTCTTTTGTATAAACATCCTTTGGAGCTGTCCTTTCATTAGGAAAATGTAATAGGATTACTTGTTCATGTAGAATCCATGCCGTACATAAATAAATAACAGCCCCGTCTGTTCTTTGTGTTTTCTTAAATTAATAAACGAAACAAATGTTTATCAGTATGAAATCTACCTTTCTTCAGGGCTTAATTTTCCCTCTAAAAATAACAAGATATTTTTCCACTTTGAAGAAAAACAAACTTAGTTTTATGTAGTGTACTAAGTCTAGGGTAGTGGTAGAATTTGATTATTTTTGAGGAGTGGGTTTTGGAGACTCATGTAGAAAATGCGAAGAAGAACTTCCTCGTTTGTTAAATGTTAATTAGTGTAGCTTTTGGGTGCTATTCGTCAGATTACATTGACGGCATGTGGTAGAACACACTTGTATCGGATGTGGGGACTTCATACTCTGCTGTGTGTCTCTTTGAGCTATAAACAGGACTGTCACTGTGGGTGACGCAGGAGGAACCCTTCTCCCCTGCTCCTCCGGTTTTCTTGCGTGCGTCAGGAAGCTGGGTGTGTAGCACTGCCTGCTGCCTTCGGGTGCAGCCCCCAGGGAGCTGGCTGCTGTGGGGACCCTGTTGCTCCGTGCTGGGGTGCCCAGTCGCTCCCCCATTCCCCTATAGGAGGCCCAGTGGCTTCCTGGTGCCACCTGGGTCCTGGCAGGGGGTCTGTGCCACCCTGTCCCCCCTACCCTTGCCTACCCAGCCATGTGCCAGTGCCACAGTGTGTCCGTGGCAGGGGACAGCCAGCCTGCCTGCCTGCCCAGTGTGTGGGGATGGGGGTGGGAAGCCAGGCATCCGGCCACAGCACCCTGCATTTACCTTTCAGTCCCCACAGTGGCCCTGAGGGTGGGGTGCAGAGGAGAGAAGGGGGGCCCTGGGAAGGTAAGCCACATTGAGGGCTCGCGTAGATTATGAGATTTAGAGCCAGACCCACAAAGTACGTGCTGCCCCTGGAGCACTGTGGGTGAAAGCTCTTAAAGGACTTCGCATAGTGCCCATCGATCACCGAATAGTGCTGCTGAGATTTAGTCTTTGGTAACGTCACATTTTTATTGCTATAAATAAAATCATCTGAATAGAGCCTCAGTGGCCAGGGCCTGGCCTCCGGCCCAGCCCCGCCCCCTGCCCAGCCCCACTGGCCTGTCCCGCCTGTCTGTGGGGGCCAGTTTCCGCCATGAGGACACGCCAGCCCGTCTTCCTTCTCTGTCTTCTGTCCGCACAGCCCTTGGAACTCAGTTTTCAGGTCACTTCCTCGTACTGGCGTCCCTTGTCTGGTCCCCTTGGTGACTTGGGCCTGTGATCGTTCCTCGGCCACCCGCCCATCACTCTGCTGAGGCATTCACTTCAGTCCGTGCTGCCCAGTCACCCCAGGCCCCATACAGAATGTCCCCCATTGTCTAGGCACAAGGGTAGCACATGGTTGGCACCCCAAGAATGTTGGGGACGGACTGGGGGGTCCGCCTCTCCAGTCCTGTGTCAGCCTTGAGATCCTTGCCTGCTGTTTTCTACTACCACTGAGAGCCCTGTTGTCTAGATGGCTGCTGTTCTGTAGTTGTGAGGGAAAATGACAGAACTGAGCACTGAGGCGTCTTGGAGCTTTAAACTCTTAGAAGCAGAGAATGGATATTTACTGTGTGTGCCTGGACGGCAGGTCGTGTCCTGAAGATGAGGGCGGGAGAGCTGCCCACAGCAGCGCCCCCTTCCTGTGCCCTGGGCCGTGTCGCGTAGAGAGGGACGCCTGTCTGGGAGATTTCCTACCCAGTTGCATTTGTTCGGCACCTACTTACTTCTTTGTTTGTTTTTTGGATATCTGGGGAAAATACCATAAAGCATGAATAAGTCCTTCCGGCCTCTGAGAATGAACTAATATACATTTTTATGTTATTGATAAATGTTTATTTGTTCATACGTAGAATGAGGTTATCAGTAGGTTACCAGGTGAGTTGGTTTTGTTTCTCAGGCATGCATTTTAAAAAAGTAATAAGATAAAGCGTTAGGAAAAGGTCAGATGTTAACAACAAGCAAAAAAATATTTTTCTGTGCTTTCTTTTTTCTGTTCCTCCACTGAATTAATTGAATATCACTTAATGAAAGGGTAAAAATGGGGCGTTTCTGCAGGCTGAATTTTAGTTCTGCACCACAAAAGGTGTTCTGTACCCCAGCATCGCGGGTTCCTCTTGAAATAGCATTCCTTGGTGACAGCGAAGGGACCCAGGATCTGCATGGCAGTGACCCCAGCAGCCCCGAGCCATGCCCTCAGGTGCCTTACCGTGTTAATGTGACAGATGACGTGGCCTCTTTCTGCCATCCCCTCTCCCACCCTTGCAGGGCATCGATGTCCGGGATGCCCCCCTGAAGGACATCAAGGTGACTAGTTCCAGAAGGTTCATCGCCTCCTTCAGCGTTGTCAACGCGACCAAGAGGGACGCCGGGAAGTACCGCTGCATGATCCGCACGGAAGGCGGCGTGGGCATCTCAAACTACGCGGAACTGGTCGTGAAAGGTAGTGGTGATGCTTCTGCGCCCCAGAACAGGCTGTTAACATAGACCCAGGGCTGGGCGTGCAGCTCAGTGCCTAGTGTGCACATGGGAGGCTGAGGCAGAAGGGTGGCCTTGACATTGAGCCCAGCCAGGGCTACCTAGGGAGCTTAGGACCAGCCTGAGCTACAGGGCGTGTGCTGGAGGTGAGGGAGACCCACAGAGACCGTGTCTCACAAACAGCAGCCTTGGCAACAACACATAGTCACGTCCCACTGTGGTTTTTTTATTTGTTCAAGCTCAAACTCACCCTTGCCGGTTTCTGAACTGGAGTTTAGTGACAGGCTCCCCTGGTAGATGGCGTGGGAAGCACAGGCCTTGCACGTGAGCTGTGTATTTCAAACACGCACGTCGCTGAGGTTGGCTTCACTGCACCCAGAGCACTGAGCATGCTTTTGGCTGTCTTCTGCCAGCTATGTGTATACAGATTGCAACCTATAAATTTTTTTAAGGAATGCGATTTTTTTTACCAGTAGAAAAATCACTTAAAATGCAAATCTCCTCCAGCTAGCGTGTTTATGATGGCAGAATGGTTAATAAAGTAGGGCTGCATTCGTATGAAGTGCTCTGTGTGTCCCCCGAGTCGTTCTGGTGGCCCTGTGCTGGCATGCATAAGGTCCCCGTTAGGCTCGCTTAACTGCATTTTGTACGACTGAAAAATTGAGTCATTATATCCAAGGTGGGGGCTAAGGGGAGAAAACGGGGGCTAAGTTTCCCTTAGCTGGCTTAGTGCTTCTCTGTGGGCTGCAGAGAGGATGGTATTAAAGCCTCGAAGGCAGTTTTCAGTCCCAGCCTGAGTAATTTGGCCATTTTACGTGTACCATGAGGGTGTTTTTAGACGACGGAGGCCAGCCACTGATGTTCTTCTGGGGACAACAGAACGCTTCCTTCTTTTACCTTAAGTGGTGGCAGGGCCGAGCCCAGGGCCTCGCGCAGGCACAGCGCGCCCTGCTGCCGAGCTGCGCCCAAGCTGGGCTGCATTTTAAGCTTGTCTTCTGTGTTTGTTAGGTGTGAGCCTTACCCTCACCCTAGGGGGGCTCCTCCCGGCTCTTCCCCCTGGGGTACACCCACCATCTTGTATTTGTATTGACTTTGAGGCAGGGTCTCACCAAGTTGCTAGGTTGCCCAGCCATGGCTTGAACTGGGGATCCTCCTGCCTCTGTCTCCCCGAAGTCCTAGGTTTTACCCCCCTGCCACAGGGGCCGAGTTCTCTGAGGTAGCTGCTTCACTCCTGTGTTTGGCCATGTGAGATTTTTTTTTTTTCTGATACTGGGACTGAACCCAGGAACTTCACGCTGAACTATATTGGCCCCCTGCCTGCCCCCTCCCCTCCCCTTTCTTCTCTCTCTCTCTCTCTCTCTCTCTCTCTCTCTCTCTCTCTCTCTCTCTCTCTGCTCTTTCTCTCCTTTCTCTCTTTCTTGCTCAAGTCCCCATGTGGGACTGGAACTTGCAGCCCCCCTGCCTCAGCCTCCCAGAGTGCTGGGTTCACAGACCTGCGTCATCATGCCCGGCCCACCCCAGACTCTTGTGTTTTGAATTGTGGTGGCGCTCAGCCTAGCTGCCTGGCTACAGTCCCAAGTTCACTGTGGCACGTGTAGCACTGTTTCAGTCCCATGCTGGGCATCCCTGCCCGCAGGCGGCACCCCGACATGGGAGACACCAGCACCCTGGCAGCGGGTGTCTGTGTTCGCGCACGCTGCTGCAGCTGAGGTCGCCGTCCCCGTCCCCGCTGTCCCTACGGCTGCTGTCCTGTCACTTTCCTGGCCTGGACCTCGGCCATCAGTTCTCCCTGGTGCTCTGTCGCTGTCTTTCCCCCTCTCTGCGCCCAGCTGGTGTCCTGTGCCTCCTGGTCAGGATGAGGCAAATCTCGTAGCTTCTTGCTGGGTGTGGTGGCACGTGCCCCTAGTTCTAGCACTTGGGAGGCTGAGGCAGGAGGACTGACATGAGTTCAAGGCCAGCCTGGGCTACGTGGTGAATGCTGGACCAGCCCAGACTACCCAGCCTATATCAAGATACTAACAAAATTCAAAACCAAAAAAATACTCGTGGCTTCTCTAAAAAGTATCTCTTGGGAAAAGTTATTTTTGGAGCTATGGGTAAATCGGAAACCGTGGGGCTGCAGGACGAGCACCAGCTGGGGTGAAGGCCGCGTGTTGGCTTCTGTGCCCTCGCCGTCCCGTGCGCCCGGTGGAAGTACCCGGTGCTGCCACGGCCGGGCTGGCGACATGCGGGGCCGACCCTGCAGGCGCTTCTCCTCGTCTTCTCCTTCGTCCTGGTTGTGCCGCTGCGTGCTGTGTGGACTCGGATTCTGCAGCGGGAGCTCAGGCGCAGGACTGTCCCGAGTTCCCAGGGGCTTTCCTCAGGCGCCCGCTTTGGAATGCGCAGGAACAGTTCAGGCTGCTTGGCTGTAACCCCGCATTCTCAGACTCTTTCTCTGTGATTTCCTATTTTTATGGGCCATGTAATATTTAGACTATAAAAATACCTTTACAGGCAGGAAAGACCAGATCCGTGACGTTCCCCGTGTGCTGAAGATCACGTGCTAATTTGCTGCCAGGCCCTAAAGGAAGCCACACCCAGTAGTCTTCATTCTGCCCTTTACCCAGGTCTACCACGGCTTTTGGTAACCGAGGACATAAACGTATTTCATGTAGTCCCCAAGTGCTCCACAGATACCTGCCTGTACGTCCCTACCATGTTGGACTGTAGCAGGTGTGGATTTCACATGTGAGTCCATATTCATGTTGTCAGGTGGTACTGACATTTGTATCAGTCCTCCACGTACACATGTCAGCTACAGCTAGGTGCGTGGGTGCACATGGGTGTAAACTCCCCCCTCCCTGGTTTGATTTAGAATTAGCTTTATGGCCTCCTTTTGCTGGAATGAGGAAATGTTTCAGCCTGGTGCACTGGTGTGTGTCCAGTTTTAGCTGTTTAGGAGGCTGAAGGTGGAGAATTGTGAGTTCAAGCCCAGCCCCAGCAGCGTAGCGAGGCTCTGCCTGGAAATGGAGGGAGAGAGGTGTGGACGGGAGCGGCGGAGAGGACCTTGAGTTGCGTTTGGTAGCAGTGGGGTAGATTGGGGGCCGCCCCTCCTTCCTTCCCCTTCCTCCCTCCCTGTGTACAAATTCGTTCCTTATTTATTCATTTGCAGTTTTGTTTTTATTTTGAGACAGGGTCTCACTGTGTGTTCCAGGTTGTTCCTGAACTTGTTATGTTGCCCACGCTGGCCTTAACCACATGGCAGTCCTCCTGCTTCCGCCTCCCCGGTACTGACTTACAACCGTGTCCACCATGCCCGGCTTATGTGGAGCTGGGTAATTAAACTCAGGGCCTTGTACAAGCTAGGCAGGCGCTTTCACTGCTGAGCTATGTCCTCAGCCCCTTGCTGCTGATTTAAATGTTGACCGGTTTTTGCACTGACTCACCACCCCTCAGCCCAAAGTCCTTCTGAGTGCAGTGCCCACTGCTTCTCTTTGGGTTCAACATAGGAGTTATTTTTCTTAAAGGGGGGCAAGTGTGGGCATGACTCTGGTGCAGACATATGAAGGCCGCGTCAACGTCAGGATGTCAGCAACAGTACCTGAAGTGAGTGACTCCACTGTGACCCTGTCTGACTGGCCCCGAGTTGTGCTTTGAAGGGCAGTTCAGCCACCCTTCCCAGCACTAATTAACCGCTCTTTGAGCCCCGTTACACACGGGCTCTCGGATGTGCTGCAAGGGCCCGTGTCATGTCATGGGTCAAGGAATTCTCTAATGGCACGAGCTGATGTTAAATGACTGTGACGTAAGTCACGACCTCTGCAAGCCTGAGGTTCCAGCAGAAGAGTGGTAGGGACGCTGTGTTTACACATTTGCATCATGGCTGTCATCCCTTGGGTGAAATTTATGCAACATTTGGTGTCTTCTGTTAACTCAGTCTAATGAGACTCTCCAGCTGCTTTATTGATGGCTTGGCACCTGACTCACAGAGGGAATGGCGTTGTTGGTTCCCCAGTGGGTCTAGGGATTGACCTGATGGCGTCTCACGGGCGGGTCTCAGATGGCCCCTACTTTCCTGAGGCCTTGGTCAGCAGGGAGCGGGGCTGTGGTGGCTTCACAGTGTGTACCAAGAGCTTGCAGTAAGCAACGCAGCACAGGCCTGCCCGGGTGATAGGATGCAACAGGCTGTGTTCTCCACGCATGCGCCTGAGCAGAAACACGCTGAAAGGCTCCAAGCCCCCGTGGGAAGACTCCTGAAAGAATTCACAGGCAGCGTGGTGGCACACGCCTTTGATCTTAGCACTTTTTAGAGGCAGGAGACTTGCAAATTTGAGCCCAGGCTGGACAACTTAGGCCTGTTTCAATACACAACAAAAAGGGGCTGAGGACGCAGCTCAGAATGAAGGCCTTGCACTTGTTTCCCAGTACGAGAGAGAGAGAGAGAAAGGAAAGAAAGAACAAACGAACTACTAGGTCTGAGTTTGTTCTGAGACGGTGGCTCATCAGAATACGGGAGCGCTGCTGTGTGCCGCAGTCTCCGCCCAGTGGTGCCCTTCCCAGGCCACTGGTTAGATGGCTTCCACGTGGTAACTGGAGGTCCGTCCGGCTAGCGTCAGACTGTTTTGTGGGGACAAGGAGTTATAATAAGGTTGCTTCTTTCTTCTTCCTCAGACAGAGATGGGGGAAAGGAGTCTGTTGGAACAGTGAGAGATGGCCTTGGCCCGTGGGCTCCTGGCTTGTGGGTTTCCTAGGCTGCTCTTCAGCGGGCCGTAGCTTATTCTTTAATTCCAAGCTGTCCTTTCTGTCCGTGACTTTCCTCCAATTGACGCTGGAAGATTCTAGAGCGGGGCTCCATTACCCTTGATGCTCAGATCTTCTGTACCTCGAGGACTCCACTGCCGTAGGTCTTTTATTTCTGGAGAGAAGAGCGATGTGAGTCATGCTAGAAATGCATCATGGATGATGAGATAAACTCTAATGTCAGCCATGTTTTTTTTTTTTTTTTTAATGATGACATCTTTGGGATGTAACTGTAAGGACACTCAGTGTGACATTGTGGAGGACTCTTGTTCCTTTGGTGATTTTGAAAAACCCTTGTCATTAAGGAGGCTGGAGGAGCTCCTGGCACTTACCTGTGCCTGCTGAGGAGCACTTGTACTGGCTACTTCTAGGGAGGGGAAAAAAACAGGGAAAGTTTTGTGTCCTGTGTAACTGTGTGCATCATGTCCTAAGACAACCTGTTGGGGCTATACCTACTGCAACACATGGGCCCATTTGATGAATTAAGTTCTGACTGGGACGGGTCTCCCTCTGCTGCCCAGGTTGGCTGTTGCCATGCGAGCTCAGGTGATCCTCCTGCCTCTGCCTCCGTAGTGATCACGACTGGATGTGTGCCATGCTGCTGTTCACATCAGGCGCTCCTGTTGATTTGGAGGGTGCTGCTGACGGGACCCAGGGCCTTTGCACAGTGCTGCACCCACAGTTTGTTTTGATGCTTGGTTTTGAAACAGGGTCTCCCTGCGTTGCTCAAGCTAAGCAAGAACCTGCCTCAGCCTCGGAGTGCTGGGATTACAGCTGGGCTACCAGGCCCAGCTTGGGTTTTAAAAGACGGTTTGTCTTCTGTGTGGGAGCCTGCTGTGTTTGTTCTTACGAGCCTGACCGCAAGGCCCCTCTGCTCAGCTCCGTCCCCAGGTGCCCCTGTTGGGCACTGCTGCCCCGGTGAGGGCCCCGCCCTTCCAGGACAGTGACGCTTCACCAGCCGCCCTCTGGCTTTCTTGCAGAGCCGCCGGTGCCCATCGCCCCGCCCCAGCTGGCCTCCGTGGGGGCGACCTACCTGTGGATCCAGCTCAACGCCAACTCCATCAATGGCGACGGCCCCATCGTGGCCCGTGAGGTGGAGTACTGCACGGCCAGCGGCAGCTGGAGTGACCGGCAGCCTGTGGACTCCACCAGTTACAAGATCGGGCACCTGGACCCCGACACGGAGTACGAGATCAGCGTGCTGCTCACCAGGCCGGGCGAGGGCGGCACCGGCTCGCCAGGGCCTGCGCTCAGGACCAGAACCAAGTGTGCGGGTGAGTGCTGGCACCCGTAGTGCATGGCCGTGGTGCCCGTGGAGGGCGGCCGGGTCAGGGCTCACACGTGGGCCACCTTCCCGTGTCACCAAGCATGGCTTCTGTGGGGAGGAAATTCCCTCGGCCCTGAGAACAGGTGGCTCGTGACCTGGGCACCTGCTGTCTCCCCGCTTGCCTCCCTCTCTCAGTCCCCCTCCCTCGTTCCCCTAATGCTGAGGGTGGAACCCAAGGCCTTCATGCTGGGCTACGTCTCTCTGTCTATCTGTCTGTCTGTCTCTCTCTCTCTCTCTCTCTCTCTCTCTCTCTCTCTTTCCTCTCTCTCTTTTTAATGTTTGATTTTGAAAGACGGTCTTGCTAAGTCACTAAGTTGCTCAGGCTGGGCTCAAACTTACCATCATCCTGCCTCAGCCTCCCACAGTGCAAAATTTAGGAGCCTGCACTGCTGGGTCTGGCTTTCTCCCTCTTCTACTTCTCTCCTGAGTTTGCACCTGGCTGTGGGGGCTGTGGTGTTCACATGGAAAAACTCTCTCGGAATCACAGAAGCCACCTCCTTCCAGTGTGAGTGTGAATGGACCTGCCCCTGGCCCTTTGGTTGGCGGGTCCCTGCCGTCCATATGCTTGGTCCTTGGGGGTCTGGGGGTGCTGGGCCCATCTCAGAGTGGGATGTCTCTGATCTTACGGGTGGGGGTGCAGTCACAGCCAGCCGGCCACGGGCTGCATGCAGGGTTTGCATTCTAGAATAAAGAGTCGTGTTTTGCTGAACCCATCCAGCAGCTTATAGAGAAGCAGGGCTGCAGCAGAGCGTAGTGGAGCCAGAAGTTTGCTCCGTAGTGCCGTGGGGCGCCTCTGCACGCTGCTCTCGCTGCCGCTGGTGTGGGGCCCTGGTACGCTCTTGTCCTGGGTACGAGGAGCCCTGGTGTCCGCGGGGGCTGAGGACGGGAGCCCACAAGCGTCCCCGGTGAGTCAGGACCTCCCATAGCACGAATCGAGACAAGCGCCAGGGCGCCTCCTTTCTTCCCTGATTTCCGAAGTTGCCCCTGTGTATCTCGGCTTCACAGCCGCGGGACAGAGCTGTCCTGCTTCTGTGCGGGGTGTGGCCTGGCTGCACTCTTGTCATTTCCCGAGAGCATGGGCGACCGAGGGGGTGTGGTGTTTATACGGCACTGCGTGCGTAGATGGCGGCGTGTGCGGGCGCGTGTGCGGGTCCTGTGCATGCCCTGCGCCATTTTCTGTGCGGATCATGAGGATCTGAGGACTTCGGTACCTGTGGGGTATTTGAGGTGCTTGGAGCCGGTCACCCCACCCGCTGTGGAGGCTCAGGGACTGTTGTACTCAGCACCTTCTGACGCCGTCTTGTAGTGGGGAAAGTTTCCTGCCTATAACTTAGTCTCTCTCTCTCTCTCTCTCTTTGGTAATTTGGGTTGTACTGATCCTGTATATTCAACACTCAAGAAAAGTATTTTTGTCATGAAAGGGACTAGGTGCTCTCTCTCCTCTCCCCGCTGCCCCGAGGATTTCTGCCACACGGAAACTGTTTCTGCAACTCTGCTGCTAGCACTTCTTAGCTGTTCCCCACCCTGCACCCCCCTAGCTCTGGAGCCGCCCGCTGCCGGGTGGGCGCTGGGAGGAAGGGCGCCTGCAGCCCTCCTCACCACTCTGCACCCTTCCATCTCTCCCCCTTCAGTCAGTCTCTCTTACGTTATCACAGGAACTGTTGTGATGCTGTGAGCAGCTTGCTTGCTGTTCCCTACATCAGGTCTGTTACTCACGGTGCTGTGACCCCGGCAGGGCAGCCGCCATCCGGGGCACCGTGGGCACGCAGCCTTGTGAGTCCCGTGAGCCCCAGCGCCTCTTAGCATGTGCCAGGAGTCACGGCCGCCTTCACTTCCGGAATCCTGTTTGGCACATAGTGGTGTGTCATCTCGGACCCTCCTCTAAAAGACGACAACAGTTCTCCCTGTAGGGGGACTGTCACCAGCAGCCCCACCAGAGTCCTCGGTTCCCCGTTGGTCTGTCCCTGGGTTTCGTGCCTGTACAGGCCAGCCGTTGGGACGTGAGTGGAGGTGTTTCCCCATCGTAATGCCCGTCTGTCCTCGGCCGGCCTTTCCATGGTCACTGCATGGTGGGGGACACACTCCAGAAGGCCCAGCGACTTCTGTCAGAGACCTCCCGTCCCTGTTAGTAACAAGAACTGATTCGGGTGGCCGTTGGCGTGCCAGCACCATGCCTTAAAGGATTAGCCTTGGAAAGTTCCTTGTCCCCACTGCTGCCAGCTGCGCTCGGTCCTTCTTGGTCGTGGCACGCTGGCTATGTGCAGCCTGCAAAGCCACCGCCGGGCATGTTACCGTGGGAAATGGATGGGGAGGCATGTCCGGTGGGCGAAGATGGGCAGGCCAGGCGAGGCTTCAGCGTTCGTCGACCCAAGTCTTTTGAGAGTGAATGTGTAGGTGGCTCAGGTGACCACTGCCGGTGATCTGGGGGGACAGTGGAAAGCAGGGCCGAGGGAACAGAGGACAAGTGCTATACGCCATAGAGTGGACGGTTTCAGGTCGTCCGAAACCGTGGTGTGGGTGGTTTGTGGGCACATGCAGGGTGGTTGGCGAAAGCCATGGCTCTTGAGAGCCAGGAAGAGCCACCAAGCCACCGAGCTGTGGGGAGATGGAGCCTGCCAGACGAGGGGCAGAGGGACGGATGCGAGTTCACCCTGCCAGAGGCAGGCAGCCCGGAATGCTCTAGGCGAACTGGACCCCTGCCGTTTAACGGCATATTGGAAGGCGCTGATGGTTTGGCTGGAATGCGCCTGAGTCACCTGGAGAACCCCTGTGGCATGAGGCACACCCTGTAACACTAGTGCCTTGCCCTCGCCCATCGTAGCGTCTGAGGTCACGTTAGCCGGGCGGGCCGCCCCTGCTGTTGGGGTGACGATCTTTTCCCTCCTGCTGGCTGAGACCTGTCCGTCTGACGTTTACGTCTACTTCCTGTGCTGGGAGCTTGCTCCCTGGACAGAGCAGCCAGGATCAGACCCGGGCGGATGCTTACTGGGCCACTGAGGGGTGGGAAGGGCTGAGCTGGGGACCAGAGGACGGCGACCTGTACCCAGTGGCCACGTTGTAGACGCTGAGCTCCTGGCACCTGGTCTGTTCAGTCAGAATCTGGCACTGGGGAAGGTGGTTTCTGTCCTCAGAGGCGGATCGGGCTGGCTGCCCCCCCCCCCCCCGCCCCGGTTGCTGGGCGTGAGAGTCCTGGGCTACAGGCGTTGTTCCGAGGTGTGAGGACTGTGTCTGTCCATCCCGAAGGTGTGCCTGTCTTCCTCCATTCTCTCCCCGCCCAGCTGCCCCCAGTCATGCTCACAGAGTGCTGCTGTGCAGGCAACGGCTGTCTGCGACCACCTTGCTACGAGTCTGAGCCGAGGAGGACACTAGTGGCCTGCAGGATGGCTGCCGAGGTTACATATGGAGGCCTAGCTCCCTCAGGTGTGTGCCTCCTGGCTCTTTGGTCATCTCACGGGTGAAGCAGAGCCCAGCTGATGCTGTAGAGTCAGCATGTGAGGACTGGCCCCGGCCGCAGCCTGGCACTAGGGGTGTGGTTGTGGGAACGCTGCTGCCCCTTGTCTCTGTGGCTGCTGCCTGCCCGTGAGCTACAGGTGGTACCTGTGGGATGCGCCTGCTAGGTAGGCTGGGGCACAACGGGGCCTCCAGTAGACCTTTGTCTGTAGCAAGAGCAAGCAATCAGAGTGACTGCCAGTGACAACAGTTTTAATCCTCCAGCGTTTTCATTCAAAAGAATTTGACATTGACCACTGGATCTCATCCCCCGAGATCTTTTGAAGTGTCACCCGCCTGGGAAATCTAAAAACCAAGGACCAGTGCTCGCGAGCTCACAGGTGCACTGCAAGTCCCCGTCAGCGTCTTCTGAGGCATTCTCCTCTCCAGGCTCTGCTCTTTCACTCCCGTGCTGCGCGGAGACGCCTCCGGTCACGTCTTGGGGACAGGATGACACTGTGTTTAGCTTCTCGTATTAAGATGGCAAGGTCGCCATTCCCTGCCCGCCCTCGGCACGATGGAATTGATTTTCCCGTGTGGCTGGCAGGTGCAATCTCATTACCTGGTCAGGTCTCTGCAAAAATTGTTGCGCACTTCCAGAGCTCAAGCTTCTGACACTTCTGAAAATTACTCCCCCACGCGGGCGCGGGCTCTGCCGGCGAGATCTCGGTCTCACGGCTCGGCCTCGGGATTTCTCATCTTTGTCTCTATCCCGGGGGAGTGTCGCCTGACTGGCCGATCCAGAGGTGATTTTGAAGGTCAGATCCCGTTATAGCTGTAAATGCGTGTTTAAAATGCTGGCATGCTCTGCCCGTTGGAAGCTACCTGCACGATTTGTGTGCGTATCCAGTTATTTCCCAGCTGCACAAGTCAGCTGTCGCTGGGAAAGTTCAGAGGCCCGAGGCTCCTTCAGCATCCAGTGACGCAGAGTGTAAATTGGTTTAGAATTACGTGCAGCCTCCGTAGCCCAAGCCATTAAGTGGCAGCTACTTGCAATAAAGCACGGGTGATGTTGTTAGTTCATTTGCACCGTAGCATTTCACCTGTTCTGTTTGGGGATTTTTGCGTTTTATGTATCCTGGCTATTGGTTAACTGTGGCTAAGTGACGTGGTAATTACTGGGCCCGGAAGTTACAGATGGGTGATCCTAAACTAACAGCCAAACAGGCGAGGGACGTGTGGAAGGGAGCAAGCGCGTCAGACTGCTCTTGAGAATTAATTTGTAAAAATGTTTGTACCTTAAAAAGAAAGTATGCATGGGACTGGAGGAATGGCTCAGTGGTTAAAGTACTTACCTAGCAAGCACTAAGTCAAATGCTAAGTACTCGAGTTCAGCTCATTCCCCAGCACCACATAAGCTGGGTGTGGTGGCCCAAACCTGCCACCCCAGCACTCAGTAAGCTGAGGCAGGAAAATTGCCAGCCTGGGCTCCACAGTGAGTTCAGGACCAGCCTGGGCTACAGAGTGAGTTCAGGACCAGCCTGGGCTACAGAGTGAGTTCAGGACCAGCCTGGGCTCCATAGTGAGTTCAGGACCAGCCTGGGCTACAGAGTGAGTTCAGGACCAGCCTGGGCTACAGAGTGAGACTCTGTCTCAAAAAAAAAAAAAAAAAAAAAAAAAGGTATTCATGAAGTACTTACTTGAGTGCCCGGCACTGATCGAAGCCCTCAGCAAACGTGACAGGGTAGGACACTTTGGATATGAGGGGCAGGGAAGGTGTAAAAGTGTGAACACACACACACACACACACACACACACACACACACACACGTTAAGACCCTAAGGTGACGGGCAAATGACAGCTGCCTTGGAGAAAGACAGAGGCAGGAGTCGAGAGCGTTTTTGTTTGTTTTAAAATGCAAACAAGACTTGCCCTCCTGCCCAGGCCTCGGTCATGCACAGGCTTCCCGATCTCCCCACCGCTTCTATTTTCTCAAGCCAAGGCTCTGCACTGAAACACGAACTCCCTGCCTCCCGGGGACCGGCCTGGGGTCTTGGCACTCAGCTACGTCCCCAGCCGCCTGTTTCGCTTTCAGACAGGTTCTTGCTAGGTTGCCCAGGCTGTACTTGAACTTGTGATTGTCCTGCCTCAGCCTGCCAGAATGTGTGTGTCTGAGTTCTGTGTCCCCGACATGTCCGTTGAAAGAACAGACCGTGTCCCCACGCATGTGGCCAGGGGTCCACGAGGCCGGATCCCAGCCTTCCGGCTGCGGGGCACTTACACTGACTGTGACATTCAGTTTCTGTGAATCCTCTGGTGGCCTGCCCACAGCCTGTTGCCGCCTTCTTCCACGGCAGGCCCAGCCTGACTATCAGAACATGGGGTTGATGCTGGTTATTGAATATTTACCCCTGATTTTCCTGATGGTGACCCCCAGGGGCTCGTTTCGAGTAAGCCTACGTGAGATTCACATGGGAGGCGAGCGACTGCAGAAGGGACATCACACGCTACGCCGCACCCCCCCCCACCCCACCAGCCCCAGCTCCCGTGTGTTACTCCTGGCCCCTCCGGTGGGGGGAAGACACTCAGGCTGCCGTGGGCGCAACCTGAACCAGGTCTGTTTCCTCCCAGTCCAAGAGCAGTCAGGTGTGTCCCTTTTCTCGGGTCCTACCAAACTGCCCGGGTGCTGCTGTGTCTGTGTGGACCTGTGCTGTTGTCCCAAGGGAACTGAGGATGGTGAGAACAATTGTTATTATTCCTTAGCAACAATGGTTGTTATGTAGGCAAATAAAAGCCAGTGACCCAAGTGAACAAAACATAATTTATTTTTAAGTTTATTTACCACAAAACTTGAGAATCTTCTTATCCTAAAACAGCTCTGCCTGCGGATGACGCGGTTTTCATGGAAACCAGGAAGAACTTTCAAAATCACCAGTGTTAAAAGGGAATGAGAGTATGTTTGTTAGTTGGGTGTGGTGGCACACGCCTGTAATCCCAGCGCCTGGAAGGCTGAGGCAGGAGGATGCTGTGACTTTGCGGCCAGCCTGGGCTACATAGTGACTTCTGAACTACAAAACAAGACCCTGCCTCAAAAAAAAAAAAAAAGTTTGCTCCTTGAGTGCAGAGGAAATGTGCTGGGCTGTGTTGCACTTGGTGGGACAGGACTGGTCTGGGACGCGGCGCTGTCCTCTGTTCTTCGTAACACAGCCAGTCCTTCGCCACAGGGGACCTGTCCCGGGGCCTCGCAGCCGTCCCCTAGGCCTTCCAACTTGCTGCCCTTCAAGCTGGGTGCAGCGCTTCCCGAGGCAAGGTCCTGGTGGATAGAAGGGGACCTCCGGGCCGGAGGGGCTGGCAGCTCCTGGAGCTGCTCTCCTAGGAGTGCCATGGGGTGGCGCTCATTCCCGGGATTGTGTGGTCCTGATGCTGTGGTTTGGTACCGAGGTACCCTCCCAGGATGGGGACCGCTTCTGAGCCTCATGGACATGTTCGGTGCCCCTTGCCCCACAGCACAGAGCTCGTCCCAGGATGCCTGAGGCGTCTGATCCCCATAAGGAAAAAGGCTTAAGTCCTTGCTTCCACGTGTATTCTGTGGGGCCTAGAACCCCAAATGCAGCGTAGCCAACCCAACATAAGGTGCTGGGAACGGGTGGCTCGTGTCCCCACTTCCCGTGTCCCCCGAGCTCCTCAGTTTTGCCCTCAGCACACCCCAGTCCCTTCCTCTCACCCAGCTGGCCACTGTCCATTTGTCCCCATTGCTGGGCACACACAGCTCTCAGGAACCCGCCCTGTGGCCTTTCACTGGAACCTGCCTCCCACGTCTGGAAAGATGCCACTGCTTGTGTTTTTAAAATTGAGTTTTCTAAAAACCAAATTAATATAGTGAGTAAAAATAGGTGACAGGTAAAACGTGCACAGCAGTAAAAACAAAAGCTCGACTGTGGGTCGAAGTCGTGGTTCCTGAGGGGTCATGGTGTCCCTCTGTTTGTATAGCCTGCTTACAAATTATTCTAAGAATGTAAAGAACTGGTGATTACGTTCCCCACTGGGATAAATTGGAAGTGAAGAGAGCGTTAACAGTGAATAATTCATGTAAGTGAAATTAGAGCTACAAATAGAAGACATTTTTATTAAAAAGTGTGATTATATCTAATAGTAAAACAAGAGACATAACAGAACTGTTTGATTCCAGAATCGCTGAACTTCGGTTGTGATAGGTAGTGCCTTACAGACCCAGTAATATAATTATTCAGGTAATATGTCTCCATTGACCAAATAGCAGTACTTTTTCATTATATACATACATACATACATATATATGTATATACACACAAAAATACCTGTGGGCACATACTTACAGTTGGCATTGAAAGTGTTTTCTAGCAGAAGTTAGTATAGAACACATAGATAAAAGTTAGAAGTGCCTGTTACATATTACACATTACCCTTCCACTATTTTTTACCTAGACTCGATTGCTCCTAAATTGGAATAAATTCATCATAAGTTACTTTTTATTCAGTAGTGCTTTTTTCTTATTAATGGTCTATTTTGATTACTAAAGTCATAGATGCCATCTAAGAAGGGAAAATTAAAACTACTAGAAAATAAGATTAAGAAGCAGATTCCTTTCATCTTAATTCTAGTCCATTTACCAGAGGAAAACATCATTCCTACTTGTGTTCGCTTTCTGTGACTATAACAGACGTCTGAGGTGATCAACTTCTCAGAAGAGGAGGGTTGTTTTGACCTCCCGCGGTTGGAGGTTTCAGTTGGGCCTGAGCTGAGGCAGCCCTTGGGGGGCGGGGTGTGTCCTGGTGCCCACAGAAGCCCTCGCCTCATCCCCACGAGCAAAAAGTAAAAATGAAGAGGCCAGGATCTGGGTGCTCCCTTCAAGGGCACCTAGGAAGCCCGACCTCTGTAAGGTTCCGCCACCTCCAAGCAGCCCCGAGAGCCAGGCCCGCCGCGCGTGGGACTCTGGGGGACTGCAGATCCAAGTTCAGGTGGCGCTCGGGTGTCTGTCCTTCCGCATCTCTCCCTGTGGCCTTGCTGACCGTGTGTGTCACGCCAGACGGTGTCCCTGAGGCTTCCCGCTCTGGTCATGGGGCTGTGTAACTCCCGGCCTCGATCCCACCCAGTGTCCTCTGCACCCCGTCCCTCAGTGCCAGCGTCTGGTGCAGGACATGCTGACTTAACACGTTTTTGCTAGTGGCCGTTTCCTCCTGGGCAGCGCAGCGCCCAGCTCAGCGCTGCCCTGCTAGACGAACAGTCAGGTGGCTGTGCAGTGTTGCAAGGAACATTTCAGTAAATACCTGTAAACACGTCTTCTTAGCCTCAGATATTTATGTTTTGGTAGATTCCAGTTTCCAGGCTCACTCGGTGCCTTTAGGATTTCAGTGAATGCCGTGGATTGCGTTCCAGGCTCTGTCGGGTTCTGCGTTGCGGTGGGGTGGGAGGATGTTACTTTTCCAGTGAGCTCCTGAACATGGAATATCAAGGATCTTTCAAAAAGCTTTCTGTACGAGCGCGTTGGTTCGCAGCTGGAAAGCCGCCGTCATTTGCCGTTTGACCCTGCTCAGGCAGACCTCAGCTCTTTTTCTTCTTCACGTTGTGTGTGTATCCTAATGATATTTTTCTATCTTTTTTCTTTATCAGTTTGCAGGAGTTTTTTATATAGGAGGGTTCTTAAACATTTGTTTATCATGTTTTCTAAATATTTTCCTGATTTCTACCATTTGATTTGGACTTTATTCATGGTGTAGTTCGTTATTACAGAGACGATATATTAATATGTGATAAAAGTGTCACTAGAGCCTAAATTTCTCCAGACATATGTTAGGTTTTTTCTAAGTGGATCTCCACATACACAGCTGCATTGGCTAACTTAACCATTGTGGGTTTTTTCCTAGTGGCTTTTTCACTTTTCCATCTTGTTTTAGGAGGTCCTTATTTATATTGTTGCTGAACAATTTTTAGCTTGTTTTTATGCTTAAATATTTACTTAATGAAAGTCTGATCAAAAAGTATTGACAGGTGGACTGGGGGGCTGCGGAGCTGCTACCTGAGGGAGGTTCTGGTCTTAATGATGTTCAAGGATAATGGTCCCTTGTCACCTTGGGTGCTGGGGGGTGGTGGGTGCCTGGGCCTAGAAGTAGTGGGTAAACCACAAAAATAGTTGTCCCTAGGAGAGCAGAGGCAGCGGGACTGATTCAGACGCATTCTGCTCTGTGTTTTGGTTTGTTTGCTTGTTTAGTAATCTGGCCAACATGTGGAAGAGATACACAGGAACGTGGGTAAGCCAAGAATCCGGTGTGTGGTCCCCACTGTAGAGCGTCATGGGAAGATGGAAATCATAAAAGTGTCAGTGGCTGCTGGGGACATGGGGACAGGGAAGGAGGACAGAGACTTTTGGGCAGTGGCCCTATTCTGGAGAAAGCAGGAGTGGTGGATAAACGCAACTACAAACTCGTCATAGTTCAGTCTCTGCGTCCAGGCTGTGCAGTTAGGTGATAACTGTGCATCAGTCTGAGATGATCGTGTGGCACACGTGACCCTGAAATGTAGGGTGTGAAAGTTGCAGGTGTGGGGATCGGAGGCTTGGGGAACCCCAGGTGCCTTCTGCTCAGTGATGCCAAGAACCTGAAATTTTTCTAAAATACAAATTCTGTCTTTAAAAAATAAAGTTCATTTGGGAAAAGCATCAAGGAAAATGAGTGCAGGAAAGCAGCTTGTCTGGTGTCCGAGGTGGGGTGAGTGAGCTGCCGGGTCTGTGGGCAGGTGACGAGCGAGAAACCTCTCCGTGTCCAGGATTACAAACGCAGTGTCTTTCACTGGAACACAGGGCAGGGCAGGTTTCTTTGTGCCCCCAACAAGGGATTCTGGTTCCCTGGACTCGGGGTCCTTCAACTCACTGTTTGTGTTCAGCGTGGAATTCTCTGTGCTGTCCCTTGGGCCTCTCTGTGCATGATGACAGATAAGCCCACGACGCTCATGCCACTGGCTGTGATGTCACTGGTGCTGTCCTTTGTCTCTAGGCCTTCAGCCTTATGCCAGCACCCGGTCCTGCCCTGTGGCTGGCTCATTTCTTAGCCTGAACCATGGTTTAGCCTCAGACTCTTTGGTTCTGGGCACGTTCTGTAGCCATTGGAAGGTGGGAAGCTGGGTTCTTCACAGTCTCACCTGTGACTCCTGGGTTGGTTGCCTGGGTCACTGAGCCTGGATAACTGGTGTGACTTGCCCAGGGGAGTGGGCCTGTGTGACCATGCAGGCAAGGCTGTTCCCAAGCAAGGGCATTTCAATAAGTGGGCAGTTCACTTGCACAAGTGAGCGAGTCTGTGTGAGCGTATATGTGTGTTTACATGGGTGAGAGGGTCTGTCTGTGCGGAGGACCTCCCGGCAGTGGCCCACGTGGCACTCCGAGCACTTGGCTTCTGCCTCATTATGGAGGGACAGCCATGGCTTGGTTTAGCCAGATATACAGGGTGGGTCAGATCAAACACTAAGAATCTCTTATTTCAAGCCACAACTGGATTAAGTTGCCCCGAGTTGACTGAGGTGTGTAGTTGTAATGAATATGGATAAAACCGAAAGTAGGTCTTCCACACCACAGAAGCCTGTCCTCCACGCCCCTGGCCGCCACTCTCTTGAGTGCTAGGCCACATGGTCAGTTGACCTATGTTTTTCCTGTGTTTGCTTGTTGCAGCAATTCTGGAGGGTGGTTGACAATTTCTTTTAAGTTATAAAATGGGACTGTCTTTGACCACTGCACTGAAAATGCCGTCTGCCCCAGTGGACGTGCAGACTGTGTGACGGTCGTGTTAAGTCCACACTTAACCTCTCACAGCGAGTGTCTATCCTGCTTCCTTAGGAGTGGGTCTTAGGAATGTTTCTTTCTGTTCTGACATCTAAGTATATGTTGTTTTTCTCTTTAAAAGAAGATCTCCTTTTATTACTGTAAAAAACAAATGTCACCCTTAGTCTGTGCTGTGCCAATATCATAATAGACCCTATCATACTGTGATTGATGTGAGCTTTAATTATTAAAAAGGCTTGCATCACAATATTAGGGTCAGGATACTGAATGTCACAAGGCTTCCTGCACCTGAGGCAGCGTGTTCTTCCGTCATGTCCCAGTCCAGTTTCGTGATTGCTGTGAGAGCACAGAAACGTGTTTCTACTCTTAGCATTGCCTCCGGCACCTGTGACCAAGCCGGACGGCGCCGCGTCTGTCGAGGGAGCCCGCGGTGGGCCCACCCCTGGCTTCCACTGAGCCCGGCGCCAGTGGCAAGGAAAATTGGATGTTGCCTGGACGACCTTGACTGGAAGCTGGAACTTTAATTTCATCGCTGAAATTGAAGCTGTGGCAGTTGCCAAAGCATCTGCAAATGAAATGAAGATCGAGATGGTTTCTGCCCAAGGACTGCATCCAGGTGGCATAGGCTACCAGACCCGTGCCGGCCCGGCCCTGTCCACGTGCAGACAGCACTCAGATGCTCATTCCCAGGCAGGATCCTGGGTTCCTGAGAACAGCTTCTGAAGAGGTCGGCATGTCTGACAGCAGACAGAAAATGATCTCCGGTGCAGGAGGTAGAAGTGTAGCGGTGGGGAGCTGCCCTGGGTCCTCACACGTCCCTCGGAAGCACACCCTGAGGCCATCCTAACATGGGGCCGGAGAGGGAGATCCCAGCTGCTCCTTCAGGCCAAGATTGGATCTTGGGTGCTTCCTCCAGGCAGGCAGGTCGTGTGTTCGTGACTCATGGCATTCCAAGTGAAAACTGCCTGTGTGAGCCAAGCCTCCTTTCCCACAGATTGCGCAGAGCGTGGGGAGCAGCCCAGGGGTTGGGGGGGGGTACCCTTGCACCTCCTATCTTTCCCAGTGGTTGATTCTCAGGAAGTGACGTCATTTTGGATAAGTAGTGGCAGAAATGAGAAACATCATCAGAACCGGGCAATGGAAAGGTGCAGGCTTTGGCATCTGGGTGGTGTCAAGCATGCCCGTCCCCTGTCACCTTGCTGTCTGATGGCAGGTGCATGGTGGGGACAGGGTGGGAGTGAGGGCCGCCGGGATGGACACCAGGAGGTGATGGAACGGGCCACCCCTGGCATTCCCCTTGCTGCCAGGTGGGCATTGTTTTTCCAGGAGGAGGCCTGCGGGCGGCCCTGGCATGCCCCCTCCCTGGGCTCTGGGCTCAGCCTTGATCTTGGCCTCCCCATTTGCCCGCCCATGTGTGCTCCCTGAGCGTCTCTACCTGTCCGGCCCAAGATGCACTGCAGCCCTTCCCATCTCATCCGCCTGCTGGGCACCAGACCCTCGGGATCCAGACTGCTCCCACAAGGCCCTGACCCGGACAGCAGCCCCGGCACCGCCAGCTCCCTCAGCCAGGAACCTCGGCGTGCCCCACCCTGCCCCAGCTGTAGCGGGAGAAAGGTGAATCCTCACTTTCCAGGTCAGAAAGCTGAGGATCAGAGAGGTTGTGACAACGTCTTGCAGTCACAGAAGACCCAGACGCCATCCAGGTGTGCCTGGCTTGGTGTTAAAGTCTCCATAGTTGCTTGACTAAGTCATCGCGAGGGAACAGAGGAAAACACTGAGAAAATATGGTAAATGATTGATACCCAGAGAGTCCACTTCCTGCAGTGTCCCAGGAACAGAAGGCCTGGGGCCCGCAGCCAGCTCCCTCGTCCCCGCTGGCCGCCCGCGGAGGGTGGTGGTGCTGGGAATGCAAGTCCTGTCACGCCTGAGGTCTGTCTGTAGAAACTCCAGCTCCCGTCCCCAGCAGTGTAAAACTTCCAGAGTTCTGCAGGAAAGTAAGCCTTTATTTCAAGATTATACTTTGAAGTCTGGAGATAAAAGGAGCGCTGTCGAAGGCCCTGCGCACAGATGGATGGACTGAAAACATTTAGAAGAAATTCCGGTGCGCTTATCAGAATCGGCAGAGTGTGCGTGACGGGTCCCCCTCCAGGGCCACGTGCCTCGGACTGTGGGACGGGGTTAGCGTGGCTTTGCTCCGCTCAGCACGTGCAGGGATCAAAGCCTCTCGGGCAGTTTTGAAATGTGCCACATTTTCTCGGGAAAGAAAAAGGCAGATTCCTGGCATTTATGTACCTGGTGACCTCAGGCTGGATTCTGTGCTGGGGTCCCTGTCCGCTCTTGGCGCAGCACCAGGGAGCTTGCTCGGCCCAGGGCTGCCTGCAGTGATCTGGCAGCGCTGTCCTGTGCCCCCCCTGTGCCAGGAGGAGTGGCACTGTGGTAGGGGCTGGAAGCTCACGCCTGGCTCTGGGAATGTGGGCCGTGAGCAAGGCCGGTGCATGGTGGTGGCATGGCTTGTCAGGGACCAGTGCGGGGGCTTGAGCTGAAATCAGTGCATGTCAGAGAGGCAGACAGAGGTGGCGGAAACGTAGCAAATGGAGCAAGCGCTTTTGCGTGTGTGGTGCTGGGATGGAACCCTGGGCGTTCGCGCGGAGCCGCGTCGCAGCCCCTTCCTTCTCAGTTTTGATTTGGAGACAGCCTCTCCTTAAGTCAGGCTGGCCTTGAACTCGGGCTCCTCCTGCCTCAGCCTCCCAGAGTGCTGGGATGACAGGCCTGTGCCAGACTTAGCATTTTCCTTTGGTTTTCTAAGGAATCTCCTGACAGGAGGGAGGTTGGCTGCGCTGTGGTTGTGCGTCAGCAGGAGCTGGCTAGCTTACTGGTGAAGAAGACACGTGGAAGGCTGTTTTGGAGTTTAATTACTCATTTATTAATGTGTGATTAAGGTCCTACTTAGAACACCTGGCCCATAACTATGGGGGCACCAGTGGTGGGAAGAGGGTCATTTGCATCCCTGAGCAGCCTCGTTGCTGGGCGTGGGTGGGTTTGCAGTCTGCTGGGGAGGGCAAGCCCCTGCGTGGCTGTGTCCATAAGTCTCAGGGCCCCAGGGGAAGGGACTGGCACCTGCAGGACCCCCGGACACAGCTGGAGTGAAGTGGAAACGGGCCTGGACTGTGTTTTGATTTTATTCAACCTGTTTTAGAAGACTCATGAAAAGCAAGTGGCCTGAATTCGCAGGTGAGCACCGCACTCTCTGATTTTCAAAACAGATCATTAAAGATTAAAGCACAATGTGTCCAGAGTCAACACTGGGATTCCCTTTTGTTCACTGTCCTTATTGAATTTTAAGTGACTAAGAAATGCTTTGTTCATCTCCATGACTTTAAAAACAAGCACGCCTTTGAAAATAAAAATGACGTAGAAACGCTTTTAGTATTCTGAAAGTCTTGGTAAAAAGTAGTCTTTCGTTAATTTATGGTTTGAAGAGAATGAATAGGCCCTTTGTAATTTTGATTAAAAAAAGAAAGAAGGGCCTTAAGATAACTGTACTGTGGTAAAATATGCATAATAGTGTTTACCATTTTAATCATTTCTCAGTGCGCTTTCCGGGGACAACGAGGATGCCCACAATTCTGTGTCACCTCGCCTCTGTTTATACACACGTGGTTTTCACCATTCCTCAACTGAGCCTCAGCGCTGGGAAGCCACACCCCCCCACCTCCCTTCTGCTTCCCCAGCCCTGGAAACCTTTATTCCTTCTGTTTTCTGACTTGGCACTTGCCAGTACAATAATACCAGGCAGCCTGTGCAGGGCGATCACGCAGTATTTGTCCGCCTGTGTCTGCTGATTTTGCTAAGTGTAATTCCAAGGCTGCACTGGGGACTATGTCCGAATTTGAGAATTTTGTTCCTTCTGATGGCTGAGCCGTATTCCATCATACGTGTAGACCATGTTTTGTTATCCGGTCATCTGTTACTGGCATGTAGATTGCATTTACACTTCTGCTTTTGTGAGCAGTGCTGCTGCCGCCATTCGTATGTGTACCCGAGTTCTAAGTGCTTTTGATGTAAGGTGGATTGCAGTCACAGAGTCTGAAGGCCAAGCTCAATGTTGCACAAGGCTGGGACTCGGTCCCGAGGTGGGCACCCGTGGTAGGGCCTGACACAGCCAGCAGCCAGGTAGCGCCCGTTCTAAGGCCAGTAGTTTGAGACCTGGGAAGAGGTTCAAGTCCAAAGGCTGGGTAGAGAGAGTAACAAGTCCCGGGCAGGCAGGCAGAGGGTGCTCCTTCAGAGACTCATGGGACGGTCACGCCCCTCTCTCGGGACTTCAGCCGCTCAAGGGTGACTCACACCCGCCACAGGAGCTGGTCAGGGTCTGCCTTACGCAGCTGAGCATTAACTCTTGTGTGAATCTCAGCCAGAAATGGCCATCAGCGCTCCCAGAGTGGTGTTGGACCGGTGTCCAGGTTCCCTGTGACCCAGGCAGATTGACACGTCAAATTCACTCTCACAGTCCCGAACGCCAGAAGCCTACATCCAGTTTGCAGTAGCTGGAAACTGTGGTCTATTTAAACAAAAGCCTACAATGAAATAAAGCCTCCGCGAGTCCGTTTATAAAGGTGTGTTTCGGAACCAGTTCGCTCAGGAGACCTGTGTTGTGTTGTGCACGATCTTGCTGTGTGTTTGTAAGCGTGACAGGTGTGTTTGAATAGCCGAATTCCCGTGTCCTGCGGGAACCCGGCCTCCATTCGCATTCCTGTGCACAGGTGAGAGTTGGCGTGGTCAGGGGTCTTAGGAGCAGTCACCTCCAGTATCATAGCTGGGGCTCGGACCTTGGGACTGATCATGTGGTGCTTGGCCTGGTCTCGGGGGATTTGACACTTAGCTTTTCGATCCCATTTGATGCAAATATAGAATTACACCTTCCAGTAGCCGCCTCTCGTGGCAACCCAGAAATCACGAAGCCGCCAGGAAAGGGGTGAGGCCGTCAGCTTTGGCTGGTGGCAAAGGCCAAACGGTCCCACACGGGAAGTCAGCGGGCTCACCGGTGCCCCCGTGTACTCCCGTTCCACTGTGCTTTCCTGATGACCCCTGCGCCTCCCGTGAAGCTGATTACTTGGGCTAACGTCTCAGTTGGGATGCAAACACAGCGCGTGGCCCTGAGGCCTGTGAAGCACACGTGGGGGAAAGAGTGAGCTCTGTAAGCACTAATAATCTGTGACAGGAACAGAGCATGTGGCTGTGAAACTGGCAAGGATTGGTGTGAGGAGTGGATCCGGCTCGGGCCTGCTGTAACGGGTGGCCGCCAGGGGCAGCTGTCCTTGCCCTTGAGCTCGTAGGGCAGGGCCGTGGCCGCAGGTTTTACAAAGTAGCGCCACCCCATCTCCCTCCTTTGTCCTCTGCTAAGGCATCAGTTCAGACCTCAGCAACGCACAGAGGTGGAGCCGTGACTAGGCCAGTAGGTGAAGGGCCTTTCCTGCGGCGCCTGCTGGGACGATGACCACCACCTCCTGAATCTCATGAGAACTGAGATTCAGTGTTGATGGGCAGGTTGGAAGTCCTACTGGAATTCAGTCAAAGCCACTGGATGACTGGATGACTGGACATCATATAGGCCAAAGGAAGAGTCGATTATTGAACTCCCAACCGTCCGCGTACACATGGCTTTATGACATCCAGACACATCCCTCGTTACGTCTTCCAGAGTCACGGAACACCGTAAAGTGTCTCCAAGAACCCATAGTCCTGTTTGTATGGCTCATGAACCTGTGGACCCAAACCAGGCTCCAGCCTTCTCGGTAGAAGCCCACCAGTGGCCCCAACGGGCAGCGGTCTGCTGCACTCCAGCAGTGGGTGGCCCGGTGGAACGGGGCCACGTCAGGACCCCTGGCAGCCCCTTGGAACACCTGCAGGCAGAAGGCTTCAGGACTGGCCTTCCTCGGCGAACAGCATTCTTCCGACGTCAGGACAGATCTATGGCTTCGAGCGCAAAGCCCCCCGTCAGTGCCCGCTGTGTGTTATAGCGGGTGTTTGACTTGGCTTTCCTTGAGTGGTTCTGCCCCAGCTCATGCCATTAGGTTTCAGAATTGAAGAAGAGTTACCGTTCAGTGTTGGAAACTGCTCCTGGTTGTTTTGGCCATGAGGGGACCACGTGAGATGAGGTCATAGAACAAAGCGTAGACAATTCATCCACTCCCATTCACGCAGAACCTAGATCTACGAGGCCATCGCCAGAGCAGGAAAGCCGTCAACCGTTAGCCTGGAGAGGGCTTCTGGGAGACATTCAGGAGGTGGCTGGAGGCCGCTCGGCGTCCGTCCTCTTTCCCAGTCCTTCTCAGTTTCTGAAACCTTGGGAATGCTGCAAAGCCAGCGTGCAGAAGGGAGTGGCTGTCCCGATGGGTGACACTTTTAGGTCGCGCAGAAGTGATTCCCCAGGTGTGATCAGCCGAGACCAGAAGCCGAGTTGCGGCTACAGTCAGCACCTCTTAAGTATGAGGACAGACGTCAGCCGGCCCCGGGCCGGGGTGACAGGCCGGTCACCAAGGCCCTGAGCACCCGGCTGGGCCGGACACCTCAGGAGGAAGGATCAGAGCGCCCAGGAGAAGCTGGACCGTCGCGTCCCCAGCCTCTGTTAAACCAGCCCTGCGTGCGCCAGGATTCCCCAGTGGTGGCCCCTGACCCCAGTACGCTTCAGCGTCCGATCTGTGAGATCTTCCTAGAAGTGCAAACTCCCAGCCCCGGCTCAGGCGTGTTTAGTCAGGAACTCTGGCTGGTGGGACCCAGTTTGATGTGTCTAACCCTGAGAACCAGGCGGAACCAGGCCTTGTGCAAAGGTTAGGAGTTTCACAGGCCGTCTTTCCGTGACCATGGTCCTCAGGCTGAGGTGAGGGGTAGGAAATGCCAGTCCATCTGTGCCCCACTACTTGGCAAACTATGCAAAGGGCTGACTGGTTTTGGAAGAACTTCTGGTTATTTTATTTCAAGCTTTTATCTCTGTTAAAATCTGGATGATCAAAGAACCCCCTCAAAGTTATGTACCAGGACTGGAACGGAAATACACTAGAAGAAATAGCCTGGCATTTGCTTTCAAGCCGTGTTACACGGGGCTGCCTGCTTCACCAAGCCTGAGAAGCACTTCGCAGATGAGGACGTCCCATTTCCAGTGTGGACAGCAGGCCCACGGCTCTCCCCAGGCGGCTCCTCCGAACTCCTGGCTTCTGCCCTTCTGAAGTGTGGTCTCGGTGCCTCATAGCTGTGCCGAGGACCTTTCCCTAGTGCCATCTTGATTAAACCAGAAGAGCAAGAATTGTGTGCCCGCTGCAGTATACGGTCACAGCTGTGGCTGAAGTCCCTGGACTAGGTGAGTTCTACGGTTAATTGGGTTATAAATGCACATGGCGGCTTTTCAGAGATGCTGTAGCTTTCTGCACCTGTATAATCCCGTCACTATTTCTAAGTTTCAGTGAAGAGCACCGTTCAGGGCGCGGGCCTCCCGGCATGGCCGTCCTTCCCCACGTGTCCTTGCACTGCCTCATGGCTTCCAGCCTGTGACCACCCTGTCTAAGAAACTTCAGTGAGGAAGATAGAGAAATGCTCTCTGTTATGGGGTGGCAGATCCAGCCCGCATTTCCTGCCAGACACCCTGAGAATACCACAGTGCTGCCCTGGGAGCCCAGCACTGCTTCCCACCCCTCTAGATACTCAAAATAACTCTTCTGATGGCCCATTGTGGACTGTGGAGGACACAGGCCTCACAAAACAAAGAGCAGCCCTTTCCCTGTGGACTGACCCGTTAGCCTTCTCAGCAAGATGCAGCCCAAGGGAACGTGACCAGGGGGGAGCAGAGCCTGTGCGCCGAGATGCCTGGACTCCAGATCGCTTTTGGCGTTTGCAGAGTGAATTGAGGATTGTTCCGAGGGCAGAGAGTGATGTGGCCCTCAGTTGAAAGCAGCCACTTATGGAGACTGGGGTGAGAGGTTGCGTGTTGGATAAGTCTCTTACTTTAAAATGATGAAAGAGATCCACAGAACCACTGTAATTTCACAGTTCATGGATTTTTTTTCCTGTGCTTTTGCGTAAATTGTGTGTGTGCACACACACGCACGTGCACACATGCACACACTATGTGAATAGTGTCTGTTTTGCAGGAAATTGGGTTGAAATATAGCTCAGGCACAAGTTAGCATATTTTGACTGGCTGTTTGCCTGCTTATGTAGTGGGCTAAAAAAAGGAAGGAAGAGAAAAGGGGAAAACAAATGTCCTAACTGGCTTCATTGTGAGTTTGCAAGAATAGGATAGACCCAAGTTAGTATTTCTTGCAGCCCCTAATATTTCAAAGGACAGCTAACCCCTGGTACACAGGAAGAAGGGCAGGATGACGGACAGCCCAGCACCCCAGGAGAGGAGAAAGGCTCCCAGCACGTGTTTGTGGACTGCGTGGAGTTGGAGAGACCCTGAGCAGTGTCGGGGGAGCCACACGGCCTTGGCGAGAGCACAGTTGTGTAAAGGGATCCACCCTGCCTGCCCGGTGCACACCTGCAGACCATTGGAATGTGTGCTTTCCGATCTTGGGCCTTGGCTTGGTTGCTCAATGGTGACCGCGCCAGTCTTTGCTTTGAGGGCAGAACGTCTTTCCGTCGCCTTTAAGGGGTGACAGAACCTGCCTTTCCGTACTGCAGCTGTCTGGTTCGGGGAGTGGTGAGCATGTATCCTACCGTGTTTCCCAGAGGCAAGAGCGCAGCTTGTGTAGCCAAGTGTTAAATTTATTCAGAGGTGTTTTTGAAAGAAAAGCCCATTGTTTATGCCTGCACAGAAATACACGGGAAGCCGGGCAGCCAGACTGCAGAGGAGGCGGACCTCGCCCGGGCTGCCAGACGTGACCAGCACCGTCACCACTAGCTGCGTGGTCGTCACCCGCGCACGTGGAGCTGCCTGATGTCACCTGCAGGACCTGGCTGTCTCCCCTTTTTTATCTCATTAAAAGTAGAGAGCTTCATGTCAGACAGTCTTACCTCCAGGAAGTCTCTCTGTTCCGGCTGCTGCCTCCTGGTGCCGGAGATGTCTTTCTTCTGATACACCGATTTATCTTTTCAACATGCTTTTCCACAAATAATGTCATCTAATTCTCAGAATGGTGGCCGAGGCCAGCATGCACCCCCATTTTAAAGATATGTCCACTGTGGTTCCGCACTGGGGAGACATTCCTTGAATTTTACATACAGACTCAGGTCTCGACCCCTACCCTGTGCTGGTCAGCTTTCTGTCACTGCAACACGATACCCAGGATAACCAACTTGAAGAGAGGAAAGGTTTGTTTTAGCTCGCAGTTTTGGAGGTTTCCATGGTGCGTTGGCCTGCTGCCTCGGATCTTTGGGCAAGGTAACACATCATGGCGGAGCACATGGCTGGAGGCACCGAGAAGCCCCCCGCTCCTGTGCCTGGAAGACTCCAGCAAGGCCCCAAGTCTAAAAAGTCCCTCTGCTTCCAACAGCACCTCAGGCTGGGGACCTCCACCGCGTGGCCTTTGGGTGCACGCGTGACTGCCACAGCACGCCCGCCTCCTGCGTCCTTTGGCTCTGCCTCGCCGCCCCTGACACCCACCGTAGTGTGCGTGTGTTCGCACCCAGCCGGAACTCCTGCAGGCTGGAGCAGCCCTTCTAGCTGGCCTTCTCTTTTAAAGCCTTTGATTTCCACAGATGAAGTGAGTGGCCTTTTCCTTATTAAAGGTAATTTCAGGAGCCGTCTGGGAGACGGGGCCATCCTTCAGAAAAATCCCCCGAATCCCACTGGCTCTGCAGCTCCCTGTGTAAGCAGGCTCCTAATTTATTTGGTTTTAGGGTGACTTAGCGGAATGTGAGGTCTTTGTCTTATGACGACTGCCGGTGGCCCTGGGGCCCCTGGGTGGGAGCAGTGGACGAGACAAACACAGCCTCGCCGGCAGCTCTGCCCGGCGCGAGGCCCCAACACAGGCTGCTGTGCGTTTGGATTACTCATAAGGAACATCTTTTTTTTTTTTTTGGCAAGGCCAATTGCTCCTGGCCTGTGAATTATTGGCTCATGTCCTTTGTCACAGGTAAGCATCCATACAAAAAACCACTCTGAAGGGACCTCAGCGAAATTGAAATCTTATAAAGCATTGCTTTGAGGATAGCATCTATGTGTGTTACGCAGAAATCCTGACCCAAGACCTGGATGTCAGCTCCTGGGAGTGGGACCCGCCGGTGTCCCTGAGGTCCCTTTGCAAGATGAATGCGTATGACAGAAGGAGGCTTCCTTCCTGGCCTTCCTGTGGGATGGGTCGTGATGTTTTTTTAGAAAGTGCATCCGTCAAAAACGTTCTTCAGAGCACTGTGCGGCTATAATCCCAGCACTCTGGAAAGCTGAGGCAGGAAGATGGGGAGTCCCAGCCCAACAACCTAGTAAATTAGTGAGACCCTGTCCCTAAATGAAAGAAATTCATAGAGGCCTGGGGAGGTAGCTCAGTACAAAGGCCCAGGGGTCAGTCCTCAGTACTGCAAAAAAACAAGCAGCAACAAACAACATGCCTTTTACATGTAGCAAGCTAGTTCTAAAGCTCATCGCATGCCCCTCCTGCACCTCAGTGCTTGGCTTTTCCTAGGGCTGGAAACTGCGAGTTCCTGGCCCTGTTCCTAGCATTTCAGCAGATTCCTGGGAGGATCTTCTACTCTGGAAACCATGGCAACAGACAGACTCAGGATTTTGGAGCTGTTCTGTGGCACAGGGATCCTATCACTGAAGTACCAGGCCTCCAACAGGGCAGGATCCTTGCTTTTCTTAATGGTACCCTGGACACCTGCAGATCTGCGAAGATCAGAGGGTGCCACAGGTTGGATTGGGAACGTTCCCCCAAAACTCATGTTTGAGAGGTGATTCAGTGAGGAGGGTTACCCCATTGACCCTGTGCTGCTGGGAGGGGGAGCCTCTGCCCACCTTCAGGGCTCTGCTGACAACCACGAAGCCATCAGTAGGCACACCTGCCACTCCAGGTAACCTGTGCTCCTGTGACCTTCTGATACGTGAGGCTTTGGGGGGGAGGGGGGTGGATCACAGACCCCAACCGTAAAAGGCCAGGAGTGTAGCACAGTGGTAGTGAATGCCACCCGGGTTAAACCCTGATGCCAGAAACCAGCAGAACACTGGGATTGATCAGATGGTCGAGACGTGCCGCCTGAGGTCTCTTCTTGTAAGGAATGAGCCAGCCAACAGGGTAGAGGAGAACCGTGGGTCCCTGTGTGGTGCCTGGCATCCGGTTTGCTGCCAACCTCTGAGGGTATAATTCTAAAATCTGGAATTTCAGTGTCAAGTGGAAGCTGTGTATTAAATTACTTCAGACGTTGTGCTTGTTTCTGATGGTAGGTTCCTGCCTCCTGGTTCAGAGTGCCTGGGGCTCATTGGAATTCCTCCCAGCAGCCACCTCGCCGTGTCTGGGCTGTGGGTGACTTCCTGTGTGTGAGGCTGAATTCCGTTTTTAAGGTGATGCTGCGTCTTCTTCGTCTGTCCTTCAGGGTCCATTGAAGACCTGAGAAATATTTCTGTGCAAATAAATTACTTCGCATCTACCCGTAAAGCACAGGCCGTTTGGCTGCTGGGTGGGACGTGGGAAGTCACCCTTGCAGAGGGGCACCTTCCTGGTGGCACATTGATGCCCGCCCCCCACCGCCGACACCCTACACTGCAGACCATCAGGGCCAGTAGACAGAGGTCGGTAGTCCAGGTCTCTGCAGTACAGAATAAGTCTCCCAAGAGATCACTAGACGCCAGCTGACAAGACTATCGAGGGGAAATTAAAGGCTGGCGCAGAGATGGGGGAGAGGCTGGATCTTTCAGCTTCGAGGTCTTAACAGAAAATAGCCCCCTTCCTGCTGCATATTTTTAAATACGAGCTCTTTACTTACTGTTTTGGGGAAGAGGTAATTAAGGAATGAGAGAGAAACCGTTTCCCCTCCTGGCACCAGGGCACTTGCTTCCAGACATCGGGAGCTAGCAGTGTTGTTTCTGTGCGTTTTAGGGTTTTAATAATGTGGTTGGCTGACAGAACAAGGAATCGCTCGGTGCCTTCCCACAGCCTTAGCGGGGAGGCTCTTGTTCTGTCATCTGGAGATCACAGGCGGAGGGCTGCTGTGGAAGCGGGGCACTTTGGCTCCCAGGCCTCGCAGGGCTTGTGCGCGTGGACCCCCAACGGCCCGCACACCCTCGTACAGCTAGCGTGTGTTCATGGCACTGGGTTGGAGCCTGTGACCTTGTCCTGAGTTCTGTCCTGAGCCATTTTGATTTCAGACTTGGAGGCAGGGTCTCATTAAACTGCTCAGTTGTCCAAGCTCATCTCAAACTTGGAATCCTCCTGCCTCAGCCTTCCGATGTGCTGGGATTACATTTCTGTGCCGCTGGGCCCAGCCGTGTCTTTCAGACTGGTAGCCAGGCCGTTGGTTGTTTGATGGTCCGTCACTCTGGGGCCATCCAGGACAGCCACGTTGGTTTCCCACTTACTGGTTGTTTTAGAAAAGCTTCTCAGAACGTCCCTGTCCTCGCTGGAGGGAGCTGTGGACCTCCCAGCGGAAGGCAGCCGCTTTCCCTGCTGTCCTCCAGCGCCCCGCCACCTTTCCAACATGGCATCTCGTGAGCTACTCCCGTGAGCTCCCTGTGACCTCGAAATGCTCTCTGGTGACTGCAGGAGTCAAATTTGTTGGGTATAATATCTGGTGGCTCAAGGAAGGACCCGGGCGAGGCCCAGTGTAGCCAGCAGCAAGAGAACGTGACATGGGGAGCTCCCAGGAGATGCCTCCTCCCCAGGGAGCCTGCTAGGGGCCGGCTCTTGGGCACCCAAGGACTGTGGGGGGCCGGGGCGTTGGCACAGCTGTGTTACCAGGGCCTGTCTTGGCCCTTCGCACGGCCACATGTGTTATCCTTCCCCTCACATCTGACTTACACCCTGTGGTAAGTCCTTAGATGTGGAACATTCCTGCCCTGACTAAATCCTATCCCAAAATCAGAACTAAAAATTATGAGTGTAGTAATGCACTCCTGCAATCCCAGCACTGGGGAGGCTGAGGCAGGAGGATTGCCACGTTTGAGGCCACCTGGCTACGTAGTGAGCTCAGGCCCAGACTGGACTATGGAATGCGACCCTGGCTCAACTCAGGCAAAAACAAAATATGGGATAGGGATGTAGCTCAGTTGAAGGCCCTTGGCTTACTTCTCTATACCAGAGAGAGAGAGGGGTGGAAAGGAAATACAGCCTCCTGAGTACAGCTCTCCTGGAAGGAGGGGTGCTGGTTCAGGGTAGCTGGCGCCAGCCAAGATCAGTCACCGCTTACCCGTTTATGGGGAGAAAAGCCTATTTGTTCTTCTTAAAGTTTTTCAATCGTTGCAAAAACGTTAAACTTGTAGAAGTTATATCACTTCACTTACGGAGATCATACTTTTTAGCTTTAAAATGTTAGGCCTCTCAAGAGAAAACTATGAATGTAAGTTGTAGGCACAGAGTTCTTATGTATCCATTAGAGAAAATGTCCTCTAAGCATGTCATCACAAGCTCAAATTTAAAAGAGAGAAAGAACTGGAGTTTTTAG
The DNA here is from genome assembly GCA_004027205.1 of Ctenodactylus gundi. Lineage (NCBI taxonomy): Eukaryota > Metazoa > Chordata > Mammalia > Rodentia > Ctenodactylidae > Ctenodactylus > Ctenodactylus gundi. Next base: position 527,072 of record PVKB01000558.1, on the reverse strand, counting down.
TTCAGGTCCAGTTTTTCCTCCTCTTTAGTTTAGCATGGGCAATGTAAGAATAAAGTGTTCTTCGGGAGACGGGTTGGGGGTGCTGGTGCTAGGCCAGTGCCGACCCCGCCGAGCTACACCACATGCAACTTTGATTTTGAAGAAATTAAGAAACATTTTCTCTCATTGTCGATAGAGAAAAAAATTAATTTAACATCAGACCATTTAAAAAATTACCAAGCAGCAGGGATTTAGGGAATGAAAGTTTTTTAAAAATAACATGTACAAGTTAACACAGGTCTGTTCCTATCCACACATGGATTTCTTTTCAAATCAAGATTTGATTTTGGAACAAGAGATTTGGTTTTAGGGAGGTGATAATGAAGTAATCTTTTGACTGAACGTGTTATTTTTGGTATTTTCCCTTTTCAGGATTGTTTTGTTGTCGTGGCTTTGTGGGAGCCTGCCTCGGCTCCGAGCAACACCCCGCGTTTTTGTTAGCTTTACACAGGTTCTCGCGCGTTCCCCAGTTGCCCACTCTGAGTTCAGACTTGTGATCCTCCTTCAGCCTCCCAGGGTGCCAGGATTACAGCAAGATTCTGTTTTTCATTTTGAAGAAGTGACATTAGACCAAATTAGTGAATCAACTAAAAAGAATTCTTATCTGAAGAAAACATTTGTGTACTCACACACCAAAGGAGGGATGCACAGATGTGAAAATTGGAGCCACGGGGATAATTTCCTTTAAAGATGCAGGGTGTTCGGGTTGCTGAGTGCTGGATGGGATGTCAGAAAGTCTGTAGCAGACCAGGGCAGAAGGTACCAAGTAGACCTACCCTCGAGAAACTGTGTCCTGCTGGAAAAGAGGGAGCCTGGCCTAAACCAAGTCCATACCCTGTGTGTAGCCTGCCTCCCCCCCACCCACACGCACACACTGTGTGCACAATCAGTCTGCTGTTCAACATGTGGCGAGTGCAGCCCGCCGTGGGATTCCCTTTCCGTAGCTCACCTGCCAGCGGGGTTCCGGGGTGGGCTGCCGCATCCAGGGCAAGCTGTCAGCTAGGGAGTTTCTGGCGCACTCCAGTGGCTTCCTGGGGCCTGAGAAAAGGGCCTTGCCCCCTGGCTGCCACCTCTCCTCCTCCCCGCGCCCCGGACCTTTGTCCTAGACCATCACAAGATCACCTCCTGGCTTCCTGAGCACCCAGGTGACTCATCGTGCCGGGAAAGGTCATCCCAGTTCTGCCCGGCCACAGGATGTTGGACGCCAGTGCCCCACCGGGACTCCAGCAGCGGCTGCACGCCCAGCCTCCTCCTTGGAGCAGGAACGCTCGTAGAGAGCCACTGCCTCTGCCACGCTGGGGCCGTGTTCCCCTTTAGCTTACTTTGAAGATGGAGGACACTCAAGATCCTTCTCAACATCAGACATTTGGCCTGGATGCTTCAGGCTCCTTGCCCTGCTGGCCTCGTCTGCCTGTCTGTCCCCCGTGTCCATGTGGCCCCATGGTGGCTTTCGTGATGTGTTCAGGTGGTTAGTGTACAGACTGGTATTTCGGATTGGGGGTTTTTGCTACTTGTATCTCTAAATGAGATATCGCTGCTCGCTCTGTTTCTTGCAGATTTTTAAGACTACCCCTCTTGGCATATTTTTAATGAAAGCCGGTTACAATTTGTCACAGACCACATGTTGGTTATTTCAAGTGTTCTCCATAAAAAGACACACACGTAGTGGTAATAACTTAGTCATATTACTGTTACTGTGACAGAATACCATGCCAGAGGTCAACTTATGGAGAAATGAGTTTTATTCTGGCTCACAGTCTCAGTCTGCGGTCAGTTGATGGGCACCACTGCATGGGGCACACCATGGCTGACACGTCATGGCTCAGAGCGTGTGCTGAAGCAGAGCTTCTCCCCGGTGGAAGCTTGAAGCCAGGAGATGGGTGTCCTATACTCGCCGTTGAGGGCACACCCAGGTGACCTAAGACCACCCCTGAGATTCAGTCTTTCCGAGGTGCCACCTCTCTTCTGTGCTATGTGAACCAGGGACTAAGACTTTCAAGCACGGGCTTTGGAGAACCCCCACCCAAACCGTAGCAACGCCTTAGAATTGCATATGAAGTGCAGTTCCAGTGCATGTGCCTTGGAGCTGGGACCAAAGGATCCCAGGAGCAAATGTCATTAGTCCTATTTTAGATGAGGTAGGTAAAGAGCTAGATGGCATTCCTGATCCCTTTGCCTGGGCCCAAGGACTCAAGACTCCAAGGGGTCTCTGTGTGGAGTTTGCCAATCATGGCTTACCTCTGGGTATCTTAAGGGTACAAGGACAGTGTCACACAGCCCCCGTAGGAGGCTGGCACTCTGAGGAAAGACGGGTACAGAAATCATCAGGTAGCCGCTGGGAAGTGCGTACTTAGGGGCAGACCACCAGAAGCCCACATGACCCGCGGGGAGCAGGGCCCAAGCTACAGCTTGCCGCCGCCCACAGTGACAGAGAGAGCAGGCTGTCTTTCTGCCAGACCTTAAAGGGTAACGAGACTGTACCTGAGACGGAGAAAAGCAGGGACCTTCCCAGGATGAGGAGGCAGTGTCCATGGAGGCAGAGGTGCGAGCAGTATGATTTTTTAAGGAAAATTTCCTTGTAAGCTGTCCAGGAAAATGGATGTGTCATATAATGGGGACCGTGGGCTGACCTTGGTGGGGGGAGGGCACAGGTTTCATTTGTACTAAGAGAACTCGTCACAGATAACTTTCGTTACGATCCTGGTAACTCAGGCTAGTCATGCAGACCTGTAATCCCAGTACTCTGGGAGGCTGAGGCAGAAGGTCAGGTTTGAGCCCGGTCTTGAACATACAGACTACGTGTGACCCTGTGAAGGCCCTGGGTTCAGTGTGTAGTTCCACCAAAAAATAAAAAGATCCCAGTCAAGCCCGGTTATTAATAACACCCTTTAGGAACTTGTAAATGGGAGTTTTTACATTGTCTGTGCATTTACCAAAGGAAGAAACATCCCAAGGACCCCCGTGTGAGCAGAGACCCAGGCTGAGTTCCGTCCATAGTTATACCTCAGGAGGGAGGCGGCTGCCATTGGTGGACAGGAAAGGAGACCGTTACCAGGATGACGTCATCTTTTTTCAGAACTCCTTAAGAGCAGGAGAAATAATCAGTCTGCAGTAACTGAGGATCAGCTTGTAAGGGAGAAGGGAAACATCCGAGCGTAAATTGATGGGGACATTAATTTTCCTTTTGCGTGTAACATTGCTTTGACATGTTAAAAATAATTTACGTAATTATAGAAAGGAAATTGGATTTTGTCTGAACCTCCGTGTACAAATGCGTGGTCTCGAGATGGAATATAAACCGAGTATTATCTTCAGAACCTGAGTGATGATTTGGAATAGTGGAGTTGACACTGGGTTTCATTAAATATTAATGGTCACATGGTCCTCCGTGCTCTGCCGTATCACAGAAAGCAAGATTTAGTGGCCAGGGCTCAGGATTATGTATGAGGTGGCAAGAAGTCCACCCTAAGTTCCACTCACAGGGTGACCTTCGTGCTCCGCAGGGCTCACGTTAGTTTCCCGACATGGCAGGAGCCTCCCACACAGCGTGCCCAGCCGTGGGGAAGCTGAGCCAGGCAGTGTCATGACAGGCTGTAGGCGGCCTGGGGAAGTGCTGAGGCCGGGAGGCACTGGAGGAGCCTGTGGGGGCGCAGTCGGCCTCTGTCCTCATAGCAGCTCCCCAGTACCGCAGAGATAACCCTTCCTGCAAGCGGGCTGCTGAGGGAGAAAGGGCCAGGAGAGAGGACTGCCCGGGAGAGGCCTGGTCGTTACTGTGGTCGGGCTCTGGAATGTCCCGCAAAAGTCTCGTGTATTTAAATGTTACGGATCGTGGATGGAACCAAGTGCTGTTGGTAGATTGCGGCCTGGTCTGGAGGGGTGGGTTACAGGCGTGGGAGTCAGGATTAACAGCTGAGCTTCTCTCTCTCTCTTTTGGCAGGAGCTAGGGGTGGGGAGGGGATCTTGGGAAATGTGGCATTCTCCCACACACTGACGGAGTGAGTGTTGTGGTGACCTACATGGCCTTACTGCCAAGACCCGCGTCCCTTCTCTGTTGGCTCCTCCCTGTTACCTGGCCCTGCCCCTGGTTCGCCTGGGCTCGCCCCATGATCCGTCCTGCTGCCCTTTCTCCAAGGCCCAGTTCAGGCCCTGCCCGGTACTAGAGGGCATGTAGGGAAGACCTGGGTAAGGGGCTCTGTGCTGCCGGAGGACAGATTGATTTCCCCGTGGACAGAGGGGTCTGCTCCCGAGTGAGGTCTGCTCAGCAGCGCCGGCCCCTGTGTGCGTCTCCGCCTTCAACGTGCGCTGAGCCCTGCCCCGCCTGTGTGCGTGTCCCAGGGGTGGTTTCCTCCCACGTCTTTCCTGTGCCTCCTGCACCCGGTTTCACCTGGGGCAGAGCTGGCCTGCCTGCCGGGTGTGTCCTTCTGTCACTGGCTCTTGCCGGCGATGTCCCCTTTCCCATACTCCCTCCTCCGTGTTCCCTGTGAGCAGTGCAGAATGGTCCTTTCCATTGGTGAGTGCCCACGCGCCACTGTCTGCGGATCACTGTCTGCGGATCCCCGGGGCCCTTCTGGCCTGTGCTGCTGTCTACTCCTCAGAACCTTTGGAGTGTCCATGCTCTGTGCTGTGGGCACGCAGCGTGGACATTACACGCCTTGTGCTCATTGGTTTCCTGGTATACTTGGTCTACACCCACCAGAAGAAGACTCTTGGGAGCCCCAGAATTCCACTCTGGTTTGTATCTGCACGGCCCTGGGCAGGACCAGGAGCATCAGCAGCAGCTGTAGGTAGAATAGAGTGGAAGGGGGTTTGGGAACCCCAACCCTCACGTGCTGGTGTCCCAAGGTCACTTCTCGAGTCCATGTCCAGTTGCAGACCCCTTGCCATGTTCCTGTGCAGTGAGAATTCTCCAAAATAACATATCAAGAAGGACGTGAATGCGCCTGCCCGTGTGAGGGACGCTGCCCCAGCCCGCGTTGCTGGAGAAGTCTGGCTTGTGTGCCCAGCCAGGCCCATTTGGGAGTTTGTCCGTCTGTTTTGATACAGAATGTTTTGAAATGTCCAGCCTCGTCAGTTGGGTTGTTGAAAACATTTGCTGTGGCCGCTCCACATGGAACACAGACCGGGATCCGAAGTGGGGTGTCTTCTCAAAAGGGGAGAAAAGTTCTCTTCGCACAATCCAGACATAACGACATTATTCAAGTGGAGCCCCTAACTAGGCAGTGACTGGCTTGGAGTAGGCTGCTGGCGCCTAACTTGACGCCGGAATGCCGTGAAACCTGCCAAGATGGCTGTGTCTTACAAGTCACGTGCTGGGTTCTGTGTCCCCGCATCGAGTAGAGATTTCCACTCCTCTTTTCCTTTCCTTCTTTCTTCTTCTTCCTCCTCTTCTTCTTCTTCTTCTGATGGCTCTCTCCGTGTTCTCCAGGCCGCCCTGCCCCAGCCTCCTAAGTAGCTGAGCCTGTTAGTGGCTGCGCCACCTTGTCGGGCTTGAAACGTTCTGCTCTTCCTTGGAGGACATGGTCCCTGCGCTCCATAATCTTGGCTGCCTGGTGCTCAGTGGTCACACTGAGTCTTTCTGTTTTGGATTTTTGTAAAGAGCGTGTGCTTCCAGCTCTCGCCCTGGAAAACGTGTCACTCTGAGAAACTTAAGCAATTAGCTAATGCCCGCTCCGGCCTTCCCGTTTGGCCACGCACTGCCGGTGGCTCAGGCTGTTTGGTAATAAACATTTTAGTTAGCCGTGACACTGATCACACCCGTAAATCTTGGCCCACTTGACGATAACGGATGTAACCCACTGGAAATTAAGGCTGTAAATTTTCAGGTAGGGATTTCAGAGCTCCTGCAATCAATACTTTGCAGAGAGCGCTAACAGTTTTTCCTATGAAATATGCTGGCTCGCGGGTGTAAAATCAATGCCTGGATGAAGAACAGGTGTCAGGTTTGATAGGAACATCACGCGCTTGATGTGTGGAGGCCAGAGGGTCCTGTCAACAAGCGGCAGTAATTCTGGCAGGTGCAATATGCGTGGAATTAATGAAAATGCCAGAAACAAAGCCAGCTGGACAGGGGGCTCCTTCTGCTGAGGAGCCAGGGCTCAGCGTGTCTGCACCGGCGTCCTGCGTGGGCGCTTATGGACAGGGACGGCACGGGCCTGCCGCTCTTGTGTCTGACAAAGAGAGACAAGCTAGGCAAGGGGAAGGGGTGGCCTGTCCCCCGCTCCCTGCCCCCAAGGTCCTGCCACGCATGGGACCTGCTGGCCAGCAGTGCAGTGTCGTCGCAGGCTCATTTGCTGACTTATACTTGGATTTCTCGCATTAGAGCAGCCGTGCCTCTATTCAGTCTTCCAGGCCTCGCTTCGCTAAGCATAGTGATCTCAAGGTGCACCCAGCTTCCTACCAGTGACTCAAGCTCCCCTTTCTTTGTGGCCGACTAATACTCCAGTGTGTATAGATGCCACATTCTCTTCATCCATGCGTCTGTTGGTACTCATTTCGGGGTCTTCCATGATTTAGCTGTTAGGAGTTGGGATGCTGCAAACATGGCTATGCGTGTGTCTCTGTGATGTGATTTTACCTCTTGGGAAGACGTTTGGAAGAGGCACAGCTGGGTGAGATGGAATCTTATTCTCAGTTTTTGAAGAATCTCCATACTGCCTTTCATAATTGCTGCATCAGCTTACCACCAGCAACATAGAAGGATTCCTTTTTCTCCATATCCTCCATTCATATACACACTTAATTTAGGAGGAAAGGCACTACTGAAAATGGAATTTTTTTATCTCAGTGATTTTGTTGTTAAGGTATAGGCAGGCCATTGATTATTTATGTTAATTACGTATCCTGTAACTTAGCTAAATTTGTTAATTAGTTCTAAGAGTCTTTTGGTGGAGTTTTTGGGGTCTTCTTGTCATCTACAGATAAAGATAGTTTAACTTCTTCATTTCTAATACTTGTTGCCTTTATTTTATTCTCTTGCCCCGCTGCTCTGGGCAAAGATTTCAGGTCCTATGTTGAGTAGGGGAGGTGAGCGTGGACCCTCTTGTTTTGTGTATGACTTGAAGGGGAATACCTTCAGTTTTTCTCTATTCAGCGTGATGTTGGCATAGATACAATATAAATTGTTTTTATCAGCTTGAGGAAGTTCCTTCTTTATGTTCATCAAGGTTTTTTTTTATCACAAATGGATTTTGGATTTTGTCAAAAGCGTTTTCTGTGTCTGTTGAGATGATCATGTGAATTTAGTCCTTTTTTTGTGTGCTGTTACTACACTAATTAATTTACATATGTTGACCCATCCTTGCATTTCTCTTCAACATGGCGTGTGTGGTCTTTTTAATGATTCGTTGCAGTCTATTCTCAAGCATTTTATTGAGGATTTTTACAGTTAGGTTCATTGAGGAAATCCGCCCATAGTTTTCTTTCTTTGTTGGTCTTTGTTAGATTTCGGTATCAAGGTGACGCGGGCTTCCAGAAAGAAATTGGGCAGCACCCTTTCTCTTTCGCTTTCATGAGAACGCTCGGGAAATATTGGTGTTAGCCCCTCCCCAAAGTTTGGGTAAAATTGTGGTCTCAATTTCGTTATTTATTGGTCAGGGTTTTTAGACCTTCTTGGTTCAATTTTAGGATCTTATATGCATTTAGGAATGTATGTATTTCTTCCACATTCTCTAATTTGCTGTAGTATAAATTTTAAAAACAGTTCCTTATAGTCCTCTGAATTTTAGCAGTGTTTGTTGTAATTTCACCTTCCTTATTTCTAATTTCATTAGTATGGGATTTTCTTTTCTTATTTGTGTTATTTCAGCTAGCGGTTTGTAGATCTTATTCTTTGAAGAACCAACTCTGATTTGTTTCAATTTTATTAATTTCTGCATTGATCTTTATAACTTCTTGTCTTTTATTGCTTCGGATTTAAATTTTGTTTCTCCAGGACCTTAAGGCACATCATTACATGGTTTATTTGGAACTGCTCAGTTCTCTTAATGTGTGTATCCATAGCTATGAATTTCATTCATAGTACTGCTTGCAGTGTCCCACTGATTCTGGCCAGGGCACGTTGGTTGAGGGTGTGTGGAAGCAGAATTTTTGCTGTGCTGTTGCAGCGGCTGCTCTGTGTACAGCTGAAAACGTAAGTAGACTTTCATGTCTGTGATGAAATTACTTTAACATGAAAGTTGCCTTGGGTGCTTATCCGCCTAGGGGTTTGTGATTCTTGGTTTATGATACAGGATTCCAAGCCCTTTCTACTATAAACGGTCACCTGTCTTAAGAGAGTGAGTGATCTAGACAGAACATGGGAAGTGCATGTAAGTCATATGTAAAGTTGAATGAAACATCTAGGTTAAGGGAGGAGGTCTCACTTTTAGGACTGTCTTCTCAGACTAGATAAAGACTTTCCCAAAGTTTTTGTGCTTTTTCTTGTCATAGCTTTGTACCTTGTTCTCACACTTAATTCTTTGATTCGTAGGAATTACTAAATCACTACCTCATCTCCTTAATAAATTTCTTAGCTCTGTGCTGATTTTCCAGGATCTCAAAAAGTACTTCTGAGAAGAAAAAAATACTTCATGCCTCAGATAATAGTTTCTTTGGATGTTTTAAAAGTTCCCTTTTGCTTTTTAGACATGATTTCACTCTTTAATTACAGAGCTAGCAAGCCGCCACTCTTCTACGCTGACTCAGCGCCGTCGGTGGGAGAAGCCTGTATTTAGTCAACTGCAATTATTGAAAAAAGACCCATGTCCCTTAGGGACCAAATTTCTCATGTTGAAAAATAAGTTCAATGCACATATGAATAAACCAGACTGAATTCCCCACCCCCATCGGTTTCACAAATCTTTTAGGATATCGTTCTCTGATCACATTTTTTTTCTCGATCCAGTTTAGATTTGGCAAACAAATGAACGCGCTGGTATGCTTGTCACTGTGTCGGAATACCTGAGCTCGGTCACCTGAGAGCAGGAACTGGGCATTTTGGCTCGTGATTCCAGCCCATTCATTCGGTAGCTCCTGGGTCCTCTTCCTTTGGGCCTGTGATGACGTAGAACACCACGGAGCTCCCGGCAAAGCAAAGCTGCTCCCCTCACGCTAAGCAGGAAGAAGAGAAAGAGGAAGGCACGGGGGTCCCCGTAGCTCCTCCACTGCATGCCCTCGGTGGCCTAACCTCTCCCACGATGCCCACCGCTTAAACAGTTCCACAGTCTCCCAGCGACTGGCAACCAAGCTTTTAACATACAGGGCTTTGAAGAACATTCCAGACCCAAACTACCATAGGTGGTCTTCTTAGGTTCGTTCTGGGCCAGTCTTCGGAGGCTGGTTTGAGCAGGGTTGTGGAGGAAGAGGAGGTCTGGGGTGGAGGTGATGCAGAGACCCCCTTGCCTGCATGCCCGGGAGGGTGTGCAGGTGGCCTGCGTAGCAGCGTGTCCATGCTGGTCACTGACATTTGCCTGGTGACATTTGAGTTCCTGTTTTCCTCTTTATCTGTCTCCTTGGGTCTTGAGTTTAGTTCTCCCTTTGAAACTCTGAGTATGTATCAGAATTGTGTAATGCAGGGCTGATGTCATAGACTGTCTGCTCCTTGACCTTGGCACACGATTGTCCCCTCTGAATTCATAATGCCCCTTCAGTTGGTTTTCGTGTGGCGGTGGAGAGTATGTCTCCCTGCGTCCCACTGGTGACTCTCTCAGGATGGAGTCATGCCCGCCTCTCTTTCATGGGACTCTGGTGCCGCCTCGCCGTGCTGCACCCTGGGCACCTTCAGAGTCGCCTCTGGCATGGGTCGCATCCCCACTACTTGAGGATGAAGTCACTTGTCACATTAATCACGTTTTCCTTGGTTTTGGTAGGAGCCAACCTGCAGGACCGATGGGGAAGAACGAAACCCGCGTGGCGACGCAGAAACTAGCTTTTAGGGAGGTTTTTGTCTTCAGATCACGTTTTGGAGTTTTCAGCCAGGAGCCATGTGTTTAATCATATATAGAAAACTCAGAAAGTGCCTCAGTAGCCATGAGGCAGCCTCTTGATTGTCATGACACAAGTCTCTGCCTCCTCCTGCCAACCCCTAACTTTAGTTCTAGGAGACTGCAGAATGACTGAAGTCATGCACATGGCCGGAATCGGAACATGGGACAGGGCTCGTCCCGGGGAGGCTGTTTGTGGGATCTTGAGCTGTTTCTTGTTCATAAACCAGTGCAAGGGTGTTTTTTTGTTTTGTTTTGTTTTGTTTTGTTTTGTTTTGTTTTGTTTTGGTTTGGTTTAATTTTTGCCAAAATTCTGTTAGAGGAAACCTTTGATACATCCTCCGATTTCATGTAACTCAGAAGTAATTACCAGGTTCATAATTCTGTAAGTAGCAGATTTTTAATACCTCTGTTATTAGAATCCACTAGATTTATTGCCCAGAAGCCAACCTCTGAAGTTAATAAAATGCTGTTGTCAGTGTTGCAAATGCTCATTAAATCTTATATATTATTTTGTGTGCATATAACCTACGAATGAGGAAATGAAACTCCCTAAGAAGTCCTGGGAACATTTATAAATTACTATATTTCTCTCCTCAACAATATGATACTTGTTCAGTTCTGTTTTTCTGTTTAAATGAAAAGGAGCTTTGGGCTGGGAACAGAGCTCCGTGGTGGAACGAGTCTTCCTTGGGCCTGAGGCCCAGCGCCTGTCCGTCCATCTCCAGCACCAAAAACAGGAATTAAAGGGGTTTGCATCTTACTCTTACATTTCTACAAAGGTTTGCATGTGACCTTAGAAATATTCCTTTTACACCTACTTTTGCTTAAAAATGTATATGTATAGCTGCCAAAAATACTGCTTGATACATTAGTATTCAAAAATAACAGATACTGTCCATAATGTTGCTTAAAATGAGGTGTTTGATACATGATGAGATTAGTATTTTACAGTTTTATTTCGTTTTAAATTGACAAGCTGTATATGAAATACAATATGACATTTTGAAGTGTGTAACCCTGTGAGGCATAACGGTGCGCTACTTTATAACCTTATTTTTACACTCGTAGTGATTTTCTGTCCATGGCACCTTGTCGTTCGAGGTAGCCACCCGCGGTGTGCGTGCCCTGACTCTGTCCCATGTCTCACTGATGTGGTCAGTCCATGTCGGTAATTTCCCAGGAGAGACGGTTCTTAGAGGCACCAGGTAATCTAAGTAAGGTTACTGCAGTTCTTGAGACTGTGAAATTCCTCAGAGGGTTTCTAACAGCATGGATGCCCAGGTCCTGGTCAAAAATAATAACTAGAAAAGTCCAGTTAAAACATGTGGAGGTGGCCCTTGTGTCTTGCCTACAGTCCACCAACTTTGGAAGTTGAGGTGGGATACTGCTTGATGGAAGTTTGAGACCAGCCTGGGTCTCAAGTGAACAGTGCAACCTCTGGGCTTGAGGTGTGGCTCGGGCAGAGCACTTGCATTCTGCTTCGGTGCTAAGAGAAAGAGAAACTAATGAAGTAACTAATTAAAAAACAAACCTTCCTCCCTCAGATACATTGCAAGTGGACCGACTGTACACTGATAGAATTACATAGGGTCAGTCGTCAAAACTGTGTGTCATTCTTGGGTTGACACAGGAGGTGATCACTTTTAGAAAAAAAGAAATAATGGTTTCCCAGCCACGTGGTTTCACCGATCCCGTTTCTTTAGCACCCATGTGACCAAGCAGCCTTATCTCCATGATTCAGTAGAGTCTGGCCCTGAATTCTTCATGTAGCAGATCTCACCAATAATAATAAATTGGAATGAATGCAGTTTGTCAGCAGTGGTCAGCAGTGACAGCAAGAAAGCCCCCTCCCTCTGTCTCACTCAGGCCTGTTTAGTTTTATACAATACCGTAAGCGTCGCCCGGGCCCACGTGCCTGCCGAGGATGGGGCCAGCCCACCTGCGGTCTACACCAAGGTTTGTCACGTTCCTGTGTCGTGTTCATAGCGGCCCCAAGTCTACACCAGGGGCGTCAGGTATGGCTTGGGTGTGGCCTTGGATTGAATTCAGTAATGCCTTGAAAACCATGTGACTCTCCCAGCCCTGGAGTGCTGTGTGGGCACCAGCTGGACGCTTGGTGGCTCTCTTAGCAGAACTGGATTGACATTTAGATCCCCATTTAGAGGACTGACCTTGAATTAGGCTGCCTGGAAATGCATTTTGTGCAACAGAATGAAGAAAACAAAGCCCCAGCGCTTGGGTCACTTCTAGCAGAGTGCGGTTGTCTCGTGTGCCTTGGGAAATGTGTGAGTGGCCTTCTGCGTGTGTTCCTCCAGGATTCCAGCTCGGCTCTTCCATGGAAGGTGGCCACCGTCCCGTGGCCAAGTCCACGCGTGGCCGGGATTGATTCCGTGCCCTTGCAGAGGACCCGTTGGGTTGAGCCACAGAGGTGGCGTCACAGCCCATTCCTCCTTGTTGGCTCCGGGTGTCTCGTGTCGCCGGGGTGCAGCGGGGGCAGATGTCGCTGACATTTGGTGTCTGTAGTTTCCTCTCTTCCATGAAGGAGCGAGAAACACACTTGCTTCATGCAAAGGCAAGAAAATCACCAGCGCCCCGCACCTGTCTCTCTTCAGAACTCTCTAGAATTAGCTTGTCATGAAATGTAAAACTAATGTGCAGTTGTAAAGCCCGCTGCCAGCGCTCTCCTCCGCGCTGCCTGATGGCTGAGTCGATGTGGAAGTGAAGGGGGTTATTATCAAGTGATTACTGAATGGCTAGGTATGTCATCGCAAGCGAGCAGCTAACTCTCCTTGTGAGATGTTCCGTCTGCAGCTTGCTTTGTGTCATTCGTGTTCAAGACGTGATTTTGATTATGGAGGAGTAATCAAGCACTAGAGTAATTTCAGGAAAAAAATATACTGGGTGATATTTTCTTCCATTCCTTATTAAAAATACATTAGAATTTAAATGAGGCATTCTCTAAAGTGTCGAAGTATTGAGTGTGTACCAAATACGAAATCCTGAGTGCCAGCTGGCTTTAGTTCAGAGTTGAAAAATTCGGCACTTGACTAAAAACTCAACTTCGTTGAAAATTCAAGTAAAATCTCCTATAATAGACAGAAGGAGCTGTGTCTCCATGAATGAATGATTTCAAAATTATAACTTTTGACTATTACTGTTAATTTCATAGGAGAGGAGAGGGAGGCTTCCTGTAAGAACTCTGAAGAACAAACCACAGAAAAATAAACATAAAATGAAGTGTAGCTAAGGTAGACTTTAACTTCGCTTTTTCAATGTTTTGTTTTTTTTTTTTTTTCCCCATACTGGGGACTGAGACCACAGCCTTTGCCCTCAGCTACATCCCTGGCCCGTTTAAAAAAAATTTTGTTTGAGACCAAGTTTCTCTAAAACAACCAAGCAAAACAACATTTTTGAGATTCCAGGCCCACTGGGCCAGGGCCACCTTCTTAGCGCTTGTCCTGGGATGGTCACCTGTGGTGGTGTGGACATGCATGGTGCTGGAACAGGACATGGAGGTGTGCCCCTCTGACCGTGATGTCCTGTGTCCTCACCTGTCCCTCACAGGCACACACAGCCATCCCACCTCAGCTCTCCTTCCCACAACCCCTGTCTGGACAGCCCTGCCGACAGCGTGGTGAGAAGGGTGGTGGTCACCTCTTTCCTGTCCCACCTGCCACCCTCATCCCAGGCAGACCTGTGCCCCCCTGTCGCAGTCCCTGACCTTCGCCCTGAGTCATGAGCCTTGGCTCTGTCCTGGCCTCCATTGCGTCCAGGACTGTCCTGGGCTCTGAGTCCCTGGCTGTTACTTACTGACTCCATAAAACTTTAGCCTGTTGGTGCATAGCCAGGAAAACTACTTACCTTCAGTGTTTATCTTTTATCTCTCTTCTATCCTGGTCTTTATTGTTTCGTTGGTTTTTGAGATGGAGTCTAACTCTATAGTCCAGGCTAGTCCTGCGTTCACTAGCCCAGGCTGTCCCTGAACTCACAGCAATCGTCCTGTCTCAGCCTCCTGAGTGCTGGGATTACAGGCGTGCACCATTTTTCCTGGATTATGTGATGCTGGGGAATTGAGCCCAGGGCCTTGTGCTTGCTAGAAAAGTGCTCTAACTGCTGTGCCATTCCTCCAGCCCCTCTTGTCTGTCCTGTAGTGGTCTGTGCCAACACTTGTAATTACTTTCCTCCCGTTCCGTCTTCGGAGGCTCCCGTGGGAGGGCGAGGCCATCTGTCTCTGTACACCGGGCCCCTCTGTGGGACCCTTCGGCCACCTTGCTGCAATTTGAGTCTGCTGCCCTGACCAAGACTTCCCTGGTACCCCTGCCTGCGCCTGGCTGGCGGGAAGCCCACTTCGGGGTGGCCAGGCCGACACCCAGAGTGGCACTGTGACCCGAGGGAGGTTGCTAGACAGACCCCACACCCGGGCGGCCGGGGACGCTGAGCACTGCCACCTCTCCACTGCAAGCCAGCGCACGTTCTTACCATGGCGTGGGGACTTGGACTAGTGTCTGGAAACCTGCACCCGAGAGAGGTTGCCTTGTCTTGGGTAGACCAGCGCCGCCCGAGAAGTCAACTTCAGAAAGGGTGACGAGGCCCGCCTGCTTTTGTTTCTGTTCATTGTATCTGTGGTCCGCTACAGTTAGTCCCCGGGGGTCTTCATGCACAGTGGTCTTTGAATTTGCACACACTGTGAACCACGACTGTTGTACATGACCCGCGCGCCGGCTGGCATGTGAGCAGGAGAAGAGGTCTTCGTGGGGTTTCTCAGTCAGATGCCCCTCACAAGGATGTGCCCCGCATTAGGGCCGTCCTCGGGGACACGCAGTCAGTCTCACACCCTTGAGGTGGCCTCGGGGGAACCGCTGCCCTGGTCTCCCGCAGAGGGACGCTGCAGGTGCACCCAGGCCCCGCGGGGTTGGCACGGCGCTCCCACTCCTGCTGCAGCCAGCTTAGCTCACAGTTGTCTTGCGGGGGTGTCACCTGTGTACTGTACAGGATGAGAATAACAGGGTCTCTGCTACTGCTCTGTTAGCTTAGAAACAGGTGGCCCGGGCCCTTCACCTGGGAGGCTGTGGCCCCTCGGCCCATGTCAACCCTCTGTCTCGCAGACAGCAGTGTGCAGCCGCCTGTCAATGTCATTTTCCCCACGAATGTTCTACTATTCAAACAGTTCTATCATATACATACATGGTAAATAAGTTTATCTTGCATGGTTTTCAGCTTTATTGAACCTCATCTTAGTGTGGCCGTATTTTTTCATTCAGTGCAGTGTTTCAAGATCCAATATTAGCTAGACCTAGCATAGGCCTGCCAGTCCAGCATTCTGGGGAGGATGATTGGTTTGAGCCTAGCCTGGGCAACGTAGTGACTTGTTGAGACCCTCTCTTGGAATCAAAAATAAAAGTGGTTTGGGGATGTAGTTCAGCGTGAAGGCGCTGGGCTTGATCCCTAGTGCAAAACAAACCCCAAAACCTCACCCTCGCCTGAAGCTGTGCTGTTTTTTCGTTGTATCGTCATAACTTTCCGTCGCGTCGGCTGCTGTCTGCGCCCCAGGGGCTGGAGCTGTTTCTCTCCGATTCGCTTCCCTGCTGCGGGGAACGGTTTCTGCGCTTCTCTCCTGGTGCCCACTGGTAGGAATTTTTCTGAAAATGTGTTTTTAAGCTTTCTGTGCAGCTTTTGCTTTGGGTGCCACTTGTTAGGGAACACGATTATATTGCAGTGACTAATAGCCCTTGCTGTCTGATGGGATGTGTTCGACTGCCCCGTCCTCCTTCGTAACTGTGATTATTTTGAGACTTCTGATTGAAATTCCATCCATTCCACAGAAGAACCTGGCGAAATGGATGCCTTGACACTGTCGTATCTTCCCGTTTAAAAATATGGTGTATACTTGTTCATTTATTCTGATCCCCACTAATGCCTTGCAGTAAAGTTTGAGACATTGATCTAATTGTTTGTGTCCTACTAATTATTCCTAAGTACTTTGCATATTTTGGGCTCATCATAAATGGAAAAAATGTTATTGTTTCGGTTGGGTTCCTATATTTGGAAGTACAGAAGCTTTCCATGTAGGCAGTTGAACACAGGGCCTTTGCACTGAGCAATGTCCCCAGCCCTTTTTTATTTAGTGTTTTGTTTTGGTGTGGTTTGGTTTGGAGACAGGGTCTCACTAAGTTGCCAGGTTGTCCAAGTATGAAGATTTCAATATTAATCTCGTGTTCAGGCACCTGGGCAAGCATTCGCCACTTTTTATAATTTATAGACGCCATGTGTGTGCCTGTACATGTACACAGTCCTTGTATGAAGTTTGGTTTCTTCTTTCATTTTTTTTTTTTTACCTTTTATTTTTTTATTAAGCAGGACCTCCAGAACCGGGTTGTATCTAAAACCCAAGAGTGGGCCTCCTGCGTGGTGTGGCCAGCCAGCATTTGCTAATCAGGCTCCTGGAAGTTCATTTTCTTTTTAATTTGCTAAGTTTTATTATCGCTATTATTAGTGGATTTTTTTTACAAGTGCTCTTTGTGAGTCCACTGAGATGATTGTTCGTTTTCTCCAGTGTGTTCGGATCACATTAATAGATTTTTGAAATGATAGGTCATCATTATCTAACCTGGTCACGCCACGTTCCACGTGTGTCAGGCTGGCTCTGAGTCCGTGGCGTGGAAGTTTCCTTTCTGCACTCGTGAGCAGAGGGCGCCGCTGACACACGCACCCGCTCGTTTCGTTTGGGTGTCAGTTGTTCTGTGTCTTCGAAGCCTGTGTTGTCGAGTGCATAAAAATGAACAGCTGTTTGGTATTTTGGATGAGTTTATCATTATGTAATGACTATCTCTGGCCCCTCTTGTAACACGTTGGTGACCTCACCTGGTCACGAGCCAGGGAGTCCTGAGTGCTTCACCTCGGTCCTTGAGCGGTACCTGTGCCAGTTGCGGGTCACCTGCATTCTTGGGTGCTTTGTAGGATTGTCCCGTGTTCCCCTGCGGCAGGTGAGGATCCTGCTAACCACTGGTTTCCTTCGATTATTGTTTTTTTCTTCTTTTTTTCAGTACTGGGAATGAACACATCACGCTTTCACGGAGCTACATAAACTCCCAGCCCAGTTTCATTTAAATTTTATTTGATTTTGAGACAGGATCTTGCTGAGTTGCCCAGGCTGAGCTCAGACTTGCCACTCTCCCGCCTCGGCTTTCCAGCGTGCCGGTATGACAGGCCTGCGCCAGAGTTTCTGGTACCAGATGTGCTTTCTCCCTCCGGATACCTCGAAGATCTTCTCTTTGATTTCGGCGTCTGCGGTGTTACTCTAGGGTGCCTAATATGGACTGGACTTCATCATGTGTTTTCTTCTCGAGTGTTACGCTTTCTGCGTTTCTGACGGGTGCCGTCTGTCACGCCTGGGTGCTGTGCCGACTCCGTCTGGTATTGCTGCTCTCTGGTACTTTCTTTACGAGTGGCCTTGTGTTTGCCGAGGCTGTAACTTTGAAAATATGAGCCTCCAGTAAGATTGTTCTGTCGCTAGGGGTGTGTGGTGTGTGCGTCTGCATGCACACGCATGTGCCCACCTGCTGGGATCCAGGGCGGCACCGCTACGGTTGGTAACTCTGTGGCACTGGCCGGGACCATCGCGTTTAGCTTGCCGCCCCTTGTCCCTTCCAGGGTTAGCTGTCGGACCTCGGAGCTGAAATGCACAGCTCTGGTTCCAACGGACACTGCCCTTAGCTGAAGGATGCGCGCATGGTGTCCCTGGAGACATGCCGCTCCTCTGCGGTGAGGGAACAGTGGCTTGGGCTGCAGCCCGCTTTTTGGAAGTGGGGGTGTCTTCAGAGTAAACAGCAGTGATGTCTCATTTCTTTTGGTGCTACTTGGACTCAAGCCTGGGCTGCATCTCCAGCCCTTCTTGATTTTGAGACGGGGTCCTGCTGTCCTCCCCAAACTGGCCAGGCTGAGCTCGAACTTGAGACCCAACTGTTTTGGCCTCCCGGAGTGCTGGGCCTGGCTTGGGCATTTCATTTCAATGAAAGACCTTCACTATCATTTAAGAGATATGTTATCCCTTAATCTGTTAATTCATCTTATTACTTTATGGGCTTTAATATTTTATTCTGCTTTTATAGAAGAGTACATAACAATACGGGGTATTGACTTATTGGGAGAAAATTTGGACATAGTTGTACATAGCCACTTGTCAGAGTTCCTACAGCCACAGGAAAAAGTGGTTCTGGGCATTATAAATTTTGATTTCAAAGAACTTCCTTTTTTTCTAATAAATGTAGAAATTTACTTAAAGGTTTTCGAATTCATTTTCATTAAGAGGGAACCGGTACCAGCTGTTCGGGGCCTGTCCTCAGGAGCTGGTATTCGTCTGTAACCTTGAAATGGGACGTATTTGGGGAATTTGAGAGTCACCTGACTCCACCAGCCAAGGCCCTGCTAGGCTCAGAGTGACAGGCCAGCTGCCAGCGCCTGCCTGGTCTGGGTTCCTGCCCTCAGTGTGTGTACCTTGGTCCCTTCCTTGTTGCTGGGACGCAGCACCCGACACCCACACTGGGGACGCACATGTCTGAGCTCACAGTATGGAGGTCTGAGTGCTGGCATGGTCAGCAGCAGTGGCTGGAGGGCCTGGCAGGGGACAGCTGCTCACTGTGGTCAGGAAGCCGAGCCAAAAACCAGGTAGGAGCTAGTGGGGGGTGGGGGACTCCCTTCCAATCCCACCCCTGTGACTCCCCACCCCAACCAGGCCCTGCTCCTGAATAGCTCGTGACATCATGCAAATCCCCTAGATCCATCCCCCGACCACCTTTTGACACATGAGGCCTCGGTGGGGGGGGGGGGGGGGCACTCGAGGTCCAAGCCCTAGCCATAGTCCTTAGCACTTTGTCGTGTGAGGCAGTCCTTTAGATCTCCCGTACCATCTGAGTAGCATGTCCAGCCTCTTAACCCGAGCAAAACTAAAATGACCTTGACTTAACATGCTGATGTCCAGTCCAGCCGCATGGGCCAGTAGGGCACTTCCCTGCACAAATCAGGCCTCAGGGGCAGGAGGATCCCTGGGGAAACATGTCCCCCCTGAGCTTAGCATGGAGTGGAGTGCTTGATTCTGGGGAGGGCTTGACATCACCGCACGTTTGTTCCTTTATTAGGACTTGAGTGAGGACTGTTATTAGGAGGACTTCAGTGAGGACTGTTGTTGAAGCAGTTTATTTCTCAGGAAATGAAAGTGATATTTCTTTGTATACAATTGCTATATATATTTAAGAAGAATAAAACTACTTTCTGTTTTCAGTTCTTGCTACAGTTGTGGTTTGATTGTAGTTTTTGATTCTTATTACAGTGCACAGTGGAAAATATTAATGTAGTATCTGTGAAAAATGTTCTAGCGGAGATTCCTCAAATTATCTAATTCTTTAAGTTACATCACAGATATGTAGATACCATAAGACAGTGTGAATTACAGCTAATGCCAGCGTAGTTCAGAACTTCGCAGTGGGCTGATACAGTTGCTTTTTGCCCTGGGAATCATGGGGTAGTTCCCAATTGTGGCCGAGTATCTTGAAAGCACCACCCTGTGGCTGGAGCAGGTGTTGCCCTGGCAGACTGAGCGGGGCAGGCGGGTCTTGGCTGTGATGCAACTGGATCAAGAGGTAAATGAGGCAGTTGCCCTGTGATGGCGTCACCCTCTTCTTCTGAGTGCAGGCCACATGGCATCCAGGTGTTCTGTCCCTCCCTGTCATCCACCTCTTTGTGGCTCTTAAAGAGGCAGCAAAGAGAAACCTGTTCGCGGAGACCACTGCTTGTGGTCTGTGTTGATGGGCAGGGCAAGGACCTGTCCCGGGTTCTGAAATTGAGTTTCTCAGAAAGCTCTGTGGAAGTAATAGGTTGTAAAGCGTGGAGTTCCGGAGAAGTGGGCCGTGAATGGAACCCGCGGTGGAAATGGATCCTAGCAGTCAGTTTCTCGGAGGAGAAAAAGGCAGAGGAGCCAGAACCGCTGATTAAATCAGATGCCGAAATGCTGGAGGCTGGCGCCGGGCGGCTGGTCCCTGGGGTCAGGGCTGCAGCTGTCAGGCTGTGCTGCTGGAAGCCCGGCTCAGGCTGGCTGGAGGAGAAGCAACTGGTAGAAAAATGCTGCAGGCTCTAGTGAGAACCCTGACTGAGCTTCCGGCGGCCACGTGCCGCTCCTCAGGGAGGCCCTGCTGGCTTCTTGTCATGAGTCATTGGGCCCAGATGGAATCGGCAGCATCGTGAGCCAGGCCAATGGGGCCTGTCGTGGTGCCCGTGCCAGGGGAGGGTCGATGCATCCCCGTGGCCCAAGGGTGTAAGTAGGGAGAAAAATGGCCTCGGGATCCGTCCACTCCTGTCCTCAGGAGCGTCTTTAGGATGGCGAGGAGGGAGGAGCAGGGAGCTCTCACCAGTGGTCCTAGGAATGTGACTTGTTACCAGCTGTTATGGTTGGATCCAAGATGGCTCCCAAAGGCCCTTTGGGCGCTGTGCTCCTCCAGACGCTCATCCGCCCATCCGCGGGCAGTTTCCTGTGCTGTGGGGAGGTGGGGTCTGGTGGGTGGGAAGGGTCCCTGGGGAGGGACCTGGAGGGCACATTCTTGCCCCTAGCTCCGCCCTTCTCCGGCTGCTTCCAGTGGGATGGGCTTCCTGGCCAGGCCCCCTGCCGTGCTGTGGCTGCCTGGCCAGCCCTGCGTGGGCTGAGCTCGGCGACTGAGCTGAAACCCAACAAGCTTCTCAGCCTCAGAGTTGAAGGTGTCGGGTACTGCGTCCCATGCACGATGATGCGCGGCCTCTTATCTGCTGTGAGAGATTCATACACAGCACACGTGACATGATCCCAGTGATATGCCCAGGTCGTTGTTTCTCCTTTCTCACGGTGTATGGGTTCAGCTTCCAGGGAAGCAGTGTGAGGTACGTCGCCGAGGGTCCTGATGGCGCGTTCCCACACTTCTGCCTAGGAGGTCGCCACGTAGCAGTTCCTGCTGCCCTGCCCTTCACAGTCTTCTGTGATCCTCCGTACCGCTCGAGAGCCATGTCCCTGTGGATCCATGCTCACAGCTGGAGCCACAGTGGTGGGAAGGGGGCCACGGACCTGTGCAAAGTCAAGGGCTGTACGACTCTGAACTTGAGATGCAGTCCTCCTCAGTCCATTCCTGGCTCAGAACCAAAATTTTCAGAATGGCAGAAGAAAACCGCATGCTCGCCTGCATGTGAAGGCCTGCTAGGTTGGCTGAGTCACGGAGCTCAACCGTGGACACAGCTGTTAAAGAACAACCTCTCGTGGGTTTGTTGTGGCTCGCAGGGGTCCGCTGGTGGCCCTGGGGAGACCTGGGCTTTGCTGCGTTCATTGTTCTGTTGAGGTTCTGGTGCTAGGGATGGGAGCCAGGATGCTACGGGTACACTGAACCGTGGAGTGCTACGGGTACACTGAACCGTGGAGTGTTACCCACAGCCAATGTTGCTAGCTTCTCGCTACCCATTCCCCAGCTGGCTTTGGGCACTGGCAGGCGCAAGACCGCATTCCCCTGAGGTGGACCCCGTTGCAGCCTGCATCACACGTGTGGGCACCGCTGCTCTCCTTGGCAGACAGGTAGCAAGCTGGCGTCCTCGTTTTTCCATGGTGGAATTCTAAGGTACTGACCGAGAGGAAGGGAGCGTCCATTTCAAGAAAGCTGGACCAGTACGCAGAACCCTTCGTTTCTTAATCCTGGCCTTCATTTCAGTGTGGGTTTTCTTGGCTGAGGAATACTGAAGTGAGGCAGACTAATTTATGCAGCGGAAAGTAGTTCTTCCACTGAAATTAAGTTAGAACTGCGCCACTTGTTTAAACTAATATCTGCGGCATTTAGTCATTTTCTTAGTAAGTGAAATTGATGAAAACCTTGGGAAAGTGCTTCAGAACAGTCCTCATGCAGACCTGTGATTAATTAGGAAAGGGGCACGGGGCACTTGTTAATCTGTTTCTGTGTAAGGGATCTGCAGCTTATGAAAAGTTCTTACGAATGTTCAACTAATGGAGCATTAAATAAAATTAGACATTTCCTTTAAATTGTAAGAAGTCACTAATCTGGGCAAAAGATTCAGCATTATTTCTGAGTAACTTATTTATGCTATTTTCCCTGATTCTAGTAATTTAAATATGAAAACTTTGTTCATTAATAAACATGGCACTCAGGAGCCCTGAGCAAATTTTCCACTGTGCATATCCTTTGTCCTTAGAGCTGGTACAGGACCCAGCAGCATAAAGTGTCATTAGTAACCTCATTGTGTGGCTTGAGCAAACTCTGGCAGAGGATCCTAACTTGTGTTTGTAAAATGGAAACTGTATTCCACCAAACATTTTCGCGGGCTGGGGGTCACAGGGGAAGGATGGCGCTGAGTCCTCACTAGGTCCCGGGTAATAGAGAAGACGCGTGCAAGGGCATGTAGGTAGAGAAAGGAATGAGCTTCCACAACAGCCCGGAGGAATTCTCAGTCCCCGCGTTGCAGGAGGGTGGCCCGGTGTGGTGGAGCTGGGGCCGGTGGCCTGGAGTGTGTGGAATTGGAAGCAGAAGGAAGAGAAGTTCTTCCCGGATTTTTGTCTCAAAGCTAACACTTGGGATCCTTCCATATTCCGATTTCCATTCTCTGCTCGTGTTTGGGTGTTTTAGCGTTGTGACTGCACTGTTGTGTTTCCTCTAATTTGGCGGGGACTTTGCAGGTGAGATGATTGTTATCACATCTGAATCTGAGCACCACAGTCTAGCCTTGGCCCTGGTCAACTTATCAAGCCTACGCTGGCCATAATTTTTACATCTGGTGGGGAAAAAAATGCGTAACACCAAGGCTTGTTTTCAGGGAGCGAGAATATATACGCATAAACCACCTCCGCTCCCTAGGAAGCAGTCAGTACTGTTTCTGGTTCTCAGGCTTCCTTGTGTGGTTTTCCTTACTTGGTGAAGATCTCTTTACAGTCATATATGGTGACCTTACTTAAGAAAAACAAAAGTTAAAATTATCAAAGGTACATGAGGTGCACTGAGGCAGGCAGTTCTAGGTTAGCCTTTGCCCAGCCTCAGTCGCATGGGGTGCTCGGAATGGTCCACTGTACACAGTAAGTGCTCAATACATGCTTTGTGTTTAGTCACACTGTGTTCTGTCATCATTTCAGAAACAAACATAAGCTCTTCATGTATGTTTAAATGTGGACTCTCTACACGCCATTTAGACTTCTAATCCTGAAACGCCCAGGCCGAGGGACTGCAAAGATGCCGTCACAGAGAGGCAAGGACAGTCTTAGCATTGACCGTGTGGACTTACGGGCAGGTGAAGCCCCGGAGGGACTGCAGCCCTGCCCAGGAGTCTGTACTGCCTCTTCGCTCAATTATTTCATGCTGAATTACCACATTTTCGCTTTTATGTTTTCTTATTACATTATTGTATGTTAGATTTTAAAGCCGCAGCACAGGTATTAGTGTTAAGATCAGTTTCTTCCCTCGCAGACACAAAGTAAATGCAGCTTAAATAAGACCACATCACATTTTTTCCTGATGAAATGCTTGAAATTAATTCAGAGCTCTTAAGGTAGTTCAGTAATCGTAGCACTCCAGTTCCTTTCCCATCATGGCTTTGAATTTGTCACCTCTGAGTACTCCGTGGTTCATCATGGCTGCGTGAGCTCTTGACGTCATATCCTCAATCCAGCTATTAGGAAGGAAGAAGCAGAAGACGGTGGGCCCCTCCCTTTCAAGAATGCCTTCTCCACAGTGCTCTTGGCCTGCCATCTGCCTCAGTCACTTTCTTGTTGCTGGGACACAGTACCCAACATCCACTACTTGAGGGAGGAAAGGCTGATGTTACTTCACAGGTGGAGGAGGTCTCCGTCTGTTCATGGGCAACTGGCCGTGGTGGGAGGGTCTGGCAGAGAGTAGCTGCTAGGGCCATCTAGGAAGCATCAGGCTGGGGAGAAGCTGGGGCCATGTACCCACTAATGCACTAGCAATCCCCTCTGCCTAGCCAGGCCCCATCTTCCGACAGCACACAAAAATCCACAGATATTCCATGGTGCCCAAATACATGAGGGTATTTGGGGACATTCTAGATCCAAACGGTAGCATTCACCATGACCCCCAAGAGACTCATGTCCATCTCCTTAAGCAAAACAAATTTAAGAGTTGCCAAAGTCTTAACAGTTCCATCGCTGCTATATATATATATATAAAAGGTCAAGTCTGTCTTAGTTACTTTTTCATTGATGTGACTCAAGACCTGACATCCACAAATTAGGGGAGTAAAAGTCTGTTTTAGCTCACAGTTTCAGAAGGTCACAGTCCACTCAGGGGCGGCCGGCAACAGTGGAAGAACATGGCAGAGGCCGAGGTGGAGGCGGCTTCTCATGGCATCACACACAGGAAGCCGAGTCAAGGCACGTTGAGTCTGGTCTCCTAAGGAAGGCCAGAAGCTGCGTGATATCCTTCCAGGCCTGTCCCAGTGATCTGCCCTTGGTCCAGCCTCAGTGTTCTGCCCCTTCCGGGTGTGGAAGGTGTGGTAAGCCCCCACCACATGCCTGCAGTCCATTCCTCCAGACTGGGCCCCAGTTTCCCGGCAGCACGTGGTTCTATAGACTATCCATAACATCCAAATATATGAGACTTTTGGGGGCCATTCCAGATTCAGAACACAATAAAGTCCAAAATCCCCTCTGAAACTCAAGATAAACTCTTAGCGGTGAGCTGTCATGAAAATCAAAAGAAAAGTTAAACACACATGGAGTAAATATTCCCATTCCGAAATAGGAGGGTAGAAAACAGTCAGACCCAAGCAGGACTGCAAAAAGCAGGGTAAATGTTAAATCCCGTAGCTGCATATCGAGCACCTGCAGTCACCTGTGGTGAGATGTGAGCTCCAAAAGGCGTGGGTGGCCCTGCCCCTGTGGCACTGCCTTGGCTGCGCACTTCCTAGCTTCTCCCTTGGGCTGTCTCTGCCCATAGCCTGTGGATTTCCTCAGTAGACAGTCTGCATTTCTGGCATCTCCAAATTTCTGGGGTCTCACTGCACTTTCAGCTTCACCTTCACAGTGCCACGCACTGCCTGCCCAGGGGCGCACTGCCTCCCTCTGAGACCTTCTTCTGCAGTCTGAGTGGGAGCCTTCCTGACGCCCCAGCTCTTACTTTCCATAGGCCTGTGAAGCCAGCACCGTGTGGATGACACCAGGCTCTGCTCCTGGCCCGAGTGGTAGTCTGGCCCCGTGGACCAGGACCAGAGAAGCCTCTGAGTTCTTCGATGGCTGAACTTCCTGGAGAGTCGCTTATTTTATGCTATTTCTCCGCTACTCAGTCTTTTCAAACCAAAGTCTTCTGCCTTTTCCCCTCGCGTGGATAAAGGGTGGAGTCTTCGTGACCCTGAGATGCCCTCAAGGCGTCTTTCCCACAGTCCTGATTCCGAGTATGTGGCTTCTATTTAATGCTGATATCATCGGCAGATGTGTTCTCTTTGGCCCCAGCTCTGCAGTCTCTCTCATTGTCATAACACTGCCATCTTTTTGTTGCATTTTTTGCCTCTGCCTTTTTCTCCTGCTTTTCAGTGTGGAGCTGGCTGAAAGCAGCAGAGGAAATCCATGCGACAATGGGAACATTGTGCTACCTTGAAATACCCTCCACCAGATTAGGTCATCCAGCACCCTCGGTCTCAGTTTCAGGCAGTCTCAGGACGGGAACAAGGTGCTGACACACTTTGCCAGAGTGTAGCACACATGGTTTCTGGACCACTTGCCAAGAGTCCTCCTTCCCGTCGGAGACCTCTTGAGCCTGGTCATTCCAATCCACACTTCTGTCAGCATTCTGGTCTTCTGAGCTCCAACCAGAGTCTCCCAACGTGGCTCCCAGCAATCTACGGCTTCTCTAGCCATCGTCTTCAAACCCTTCCTCCTCCCACAAACCAGTTCCAAAGGTTTCTAAGTCCTCTTGTCAGATAAAGTTGTAGTGACACCCCACGTCTCTGCTGCTAAGTTCTGTCTCCATCATTTTCTCATTGCTGGGACACAATATCGAACACCCACAACTAAAAGGAGGAAAGATTTATTGTACTTCACATATGGGGGGGTGGGGGGGGACCCATTGCAGTGTGGGCAACTGGTGGTGATGGGATGAGTCTGGTTAAAAAAAAAAAAAGAAAAAAAACAGCTGCTCATGGCATCCCAAGAGGAAGGCTGAGGACAGGGGAGAATCTGGAGCAAGAGTAGATGCCCTTCCAGATCACATGACCATGCATTCCCCAAATACCCATCGATCTGCCCCACCCAGCCAGTCCCCGTCCCCCAAAAGAGCCTGAAATCTGTGCATAATTCACAAAATCCAAATATGTGAGGCTTTGGGGGGACACTCCAGATCCAAACCAAGTGGCATCATGCTACGTGCCATTCATGAGAAGCTAGGTGCATGTTGCCCGTGGTCCCATTCCGCAGGACTCCACCCTTTACCCACTCAAGGGGACGAAGGCAACAGACTTTGCTTTGAAAACACAGTCACGGAGAAGCAAATCTCCAACCTGGATGGCCTTACGCTTCATTAAAATGTCAGAATTTTATTATTCAGCAAGAAGAGATCAGGTAGAGGGGACAGTTAGGAATATTGGTGTTACACAGATCCCCCTGGATCGGCTTCTCATGTGCCTTTTTCTTTTTTTTTTTTTTTTTCCAACAGATCCTATGCGAGGCCCAAGAAAACTGGAAGTTGTGGAGGTCAAGTCCCGGCAGATCACCGTCCGCTGGGAGCCCTTTGGCTACAATGTCACTCGCTGCCACAGTTACAACCTCACCGTCCACTACTGCTACCAGGCCGGCGGGCAGGAGCAGGTGCGAGAGGAAGTGAGCTGGGACACGGATAACTCCCACCCTCAGCACACCATCACCAACCTGTCCCCATACACCAATGTGAGCGTGAAGCTCATTCTCATGAATCCCGAGGGCCGCAAGGAAAGCCAGGAGCTCGTGGTGCAGACAGACGAAGACCGTGAGTATGGCCAAGGGACTCCTTCCTGGGAGCTGGGGGCTGTCACATGCACCTGGGGTTCCTACCGGGCTCAGAGCTTTACAGTGAAGACACAAACAAAACCACGTGGTTGAACTGCACAGTTGCGTATCTGTAGGGTCTGTATTCTTAAGCAGTAATTAAGAAAGAGAGAATGATCCAGGCCCAGTGGCACAGGCCTGCCATCCAGCACTTAGGGGGCTGAGGCAGGAACAGGACAAGTGCCAGCCCAACCCGGGCAACTTAGGGACTTGGCAAGATGCTGTCTCAAGATAGAAATAAAAACAGGACTGGGGTGTAGCTTAGTCAAAAAGGCCTTGGTCCAATCCTCAAAACAATAGACACACACACACACACACACACAGAGAGAGCGCATGGACATGTGGATGTGTGCTGGCCATTGGTGTCTAGTACTGTTCGATGTACAGTAACTCTTGCTGTAAATAGTTCTTCCTTCAGGTTTTGATATCATGTTGGACTTAATTGTTGTTTTGGGTGTGACATCAGTCATATGGAGCCAGTAAGTGGCATTCTGAAACATTTTTTTGTCATCCTAATACGAGCTCAGTAGAAAATAGTCTGCCCAGTGCTGAGGAACTGTCAGAAACTTGGTGCTCGTGAAATGGGTCTTTTTTCTCATAGGAAGATTATTTCCAGCCCAGCCTGGGCAGTTTGTCAACTTACTGAGACCCTGACCCTAAGCCGATCTAAAAAATGGGCTGAGGGTTAGCTTCATCCCCAGGACCATGCAGAAAAATAAGGAGAATGATATTCCACTGACAGTTTTTCTTAGTAGACAAGGACTTAACAAAAGAACCATATGCATCACTATTAACTCCCATTAGAAAAGCAAATACACAAGTATAATAAACTTGTAACATAAGTTACAACACTAAGACAGGGCTTGAATCCCCTACCATATAACTGCTTTTCCACCAGCTGAACGGGGCCACGGTGGATACTCATGTGCTCCGGTTGCACACAGAGGAAGGACGCCACTTAGGCAACCTTCGGTCCACTGACAGAAAACTTGGGACACTCAGGGAATGAATGCATCTGTTCCTGGAGACACAAATCAAACATGGCGACCGCGTGTGTTTCTGCATGCCACTGACCATCCCTCTCATCACGGATGGCATTACTAATGAAGTGTGTGCAGCGATACCGTATGGCTTGACTTAAGGCGCAAGCCCAGGGTGTCTGAGTGCTGCTTCCCTTCCCATGCCACGCATACAGTGGGAGAGCCACAAGCGGGAGACCCGGCGTGGGCAGGCGGCGGCTCAGCGCTGGCCCCGCCCTTCCGCTGCTGCCCTGGTGTCCTGCTAGGGTCGGCCTCAAGCTGGGATTTTATTACACAATTGGCTTTCATCTTTGTTTGCCACAGTCAGGCGTTCAGAGGGGAAGCTGGTGTCCTGATGTTCTTTCTTCTGAAAAAGGAGGAACATGGTTTCACTACTGCCGGCAGGCCCGCCTTGCTCCCTTCTGTGTCGGAATTTTTTCCCTTCGGTGGTCATGTTTCTACTTGTAAAGTGCACCCAGCCTGTGGGCCACTGCATTTCTGGTTCTTGATTTTGTTCTTGATGCTATAATGAGACATCAAGAAGGCAGCTTGAGTACTTAGAGACACTAACTACGTTAGATATGTGACCAGGACATACCGCTTCACGCAGAAGAACAGAAATGTGGCAGGCCACAGATCTGGACACACCATTGGCCTGCTTTTCTCCCTGTGCCCACATCCGGGCCCTTGTTAGCTCACATGGCTGTCTCCAGTTCCTGGCCTTCCCTGTGGCTCCAGCCTCCTGCCTTCTGGAGCCCGCAGCCCACTGGCCCACTTCCTAAGCCGTCTGTGGCACCCACTGTCATTCTTCCCTCATCTCGTCCCCTCCCTGTGGCCTCTCAGTCCAAGGCTTTCACTTCCGGGGCCTTCTGGCTCCAGGCTCCCGCTTTCTCTTGAAATACGTTTGCCTGACTGCCGTGCGTCTGGCAAAACTGCCTCTGAGCATGGGGGGCATCTGCGTGGCACTGCCTGGCTGCCGCTCCCAGCTGTCCTCCACAGCCCCCTGGCCTGCTGCCTGCCCAGTCTGTGTCCTCCTGCCCCGCAGGGCTCTCCTCCCACTTCCGGGCCTTTGTAAACTGTAACCACCGGCAGGGCATTTCCGGCCCCTGGCCTGCTCTTACTTCTGATGTTATTTGTCCTTGATAATTAATACCCGTATATAATTAAACTCCTGAGACTCAGTTTCCTCCTCTGAGGTGTGAGAAGACTTAACAGTTAGGATTAGAACAGGTTTACGCAGAGAACTAAAGGTGGTTGCCTGGGGGAACCTGAGTAGACGACTGTTGGGGGCTGGGGCGTAGCTCAGCACTTAGAGAACTGCATAGCATGCGCAAGGCCTTGGGCTCAGTTCATCAGCACCACATAAAAATTAGCCAGGTGTGGCGGGGCATGCCCTAATCCCAGCACTCAGGAGGCTGAGGCAGGGAGGTTGCAGTGAGTTGGAAGCCAGCCTGGGCTACATAGTGACTTCAGGAACAGCCTGGACTACAGAGCAAGACCCTGTCTCAAAAAAGAAAAAAAAAATGAGTGTTATTGTTCCTGTTGTTATAATTTCGAGTGATCCTTCTTGTTCTCATGAGGTTGTGTGTATTACTCACTTAGTATCTTATTTTTATGGTACTGGGGGAGTGAGCCCAGGGCCTTTGCCCAGAGCTACAACCCCAGCCCATTTGAAACTTTTGATTTTGACACAGAGTTTTACTAAATTGCCCAGGCTGGTCTCAAACTTGTGCTTCTCCTTTCTCAGCCTCACAAGTGCTACGATTATAGGCCTCTGCCACCAGGCCTGGCCAACATGCAGTTTTTTAACTGTAAACTACGTATGGAAAAAAAAAAAGAAAAACGTGTTTTCTTCTCTGTCAATATGCATATTATGGAGTAATAAGCACTCAAATATGCAAAAATTGCCCTCACATGAAATAGTAATTATTGATAAACATTTAGTTTGTGTTTCAATCAACACTAACTTGGAATCAAGGAAAGCCCGGGCAAGTGCTGTTTCCAGAGAGGGGGGCATAGGGCTCGCCCAAGCACGAGCCCTCTGAGCACTTGAGTTTCAGCTTGGGAGTTGACAGGAGCAAGGAATCTTTTTGAAGTGCATTCGAAAGGTCAGAATTTCTCATTTTGTGGTTTGTAAATGACCTTCATACTTCCAGAAATTGGGCTGTCAGTGATTTCCAAATAAAAATCTGTTGTTTTCGTGGTAGGGTGTGGCCAGAGGATGAGGAGTTCAAGGCCACCTGGGTCCCAGGGTGGATACTATTGCCAGAAAAACAGAAAGAAAGAACGAAAGAAAAGAAAGAAAGAAAGAGAAAGGAGAAACAAAACCCCCTAGTTATTGTGTAGCACACTACCATCCCGTTAATCACAAAAAAGACATTTGAAATAATTAACATTTTCTGGGTATCAAAAAAAAGATTTCCCCCCCCAAAAAAAAACCAGGAAAGAAATGCATCTGTACATAGATTGCCAGAGAACACCACGTTTGAAGAAAAGAAACAAAATGACTGTAATTCATTTATCACTGTATTGCATTTTTACTGAAATGTATATTTCATCAGAAAGTACATGGAAAAAAATTTTATCTTTTTAGCCAAGAGTGTCACTAGCTACTACGGGACTAAGTTACTCAAATTTAGATCCTGTGGCTTCATATCTCCAATCCTGAGTTCCTAGAATGTGTAAAGACTGGTATTAAATCCGCGTTCTGGAAGGTAGTATATTCTCTAATTAATTTTTGGCATTTTTCTGAAATGCGTTTTGTCCTTTTCTTCACTTTAACGTAATCACACGAGTCACTCCAGGCTTTCCTGCCACCACTCCCATGGTGCCTTTCAGCTAGAGGGCCCCCTCTGATACTTCCAGGAAGTTGATCCTTTCAAAATTTCTGGTCTACATGATTTGATTATCTCCCGTCTGATTTCAGTGCTTTGCACTCTGATGTTTCCATCAGGTGAAACCAGAGATGGATTTCCCTAAGTTTTATACTTTCTTCATGCTCACACATACCCTAAAGCAGGCGTCTCCAAACCTGCCTGGTGGGTCTGGGCCGCACAGCGGCGGGTGAGGAGCCAGTGAGCCATCTAAGCTCCATCTGTACTTACAGCCACTCCCCGTCATTCCTACTGCCGCCTGAGCTCCACCTCCTGTCAGATCACCAAAAACATGGGTGATCACTGTACTGAGGGATATTTTCAAACCAGAAATACCATCACAGAATGACTGAGCCACACATGTTCCTAACATGACACTGGGAGAATCCAGAAGATGCTGTGTACGGCATCATAGGGTTTTGTCTCTGTGACCTGCTCGCCTTGTGATCATGAGGCGCATTCTGATCAGAGTGTGGAATGCCAGTTTCCCCACCACCACCACTGGTGCTATGGCCCCACAGATTCTTCCGCCGGCAGCTGGCCGTTGTTCTCACATGTGCATGTTAGGAGAGATTGGACATTAGAAATTAATGTCATCTCACCTCAGGTGAGCATTGCCATACAGAACACTCTGCGGGAGGGAATGTGGAATCCCACAAGAACTTGGGGGCCAGCCTGGCCGGTCCCGGAGGCTTTGCACAGTGCCTGTGCGGTTCCCGTCCTAGACAGACACCCAAGACGGCTCCAAGCGTGTTGACTCAAAACTCCTAAATAGTCCCAGAAGCGCTGTTCTTAGAAGTGGGGGCGCTGAAACCCGAAAGGCCCGTGATTTGCCTCTGTTCTGTGGTTAATTACCAGATTCTTAAAACGGGCCCAGGCCTCTGCCCGCGTCTTCCCTCCTGCTGATGTGCAGTTCCCTGCACGCTGCTGCTTGTCCTTCCTGGGAGGGTCATACTTGCAAAGCACCGCCTGGTTCAGGTCCTAAAGAGTTGCACCTTTTTCTATGGGTGGTTTTTTTCAGTTCTTCTATTTAGATTTTTAATCCATGTCAGCTTAGTCGGGAAGTGTGGCAGGAGAGATGAATACAGCCTGTTTCTGCAGGTAGATGGCCGTGTGGCCGCTCTGTCTTTTGGAAAGATTACTTCGCTTTCACTGAATTTCCTGGGGTCTAGCAAATGGAAGCATTGTTCCTGGGATGCTCACTTCTAGCCCGTTGATCTGCATGTCGGCTCTTGTTCCAAAACCACCATCATCCTCACCCTGAAGCTTTGTCCAAGGTTTGAAATAAGGTTGAGTTCTCCGTGACGACTTTTAGATCATCCATTAGTTCGATCATGTAACCTCAAAGTAGATGTGTACAGGCACATCATCAGTACAGACACGCCAGTACTAGAAACTGTCGTACAAAGCATATTACAAAGTGGCTTTTAAAGAGATGAGGGATTACAGGCAGGCGTGCGCGGGCCTGGGGGTTGGGCCCCGGCCTTCACGCTGAGCGGCACCCCAGCCCTTTAATTTTGATTTTTAAGGTCTCACGAGCTCATTTAGCTGCCCAGCTAGGCCTGCAGTCTTCCTGACTCAGCCTCTCAGAGTGTTGGGATGATAGGCCTGGCTTCTAGACCCAGCAACAAAGATATCTTAGAAAATGGCATTAAATTGTTCATAGAAAATGGATACGTTTTTATCTTTTATGTCATTAGATTTATTTACAAAATTATGAGCAGATATTGCATGTTTTGCTTTGAAAATAGCATAAAACTTTTATGAGTATCATAAACAAAAATTTTAAGACTATCATTTTAGTCTGCATTACTTTTCCAGGTATATTTTAATAGACATTTGTGTTGTGATTCACAAAGACTCTTTAATATACTTTTGTTACTCAGTGTTGTAAAATATACCCATAATGATGTATGTAGCATTGTTTGCTTTTATTCTTTGACTATTTTATCACATAAATATAGCACAGCTTCTTAACCCATTTGATTTATTTTTATTGTTATTAAGAAGAACTACTGGGCTGACATTCCAGTGATAATTACAGGGCTTTGTCTAATTGAGTCAACCTTTAAGGAAAAAATGATTATTTTTTGGTATAAGGACAGCTTAACTGAAGTAGCTTTAGATTTCAGTTTTTGAAAAGACAGCTGGGGTTGTGTGTACTCCTGAAAGTCACAGGGCTCCACGGAGGGGTAACCACGGGTGGGTGTGTGCTTGCCCACGCTCACCTCTCCCTCCTCCTCCAGTCCCAGGTGCTGTCCCCACGGAATCCATCCAAGGAAGTACCTTCGAGGAGAAGATATTTCTTCAGTGGCGAGAACCCACCCAAACGTACGGCGTCATCACTTTATATGAGGTAGTGAGATCTTGGTTGGCAATTTAATTTTTCAGTACAGTTTTCACTGGGCCATCTAGTGACTTAAAAATGCGTGTTTATATACTGCTTTTTGAGAAGTTGAAAGCTTTCTGTGGTTCTAATGGTTACTGTCTAGAAGCAAAACAAAGGAGTTTCGCATTATATATAACTTCAAGATGTGTATTTGGAAGGAATTGGGGGGCTGGAGGAATGGGAAGCGCTAAGTACCTGTGTTCGGTTCCCCGGCACGACATAAGCCAGGCGTGGTGGCGCACCTCTATAATCCCAGTACTCGGGAGGCTGAGGTAGGAGGATTACCGTGAGTCCAAGGCCAGCCTGGGCTCCATAGTGAGTTCAGGACCAGCCTGGGCTACAGAGCGAGACCCTGTCTCCCAAGCAAAAAAAAAAAAAACAAAACAGGGTGGGGTTGAGTGTTTCTGGAGTCTGTATTAGTATACATTAAAACACAGTGTAATATTGTAAAAAGTCATGCCTCTCGAAAACAGTGTTCTGAAACGCTCCCGGGGTAGGAGGCACTCACTGAACCCTGTTCTCGCTTAGTGATGAAATATGTTTCTACTGAATTTGAGACGTGCACCAATTATCCAATTAGCAAAGCCAGCGGGGATTTGTGGGAGCTGCAGCACCTGCCTGTGGCTGCTGGGTGCTGGCAGCACTGAATGATACACGGCGCAGAAGAATTTGACCAAGGCTTGGCGGGAAACGCCAGCGGCCTGGGGGTTGACACCCCACATGGCATCTGTGCCAGCGTCGGTCTGCCACGCCTGTTGCCATGGAAACGAGCAGGTGCCTTTTTTAAGCTGGCAGTTATTTGAATGCAAATTCAACAAAATTATACGTTGTAAGTTTCCTCAAAATCGTGGCAGATCCTCACGTGGAGGCT
Organism: Ctenodactylus gundi; assembly: GCA_004027205.1. NCBI lineage: Eukaryota > Metazoa > Chordata > Mammalia > Rodentia > Ctenodactylidae > Ctenodactylus > Ctenodactylus gundi. The sequence goes on along the minus strand of PVKB01000558.1, from coordinate 492,881 downwards.
TTGCCTGAACACCTTTCAGATCTGCTGACAGAAGCCGCCCTGAGCGCTGCCAGGCGGCTGTCCCGGGACCCACCCGACCCCACCAGCTGCCGCTGCGGCTGCTGCTTCGCACCTTTAGAAAGTTGGTACTGAACACCCCCCCCAAAAAAAAAAAAAAGTTGCAAGCAGAACACGGAAGGGAAGTTGCCTTCCAGACCTTTATTGTTGTGTCCGCGGGCTGCTTCGTTGGAAGAGTGGAGCAGTATAAAAGCTTACGGCTCTGCTTTTAGAGAGTTAGGTTTTATAATTACATCAAACACGCCCTTGGTTTGGGGATTTTTACCCCCCTCGGTGATAAGACTTTAGTTTTTGGCCCTATGACCCATTTTTAGGTATAAGCTTTGGAGAGTGTCCCCTAAGGTTAATAGGTTTTTGCATTGTGTTGTTTTGTTTACTGGAAAAGATAAAATCGTTGAAATTAACTTTTAAGATAGACGTGGCATGGCGTCCCCCACTTGTAATCTCAGTGGTTTGGGTGGCTGGGGCCGGAAGGCGGGGCCGGAGCGCAGCCTGGGCAGCTGACCATCATAGAAAACCTTTGTTCAAACAAACAAGAAGGGTTCGAGATGGGAGGGGCTGAGCGTGTAGCTCAGTGCAAAGGCCCTGGGTGCAATCTTTGGTACCAGTAAAAGGCTAAAAAAAGGAAAAATCAAACCGAAAGTCTGCCTGTCCTCAAAACTGCATGCTGTTATCTAGACAGAAAGCACAGAGCAGGGTCCCTGTTTCTCATCCTGCTGGGTGTGAGTCCTCTTGTGAGGAGGGGCTGCACCCGGAGGACCTCAGGGACCTTGCTAGCCCCGGGAGGCACCTGGCCGTCCGTGCTGCAGCCCGGATCGTCGCTCCTGGAATGCCACTCTCCGCACCACTATGACGGGCTGTGTGAATGTGTTGTAAACCCAGGATTAAAATTCAGACATGTCTAAGGAGAACAGGTTGTCTCGTGTTTGTGTCATATTAAAAGGGAAATGGCACTTGTGTGAATCAGGCTTAAGAGATTAAACATAGGTTTTCTGGGCCCTCCCTTCCCCCCACCCCTGATTTGTGGAAGGAAGAAGGGGTCACCAGGGCCTGGGGCACGGAACACTCAGGACACGGAGAGACTTCTGTGCCATCGGCGGCCATGCCAGAGCCTGCGGGCTACATAGCTTCCTGGCAGGCCGAGGACTCCTGTGTGACAAGGGTGGGCCCCTCTCTGCAGAACCACAGTCCTTCAGGGCTCACGTCGTGCTGCGGAAATCCAGCACTTGCCCCAGTGAAGCAGGGACAGCAGGAACGGCAGATCCCTCGTGGAGTGGCCGCAGGTGCGAAGCAGAAGCTCAAACGCGTGATCGTGGTGGGCGTCTGGTGCCACCCCTCACGGGCATGTCTTGAAGTAGGCACCGCTTGGTGGTGTTTTTGTAGGAGGAAGGTAAAACAGGCAGACAGTTTCAGGTTTGGGCGAACGTGGCAGGCTCAGGTCACTCGTGAGACCTGCTTCCACGTCTTACAGTGATGCCTCACGGCGTGGATGACCCGAAGAGGCCGGCAACATCCTTCCCCACACGGCACTGGTGGGTGTGGCAGCCCGCCTTCTCCGGATGCTGCTTCCTTCAGTGTCTGCGACTTCCACTCAGCCTTGCCCAGGCGTGCCCTTCCCGTCCTCTGTCCTGGTGCCGCCTTCCAATCCCTCATTCCCACCCCAGGCACTTCATCTTACACCGTTTCCTCCTGTGGCTGGTGGCATCGTTAGCCTCTCCCGGCGCCCACGGAGGTCTCTCGCTGGCCCCTTGCCAATGTGATGCTGTTCTCTTGAAAGAATATTGTAACTGCAGCAATGTTCAAAAACTATCCTTGCTTCTCAGTTTTACACTTAGGAGTTAACTGCTCTTGGGCCTAGAGAAGTGGCTCAGTGGTTAAATCACTTGTCTAGCAAGCACAAGGCCCTGTGTTCGATTCCCCAGCACCACATAAAGCTAGGGTGAAAAAAAATGTAGCAGTAACTGTTGTTGACAGTTGGACCTGAGACGTCCTTGCGGTTCTTACGGAGGGGCCGCTGCAGTGCGAGTTTGTGTGTACTCACAGAGGGGCGCAGCCTGACAAACACTAGCCAGGTGTGTGCCCCACCGGGCCCCCTCCTGTCCGGCAGCAGCACGCGGGTCCTCTCCAGATCCCGGCCCGGGACCTGGGCTTACGGGTACACTGTACGGAAAGTGCCCAAGGTGTTTCCATAATACGCCTTTCAGCACTTAAAGTGCAACCCTGAAGTCATTTTTTTTTTTAAATTGGCCGCTTGGCTTACCTAAGATGTGAAGCTCCTGGATACCGTGGTTTGGATCTGGAATGTCAACCAAAAGTCTCATGTGTTTGGTTGTTACGGATTGTCTGTGGAATCAACGTGCTTTTGGGATATTGGGTCCTAGTCTGGAGGGATGGATTACAGGCATGTAAAGTGGATTACAAGCATGGAAATCAGATTACAGGCATGTAGTGGGGGCTTACTATACCTGGATCCAGGAGGCGCTGGTCACTGGGATGAGATGAGACCTGGAAGGACATATAAGCTGCTTCCTGCCCTCCTTGGAGACGAGTCTCAACTTGCCTTGATGTGGCTTCCTGTACGTGATGTCATGAGAAGCTGCCTCTACCTCGGCCTCTGCCATGTACTTCCATGGCTGCCAGCCACCCCTTAGTGGACTGTGACCTTCTGAAACTGTGAGCTAAAATAAACCTTTCCTTTCCTAAATTTCTGGGTGTTAGGTATAGAGTCACAGCAACAGAAAAGTAACTGAGACACTGGATGATGCAAGATGCAACAGAGAAAGTCTAAACCAGCTTGTAAATGCAAATGGAAGACTTGAGGACACCTTACTTGTTTTTAATACATTCTGTTAGTGTGCATTTTAGAAAATACTGGATTTCAGTGAGGCATTTGCTTACATGCATAGAACATATTTTGGTCAAAGTTACCCCTGTTACTCATCCTCACTTCCCTCCAGCCTCTCCCCTGTTCCCTCCCTCTAACCTAATAATAGCAGAAAAATTATCTTCAGTAATTACAATCACATAGGCTGGTGCTTTTAATATATAGAGACTTGATAACAATTAACAAGTAAAAGGCAAATCCAGCCAGTGCAGAGAGGAAGGGAAGGAGGAAGGAAGAGAGCTCAGAAAAAAAATAAAATACCTAACTGGCATACAAGCAAATGCCCACCCTGCCTTCCTAGCGGTTAGGTAATGGCATAACACACTTGCTTCCAGAAGTTTGTATTTCTACAGAAATTGGGTGTTAACAATGACTTGGAGAAAGCATAGCCACACACAGACTTTTGGTGGACTTGTGTTTTCAACCTCATTCATAGGCAACTGAGAGCGCCCATAAAAGCTTAAACACTGCACGTCTAGCCCATTTCTAGAAGTTTATGAGTCACTAGTCCTCGCGGATGCACAAGGATGTGTCCTGGTATCTGCTTAGTACCTCCCTAGCGTGGTCTGTCTCTCAGTTGAGTGGACTGTAGACTCCTAGTCATGGAAATGACTCACTAGAAGGCTGGCTTTTACCACTGCCTACGTGGAAGACGCGGAGGAAGGACCAGCCCAGAGGATGTGCTGGCCCTTTTTTCCTTCCCGCCAGCAGCTCCCAACAGGAAGAGTGGCCAGGTGCTGAGCCCGCACAGTCACTGTAGCGTGTAACTAGCGTAAACATTCCCTCAGGCCCTGGGAACACGGGATGGAAAAGTTTGGGCTTGCCGGTTGATTGGGACATGGACAGGTCAGCAGTTGGTGGCATCTCAAGGTCCTGAGCCTGGCTACCCGAGCTCATTAGCCACCCTCAGAAAAGGAACAATGTCAAAGGACGTGAGTTCAGGGGCCACGTTAGACAGTTTGGTTTCAGTATTTGGTGCCTCCCATAACCCGGTTTCAGCTGGTATTCGTCTCCCACTGTGTTTTCCTCCTGGAATTTAATGAGCTGTGGGCATTGGGAACTTTCTTTTCTCCGAGAGCCTTGTAAATTCTCCCACGGCTGGGATAGTCACTTTTGCCCTTCCCCGGGACAGAGTACCCACCCCCTGCCGTTTGAGGGAGGAGAGGTTTATTTGACTCACAGTTTCGGTGAGGTTCAGTCCATGGCTGGCTGGTGCCGAGGCAGAAGTGGTGGAGGACGGCTGCTCCCTCTGTGATGGCCAGCGGCCAGAGAAGGGAAGCATGGGGCCAAACGCACGCCCTCCCGGGCACGCTTCCGGCGAGCTGCATCCGGCCGGGCCCCACCTCCCAGCAGCACCCTCAGCTGTGATGTCACCAGGGCCCGTGAAGGAGTGGTGCTGGGTAGAACCCGGGTTTTCTCTCTGCACTCCCTTCCTCCGAGGTCCCATCCATTCCTTAACTTTCCAACATCAAGTCGCTGTTGGTCACCCTAGATGTCTTCTTCCAGTCTTGCTCTCTCTACCCCAGGCCATTGTGTCGTGCACGTGGGCTTGCTTGACGGCTGTGGGCATTTCACACTCGGCCTGTCCACATCCACCTGCATTTCCATCCCACTCAGGTCGGTGGGCCCATCCTGTGCTCGAGCCCGAAGCATGCTACCTGTGCACCCGCCCCGTTGCCCACCGCTGCCTCGTGTGTCCCCAGTGCCGGACAGTTCTGTCCATGGGCCTGGGCTGCCCGTGCTCTTCCTCCTGCCCTGGTCCTCTCTTCCCATCAAGTCCCCCCTCCACCCAGCAGCCAGGAGCATCTTTTCATGCCAACTGATTTTATCTTCACATACGCAGGTGTTCAGAGGCTCCCTGCGGTGCGTGTCCAACCTTTTTATCTGGAATACCAACAAGGAAGGGTGTGGTGCCGGCCTGGTCCTCCGGGTGACCAGAGACGCGCAGGCCTGCTCGCCGAGCACAGCCCTGCTGGCCTGTGGCTGAGTCCTGGCCCCTTGCCACCCTGAGACCTGCTGGTCCCTCGCAGAGTCCGAGCATCCCCAGCCTGTTCACCCTGTGTGCCCTCCGTTCTCAGCAGTGGCGTTCTCCTGTGCAGTTCTTTCGTGCTCAGTGCCCTGTTTGGGTCTCCAGTACCTACTGTTTTTAAGCCACTCACTGTAGGGTCGCCCAGCCTCAGAACACCCCATGCAGGTCCTTAGCTTCCGGAAGGCAGGGCCCGGCTCGCGTGCTGGCCACTGTGCGTGCAGAGCGTCCGAGATCAGGGAGGCCCAAGTGAGTACGAGGAGGCGCGGGAGGTGGCACACGGGTGACTCTGCCCTGTCGCGGGCAGGTGAAAATCTGTAGCATGTGGCTAGGGGAGCCTGGGGCAGGAGGGTCGCAACCTCAAGCCCAGCTGGGGTGACCCAGCAACTTAGCAAGATGCTATCTCAAAAAAAGGGCTAGAGATGGAGCTTGGGGTGAAGGCCCTGGGTTTGGTTCCCGGATCCACAAAAACACAGCGAGCGGTGGCGGGAAAGCCCCATTCCATTTTCTCCTGCACGCGTGGGCATCCCGCTGCAGGTGGCATTAAGGGCAGGAAAATAAAGAGGATGGCTGGCAGGCGGTGGATGGTGCTGGCCCTGGCAGCTGCCCTGTCCTGCCCGCCGGGCTGCCTGCCCTGCCCCAGCCCGCTGCCCTCTGCAGAGCAGGAGCGCAGCCCGAGGCCCCTGTGGCCAGGGCTTGGCACTGTAGGGCGCTTGGTGAGTCTGCTTCCAATGTGGACTCCACGGGGCTGGCACAGCGTGGGCCTGCCTGCTGCGAGCTCCGCCACTCCCTGGGGGCCTGGGCCGGTGAGCACATGGGTAAGCACATGAGACAGCTTCCTCTGAGAGCCCAGCACCGGATCTGACCCACAGTCTCTCTCTGCCTGCTCCCCCTCCTTCCCCTCCCCTCCCCCCTCTTACCTTCCTCTCACTCTCTCCTTTCTGTGTTTCTTATATTTCCTGTCATTGTTACTGTGTTTGAGGCTGAATTTCTAAGTTTCCCAGACTGGGCCCAAACTTGTAATCCTCCTGCCTCGGCCTCCCAGAGTGCCGGCTCCAGGCCTGCGCCACGAGGCCTGCTGGCTCTGGTCTCTTCCTGACTCCCTTCACCCCAAGAGTTAACCGCAGCCCCCCGCCTGGCTGGGAGTGGGCGCTCCACGGTGATTACGGCGCATGGCAGGCGCTCGCCAGCGCTCTGCCGATGCTGCTTCGCGCTCTTCCAGAGAGGCCTTCTTAATTATAATGACATGGTGTAAATACACGAAGAAGGAATGTCAATTATCACTCCGTGTAATAGCAGCGTTCGTGCTCACGCACATAAATCAGGAGCAAGTTTACCTATTTAGAAGCAAGAAAAGTGCTCAGTTTTGCAATTTAAAACTTTTGAATATGCTACCCTTAAAAATTATGTCATTACGACCAGTAGAAGTTAGTAATCACCACTAGAGTGCTTGTTCGTGAAGAGTTGATGAACTACTCATATTGAAATTCTTTTTTAAAAAACCCCTCGCGGGGGTGGCGTCTAAAGGCCCCTAGGTGTATTTATTCTCAAATACTATGGATTCGCCAGCACTCCAGTGTGTCAGGTAGCAAGTAATTTAGCAGGAAAGAAACCTCTGCCTTCCTGGCCACATTTCAGCCGCTCGGTTGCTACCCCGTGGCGTGTGGCTGCCGTACTGGACAGTGTAGAATGGACTGTTTCCGTGGTCACAGACAGTGCTGCTGGACTGCGTGGCTTTGAAAACCCTAAATGCATGTAACCCCCTAGCCCCCTTCTGCTTCCAGCCTCAGGAACCCTGTGGAATTGGGAGCAGATGTCTCTGCCCATGTTGCTGAACACGCCCAAACACCGCCCAGGAGATGGCGACCCACCCTGCCCAGTGCTCCATCGGTCGTGGCTGCTGGGTACCAGAGGAGGACACTGTGCTTGTCGGCGCCTGATCTGTTGGGGCTACTTATCTGTTTTGTTGAAAACCGGCCATTATGTAGTTTTACGACACTGACGTTTTGAAGACAGACAGCATCAGGGTGTCAGCTTGACCCCATCCTCGTCGTCATACCCTGATCCCTGGCTTCCGGCTCTCCTGCCTCCAAAGGTGTTACCTCCTAGTGGTTGTGACTGCGTTCCTGGGCCTTTCCCCTGAGCCCAGGACCGCTGAGTCTCCGTGAGGAGGAGAGATGAGCCCTGGGTGACGGTGGCCCCAACAGGAGGCGTGCGGGTCACATGCGGTCGGGCATCCGCGCTGGACCTCTTTGCTCACCCTGACGGCTTTTCTTTTCTTTTGCAGATCACCTACAAAGCAGCCAGCTCCTTTGACCCAGGGATAGATTTATCCAACCAGAGTGGAAGAGTTTCAAAACTGGGCAACGAAACCCACTTTCTGTTCTTTGGACTGCGCCCGGGGACCACATACACCTTTACCATCCGAGCCAGCACGGCTAAGGGATTCGGGCCTCCAGCGACGAACCAGTTCACCACCAAGATCTCAGGTATTACCCAAGTTATGTCTTTTATAAGACTTTTATTCCCACTGTCATGAGTGCAAGCTTGGACGTATTAACTCACTTCACTCATGCGTACACTGCAGGTACCTAGACCTCAGGCTGTGGGGTGCATAAAATAATTAAATAAGATGAGTTCGCTGTGGTGTGCACCATATTGGTTGGGACCGTGTGTTGGTGGCCGCTGTGTTGGGAGTTTCATGAAGGCCCCGAGCATGCAGTTAAAGATTCTGTGGGGACATTCTCGTGACTTGCACCCCCCGTCCCAGGAGCTCAGCAGAAGAGTCATCGTGTGGCGTCTCCTTCCAGAAGGGTCCATCCACTTCGGGACTCTTTCCAAAGAGCGAGCCAGGACCACAGCGCTGCACCAGGGCTTTAGTACATCTCGTGATTTGCTAGGAGGGACTCAGTGGCGACATTGAACAAAAGGCATAATTGAGAAATATTTCTGGGCACGTTCAGTGGTTCAGGAAGTGTCTTCGTACCTTAGAGGAAATACAGCTGCCACCTGGTGTGGGACGTGTCACTGCGGTAGACAGAATCCCACAGGCACTTCCCTCTCCCCTTGTGCTCTTGGGATGTCTTGGGGAGGCGTCCAAGCTTGGGCTTTGGCTACTTCTGTGGGAGGTTGACAGGTTGACGTGGGCCCCCGTGACTGTGGCAGCTGAGGTCAGGTCAGCACCCTATTACTTTTCATTTCTGGCTTTTTAGAAGTTTTTGTTTGGAATAGAAGGAAGGGAATTTCTACAATTAGAGTATTCTGAACGTTTTGAGGGAGGTAGGTGGAGTTTAGTTTTCAAGCAATTAAAACCTAAGAGATACTTTTTCAATGTAGAAGATTTTATTTATGAGCACAAACTTGACTTCACTCTTCCTATACATTTGACAGTAGAAAGCACTGGGTTCTAGGAGCAGCGCAGTTAGAAGAGGTCATCCTCAGTAGGTTGAAGCCGTGAGGTGGGTTGGACACAACTGGACTTAGAATGAGAAATTTAGGTTTTCCATGTACTTTGTCCCTGCGATTGATCAAGTGTATTAATCCTGTCATATAAATTAAGGTCACATCAAGTATATGAATTTTATTTCTAAGAGAGTATTGCTCTGTTGTCCAGGTTGGTCCTGAACTCACTGCGGAGCCAAGGCTGGCCTCGAACTCGTGCCCCTCCTCCTGCCTCAGTTTCCCGAGTACAGGGATTATAGATGTGTACCACCATGCCCAGCATATATGCTATGTGGTTCTGGGGAATTGAACCCAGGACCTTGTGCTTCTGGGCAGGTGCTCTAACCACTGAGCTATTCCCCAAGCCCCTCGTGTATCAGTTTACCATGGGGTCTTAAAGACGATGTATGTGACAGTGTGTACACTGCCAAGTACTTTCTAAGCATTATCCCTGGTGGGTGTCATATTTCAAAGATAATTTTTTAAAGAATAATTTCCTTTTCTCATATTTATTAGACAAAATTGTCAGTGCACATGAGTCTGGCCACTATTGGTAACCAGGTTCATATGCTTCTGTCTCAAGGCAAAGAGAACTTGTGACACAGGCTCATGAAAAATGATTGCTTGTTTTTTACAATATTTAAAAAACAATTACCGTGAGCCAGGTGTGGTGGGGCCGGCCTGCAGCCTCAGCCACTCAGGAGGGGGAGGCAGGGAGCCCACAGGTGCAGGCCGGCCTTACAGGGTCCTGCCTCTGAGTACTAACTGGTAGGTGGGTGGGAGGAGGACAGGGCCAGGTGGAGCTCCGTGTTCCCTGGCTCTAGTGCTAGCACCTGCTGGGAAAAACAGGCAAGTTAGTTCGTGGGCTTCATTTCAAGGGCCCAAGAAAGGGAACAGCACTCTTACAGTAATTGTGTGTTAAGAATAGGGGTTAATTTTAGTGAAATTGTCAATTTCGAGTGCTGAGAAATAACCTATATCTGCTGCCTAAAGCTTTTCTGTACGTAAATTGATGTTTAAGAAAAAACTATTCTAAAAGACCGATGTCCAGATTCCCCATCAGACACCTGTGCCCGAGGGTGGTATACAGCACGTGCCCCCTCCCTCCCCCGCCCACCACATCACCGCTCTGAGCGGTGATTGGTCTGGTCCACGGTGGGGCGTGCCGCGGTTACCGTAGTACCCATCACAACCTACAGCAGACCGAGACCCCGAACGTGCCCTCGGCCGCCGGGTCCACACAGGACACGGGCTTCTCTCTGCTACCTTTTGACCCATCGTAACTCCAGAGGGTCGTGTTCCCAGTTGGGAAAGACGCGCGAATTGACACTCCCGAGATAGGCAACGGAGCTAAGCTCCGACACCGATCAGGACACAACACAGCCAGAGCCAGGCCCGGGTCGGACGTGACACGTGTCCCTCGCCTGCCTTTCTCCCCAGCCCCGTCCATGCCAGCTTACGAACTGGAGACCCCTCTGAACCAGACGGACAACACAGTGACGGTCATGCTGAAGCCGGCGAAGAGCAGAGGCGCCCCTGTCAGGTAGGAGCGGGCGTCGCCGCCGCTGCCCAGTGGGGCTCGGCCCAGGCGTGGGTTCTAGGGATTTGCTCCCACGTGGCGTGGCTTTATTGGCGCTCACAGAGAGAGATGGCTGTGGAAAGTGGAAGAGCTGCGTTGCCCAGTCATCCAGCGCTGCTTAAAAGGATTTATCCTGTGCCACGCGGGTGGTTCTGCTGAAGGTAAGGAACAAAGACCTGGTCCTCCAGGGATGTGGCTGGAGTCCCAAAAAAGTAGGAATTTGCAGGAGTCCGGTGGCCCAGGGCCAGAGGGGCTTCTTCCCTGAGCGCTCTTTGAGTGGGCCTTCTATGCCTGTTTGTGTGTGCACTTGGGGCTTTCTGTCATTTAACTTTCAATAAATTGGCCAATTTCTCAATTGAATGTTGAATGTAGAATTGCTTTTTTTTTTTTTTTTTTAAGGAAACGATTAGGAGAAATATTGTTGAGTGCTCATTCTTGGAGCAGATTTACGTTGGTTACAAAGCTCCAGGCACAATTTCTCATCCCGACGTGATTTATGTAGCTAAGAAATTACAGACTGCAACTTTTACAGTGAATGAATTAAATAGATTTACCCTTCCGGGAAGGAGCAGCGCAGCGCAGGGATGGTCTTCGGCGGGGCTGCTGTGAGCGCGCTCCTCAGGGCGCGCGCGGTTTCTCCTGGGTTCAGGGGATTTGCGCGTTTACCTTTGTCTTATCGGAACAGATTCCCTTCAGGGTTGCCTGGTACTCTGAGTAGCGTATTCAAGGAAACCAGCATGGTCACAGCCGGGGTGAACCTGGCGGTTCCTCCCCTGCCGTGGGGTGGCGTTGCCGGAGCCTGCGGAGCCCTGGCCACAGGGGATCCCTTTTCACTGCAGCACGAGCAGCTGGGCTGCTGCTTCTGGATAAAAGTCCCTGCAGGTGTCAGCTCCTAATCAAAGTCCAGACAACATGAGTTGGTAGTAAAGCTTGATGAGGGCGGGCATGGAAATCTGTATTGGAGAAATCTCCAGGGTTCTCTGAGGCAGCGGCTGTTTGCTCTGGTGAAGTGTGTGGTGCTGTCACTCGTGGAAGGCACATGGGCCTCCATCGTGTGAGGATGCTGTGACGTACAGAAAAGCTCCACGCGCACGACGGAGTCACCGTGACGCCCCAGCGCCCGCTGCGTTGCTTGGTTGGAGGGACGCTGAGCTCATCCCGTGACCCGCCACACCTTGCCCCGGCACTCAAGTGCCTCGACAGCCGTGGGTCAGACTATTTTCACTCAGGAAGTTGAATTTTTATGAAATGAAAATGTGTGCTCTAATGATGGCCTGAGGAACATTTCTTTCCTGACCACTAAGAATTTCTCAGACTCCTCGGCCACTGGCTGTGAGTACAGAAACCGTAGCATCAGAGCCCCGGGAAAGGTTCAGCCTTACTCGGTGCCGGTGGCCCAGGAAGGAAGGAGGTGGGAATCCCAGCAGCTCCTTGGAACCAGCTGCCCGTCCCCCCGTTCTTCCCAGTCCCCCCCACATTCCCTATCCTCGTTGCATCTTTCCTTCGGCGCTTTTCCCTCTGGGCCTGCCCACACCCCTGTGCAGATCTGCTCACGTTCTGAGGTGACTTCTCTCCCGGCGAGCTCTGCAGCTGCCTAGCTGTTGTTCTGTTCATTTCTAATCGTGTTGGGGACGGTCGCCTTCCTTGCAAGGTAGTGGGCCACACCCTTTCCGTTTTCATCTCTGTTTGTTTTTTTTTAAGAATTAAAGGAATTTTAACAAAATCAATAAGGTCACATGTGTACATCCGGGGTACCTGGCACCCAGTGGGGCAAAGGACAAAGTTGTAAGGACACAGGCTCCCCAGGGACAGAGAGTGAGAGGCAGGGGCCACTGTGTGGGAGAGTGGGCCCCACGGCCACGTTCCTGTGCCCCTGGAGGGAGCCAGTGCGCTCAGCTGCGAGAGGCTCTCGGCCCTGCATGCGAACCTGCCCCCATAACACGCCTCCTGTGACACCCATGTCACGTTAGCCACAGGGCTCCTGCCTCCTAGTCGGTGTCGCCACATCAGGCCCAACTTTCCAAAGTCGGCTGTGACTCGGTTTGCGTTATCACACTGTCTCCAAGTTCAGCGAGGCTCTGCTTTGAGGAAGTGTCACCACATTATTGACCAGATCTGGAGGGCCGCTTCACATCCTGCATCCGCTGTGCCCTCCTGCACAGCGCTGATGTCTTGCAATTAATAAAATCGTTACCTGTCCCCTTCATCTCAATCTATAATCTGGAACAGTGTTTAGGGATCAATTTGGCAAACCCCTGTGCCCCATGGGAAGGCGGTCTGTTCTCCAGAGAGAGGGGGTCTAGCTCAAGTGAGTAAATTATTTCCAAACAAAATGGAGAGAAAATTATCTGAGCTTCACCTGTGAAGATTCCCATCCCCCCAAACACACACACACACACCGTGGTAGAAAAGGGAAATTGTCTTCAAAGGATGCATTATGTAGCACCACATAATGGGACTGATTATCTATTGAGAGGACGGAAGACCAATATATCTACAAAGACGTGGTTTGGAGAAGACAGTACCCACCGTCCCCTCGCTCTGAATGCAGTCGCTCAAGTTCTCAATTTAATTTAATGTTTAGAGGAATAAGAACTCTGATTAGAGAATCATACGGACCGAACATATAAAGCCATAATGTAGACTAAAGCATCCGAACACATCTGGAGATTTGCAAACTGCACATGTAATCAAACTGCAATACCAGAAAGCATTTCCCAAGCGATCAGATAAATACTGGAAGAAAGGGGGGAGGGGAAGCGAACATCTGTTTGCCTTTCTGGGTTTTGCACAGTATTATGTGTTCAAAAGTAGCGTCGTTGCGTGGTTTCCCAAGCCCATTCTTTCAGCTGATTTGATTTTTGTCTTTGATCCGTGTTCATTGGTGTTGAAAATCCAGCCCCGCTTCGTTGGCGCGCTTGGTGGCGAGGTGGCGGGGGACCGATCCTGCTGCCGGCCCTCGCCGGGTAAGGCTGGCTGGCGGAGCGGTTCTCAGCTCTCTGCGTGAATGATGGTTGGCTTTCTGTCGATCAGCACATCAGCTCTGTCCCCTAAAATTATTTAAATCCTGAGACAGCCAGGAAGTGCGCCATTGCCGTCCCCCGCCGCTAAGCTAGCTCCTAGGGCGGAACGGGAATGTCTGCCCGTGGAATCCCTTTATTTTCTTTAATAAGACAGGGAGAGGTTTAATTTTCTTTTACTCATTTAGAATCACAATCCAACAGAGAACATTTAGACACAGCCCAACAGAGAAAACCCTCGTAACTTGGCAGGAAGAGGGCAGTTCTTTACGGTATAAAGGACGGGCTCTACATGAACCTGTGCTTTGCTTGTGCTAGCAGGAAATGCTCAGCGGTTCTGTCTTGGGGGTGCATGTATCACGTGTGTACACGTGTGTGCACACATATCTGTGTTCAGTGTCACTCGCTAGCTGTTTTCTACCTTCAAATATTCTGTTTTGTGCTGTGCACACTAGCATTCTCAGTTGGCCCTTATTTTGGTAAGTCTTGCTACTTTATGACCATAAATATCTCAGAGCTGCTTGCCCTTCTAGTCAGAAACCCGTGCCTGAGTCTGTTAATTAAATCTTCTGGTATTTATTTTGGTGAGATTTTAGCAGGTGACTTTTTCGGGGTGTGCTTGTTCTCTGGTTGACTCCTTCTGCAGGAACCATGGAACGGGAAGAGTAGATACTAGAGTTGTCTGTCCTTGGGAACCCCACGGGGAGGGACGGTCACGGTGAGTTCTCAGCATGCAGGGGCCCCTTCAGTGGGCAGGTTTTCAAGTGCTGATGTTCCCAATTATTTTAATACACTGCTTTTGTGTCGCCAGCAGCATACCATACTCTGATTGTCCTTATAATTGAATGTTTCCTGAATAGTAAGATTTTAAAAGCAATCTGAGACACATTCCTGCTGCCAGGGATCAGGACCAAAACCTCTTCACTCTGTTTTGACTGAGGAAGAGAGGAGGCCATGGGAAGTGGAAGAATTAATTTAGCTTCCTCTTTTTTTGAGTGTGTATGCTCAGTAAGAAAGGATTCAACTTGGGAAGGAAACATTTTCTATCAAAAAAAGGAAAGCATAAATAATTTGGTCATCGAAAAATATCTAACTAAAAATAAAATTTTAAGCTGAGCGCAGGGGGACAGAACTGTAATCCCAGCACTGTTGGAGGCCAAGTCAGGGGGATCACAAGTTCACGCTCAGCCTGGGGAGCTTAGCAGCTTGGTGGGACACACACGCAGGGGGTGGTAGATCCGTGTGAAGGCCGTGGGTCCCCTGCAGGTGCCGCGAGGTACACCGAGTATAGTTCCACCACACAGTATGTGCGGCCTTCTGTGTAGATTCGGAGCTCGCATAGTACATATGATACGTGCAGACTGCACTTGTCTCGCCTCGCCCACAGGGTTGTCGCAGACTTTGCCAGAGTTTACCGTCTCAGGCATTATTTTCGTGCACTCTTCTCTGTCCCCTGATTTCTGCAGGCTGCTTTGCCTTACATACAGTGAGCTTGATAAACCGGCACCAGCGTCAAAGCCTCACTGTTTAATATTTTCTAATTTACTCACACCCCTCACCGGCGACTCTCCTGTAACCAGTTAGAACAGTAAAATCAGGGTGAGCATGCCCTTCCTCCTATCCACCTTGTCATCGTTTGAAGCATCCACATGTGTCCGTAGGACGGGGTGAAGGCCGCCCCTTCGTTCCACTGTGGAAAATGAGCAGCAAAGCCATTCCCTTTTCAGAAAGGGGGATGTACTTTCTGAAACTCCTCGATGCCGGCCTGGGGCTACGCGGGAAGGGAGGTGGCTTGGCCGGGACCCTCAGCCTGACCTGAGCCGCCTCGGATGGAGAGTGAAACAGGAGGACCGTCACCAGGAGGGGCCGACGGGACGCCGCCGTGTATCGTGGCCCAAGACTGTCCCTGTGCTGGCATATCCTGCTGGGCGTGCGTTAGTTATGGCTCAGAAATTGGCAGTTACAAAGTACGAACCAGGTATTTTTAAAAGAAAACTCACTGCTTCGCTCTTGTTTGTAAGTGGAAAAAAAAGACATTTCCATTCCAGGAGCAGCAACTTCCTGGGTGTGCTAGCGCCGCTGCACAGGAGAAGCCTTTGAGCCTGCGTCGGGGTGGTGGGGCAGGCCAAGTGGGTTCTTCTACCCTAAAACACTTCCCCGCGCTGCTTGTATCCCAAGTGTGCTTTGGCCACTTTCCCATTATCGGACGTAGCACCCGCCACCCAGCCGTAAAGGAGTTAGCGCGTACTGTAGCTCGTGGTTTCAGGAGGCCACAGTCTGTTCCTGGGCGGCTGGCGATGGTGGAAGGGCCGGCAGAGCCCCGCCAGGAGAAGCGTTTGCAGCCTGCCTGCCGGGAGGCCACAGACGGAGCGAGGGTGGAGCCAGAGAGGGGCTGATGTCTTCCCAGGTCCCATGACTCTCCCCTCTGGGTCATGTCCCCGTGCACTGCCCCCTCTGACCTAGCAGTGCAGGAAGTCACTGCATTAGCCTCCTGGGTGGAGCCACCTTCTGACCACGAGGCTCCGGGGACGTCAGACCCACACCGTAACGCCTCTGCTCTGGATGTTTCCTTCGGGCCACCCCGTCCCCTGTGCGGCTTTTGCTGTCCACCCCTGCCCTAGGCCTCCAGCTGTTTCAGCTTTGTCTCACTGTGTTCAAAGCCAATAATCATGGGGGAAAAAATCTTAACTTTATATGAAGATACTGCATTAAGGTTTGGACAGTCAATTTTGTCAGTGCAGTTAGGAAGAGAATTCCTATAAATTCTGATTTCCGTCACGTATTTTAAATTTTGATGGCGTGTGGCTGCCTGCGGATTTGCACATGGGGAGTTTCCATCTAATGAATACCTAGGGGCCTGGCCCGACCCGGCTATGGATGACAACTCTTACAAAGGTGTGGTGTCGTGCTGTTGATGCCCGCGTCCCTGCTGAGTCGCCTACTCAGCCAAACACGCGTTGTCATCAACAAAACAAAGGAAGCGGGTCTGTTCGCAACCACTGTTAAACACGGCTTGCAGCCCGGTTAAATTCACAACCTGGCAGTGGCAGCAGGGAGCACCGGAGAGCCGGGACCCCGTGCACTCAAGGTAAACCTCGCCTTCCACTCACCCTTTGCTAAGCTGGCTCTTCCACTATTTTCTAAAAAGGAGATTCGTTGCTCAAGGGCCATTTTGTTACCAGCTGGTTATTCTGACTTTCGGAATTTATTCCCCACACGCTGGAATTTGTGCCTTTTATTCACAATAGTTTTAAGAGTTTGATTCTGGCTTACAGTTCTGATTATGATGGAATGTTTGCATGAAAGTTATGTAGAAAACAAGCCGTTGAGTATAGTTTCTGCTGCTGAAGATCAGGACCAAAAGTGTGTGCTCACAGGAACTTGACTCTGTTTTTACTGGAGAAGAGATGTAGTTTTAAATTTTTCTTTGATTTATTTACATAGAATTAGATCCCTTCACTGTATTTTCTTGCTAGAATTTTCATATTATTTTAAGAAAGAACTCTGTAAACTGAAAATGCAAAGTTTATCCTAAGATTGAAATATTCCATTGTAAGCATCTGAAAGCAAGTAAGTTTTAAACGAGTCTATTACAGATCAACATGCGATTTCCAAATCTAAACAGTGACTTGCCCTAAATTAAGTGGCTACTTCTGAATCCATTGAGAGCTAGCAGTCAAGATCGAAGGAGGAAAATGATCTTAGTCCCGTCGGTGTTGCTGGGACCCACTACCCAGCGCCCGCAACTCACGGAAGGAGAGGGTGGTGCGGGCTTATGGCTTTGGGCGTCTGGTCAGTTGTCATAGTGAGCAGTGTTGGGGGTCCAGCTTGTGCAGAGAAACACCTCGGTCTTGGTCTTCTCTCTTCCACCACCTGGTGCTGCCCTGACCCCTTTGCCCTGAGAGGTCGCCACGTGCCATGCTGGGGCGGGCTCTGGGGTGCCCGCAGGGGATGCTGTTTAGTGAAAGCCCGTGTGTGCCTCACCCCTCAGCCTCAGGAGCCCCGCCTGCTGGCCACTGAGCCAGGTGATGGGGCCAGTTTTTGGCTGGGACAGCGAGTCCCGAGGTTTTAATCACCGTGCGTTGCAGGGCTCCTACTCCCCAGGGACTCTGCTTGTCTCAGAGACGAATGCCGGAGGCCAGGACTGCAGGTCCCACGAGAGCCCTCCAGGGTCGCCTAGGCAGAGGCCTCCGTGAGCACGCTGTCTCCCCGAGGTGAGGGCGGCAGCCGTGGCGGCACTCAGCTCACGCCTGCCCAGGGGCCATCCGTCAGCATGCGGGGAGAAAGCCAGGGAGGCCCGAATGCTGACCTCACTTCCCACTAGCCATGGAGTAGGTCACTGGCCGGCGCGTTCCCACACATCTGGGACCATTGACCCTCTGACAGTGGAACACGAGGGTAATTGAGCAGCAGTTTCCGTTATGACCCAGAGCACTAGACAGTTGCAAATGACTTCCAAGCAGCCGCGCGTGGTGCCGGCGGTGAGCCTCAAAACTGCTTACAGTCTTTGCTCTCAGGATCTGCTGGGTCTTTGTTAATCATAGCTGCGGATCTCATGGCACTTACAGGGTGGGTTTCTAGAAGGTTCCCGTGTGACTGGGAGTCCCTGGGAGAGGATCCTGGATTTTGTGACAGACTTGAGTGTAGCCTCACTCCCACTTTAAGTGTTAAAAGCGTGGGTATTGCTGCCAAGCAGTGGCCCAGGCCTGTAACCCCAGCACTGTGGGAGGCTGAGGCAGGAGGATCTCTGCCTGGGCAACTCAGTGACTTAGCAAGACCCTATCTCAGAATCAAAAATAATCTGGGGATTGTAGCTCAGGTAAGGTCCCTCTGTTGTACATCCAGTGCTACACACACACAAATTCTATTCGTGTGTGAGTGCACATCACATGCGCTTGGAGGCTGACCAGAGTCAAGTGGGGACAGATAATGACACTGGCCGGCACGCTTCTTAGAGCCCGATGTGCTGCACTGAGGAGCATCCCATGGTGTCTGCTGCTCCCGGCTTGTCACCGGAGCTCCAACCTGCTGTCTTCTACAGCTCCTACACATCTTGGGTCCCATCCTTAGGAGAACCCAAGGTCCCCAGATGCTTGTATACTTTTCCTTGTTCTTCACCTGTGTGTTAAGTGCTTGAGTGCTGAATCTCACGCTGGTGGCATTCAGCTGCATTGAATCCTCCGCTGCTTAACAAGTCAGTGTTAAGTTCTCCAGCCTCCAGGTGCTAGGAGGCCAGGGGAGTGGTGGTTTCTTTGTCCCGTACTTCGTGTCCTCCTCTGCTGCCCTTGCCTGAGTGGTCTGGCCCTAGCCAGCTGCCTAGTTAGTGTTTTCTCATGCAGTGTAACAGTTGGGAACATCCCCCAGAGACTCACGTGTTTGGACCTGGTGGGTCATCTGTGGTTTCACGTACTGTAACAGCAGGTGAGGCCTGGCCAAGCGTGGCGGAATGCTGAGCACGGGGCCTGGAAGGGCACACCCGTGCCCGCCTCTCGCCAGTCCCTGATCTTCCTCCTTGGGCCGTGAGCAGCTCCTCTCCCTCAGACCATCCACCATGCCACCCGTGAATGGACAGACCTCTCACCTGTGAGCTAAAACAAACTTACAAGTGTTGGGGACTGTGTCCCAACAGCGAGAAAGTGCCTCAGACACGCAGTGTCTAGGAGGCGTTTCTGCTCATCGCGTCATGTTGAGCGCTTGCTCCAGGGCCCAGGGGAGCTCTGGCCCTTCACAGCCCTGACAGGTAGCCGCGAAGGTGTGGTGGCCAGGCAGGTACTAACCCCTCCACGCCACCGTCGCCAGGTGCCTACTGAGCAAGCAGTATGAGCACTGTCATTGTGCAGGGACCGGGTCAGCGCCCTCTAGGAGGTCCCGAAGGAGGGAATTTCATCCAGGGACCCAGGAATGTGATCCCGGGAGACCCACAGAGGGTGAGGCCTAAGGGGCAGATAGGAGTGGCGCGTGGATCCGGGTCCTGTAGGTAGAAGAGGTGCTTGTGGAAAATCCTGAGATAATGAGAGAGAGATGCCCGATGTCCTGGTTAGTAAGATTGAAAACACACGTGAGACTTTGGCTGGCAATTGGCAGCATTAATTAGATTTATGGATTGAGGTGGAGAGTGACGATCTTCCTTTAAGTAACTGCGATGGGAAGTGTGTGTCCGAGTAATAGGAAGCAGGAAATGGTCACAGCGTGGTGTCGCACATTCCTTTCTGGTGTCCCCCGGCACCCCAGCTTCCCCAGGTGCAATAAATGTTTGGGAAACGGCACCTCCTCCTCTCCTGGCCACCTGAGGTGATGAGTACCTGCAGAGGCTCCCAGCTAAGATGCCGAGGGCCCAGGCCATCTGCACAATGAGGCAGATATGCTGGCAACAAGGAGAGATTTGGATTTGTAGTTTCAGCCCTAAAGAAAAGTTAAACCCCGTGACTCTTCCATAGAATGCAGATCATGAAAGAACTTTCCACTCATGCCCCTGAGTCAGCCCATTATTTATTTACGGATCCGACCCAGTGGCACAGGCCTGTAATGTCAGCACTTTGCGAGGCTCAGGCAGGGGGCGTAGAAGATGAGTGATTGGTGAGATCCTGTCTCAAAAAATCAAAATGGCCTGGGGGTGTAGCTTAGTGTGAAAGCTCTGGGTACCAAAAAAAAAAAAAAAAGCATTTACAAAATGTGGAAAAAATTCAGAGTTCCCATCCCCTGAGCCGTCCCCACGGCTGGACCCCACTGCAAGGCTGGTGCCGCCTTCGCAGCCCTGCCTTTCCCATGGTCCCTTGCCACACTGTCCCCTCGAGGCCGGTCAGGAGACCCCTGCCTGCCTCTGCCCTCCCCCCGAGGCTGTGTCCGGACCCCCGTGACCACGCACCTTTCCCCTGGTCCTCTCCTTCCCGCGCCGCCTGTGCATCCTCCCTGGGTCTCGGCCCTGTCCCTTGCCTGCAGGTGGCTCCCCCTGGCAGCGTTACCCTCATCCCAGATCCACGCTTCCTCCGTCCCGCAGGGCCTCCAGCACACAGTCACTGTCCGGAGCCAGCACCAGCTCCCCTCCGGTCCCAAGCAGTGTAAGTAAGTCGCCCCCTTCTCCCGTGGTGACTGCATTCCCAGACACCCCCAGTGGGTGCCTACAACCAAGGTCAGTCCCGAGCATTTTGAGTGCTGTGGGTCTCCCTGTCACGTTCACTGGTGAGAAAGTTTAATTCGCAGACCAAGTACAGAGACTAATAGTGGTGACTAACTGTAAAACAGAACATTTGCCACAGCGTACCTAAAATCACCAGCTCCCCACCGGCTTCCCACGGAGGCTAAGATCAGAGCCACTGGTTCCCAAGCGCTGAGCTCCGTAGCAGCGGGTGATCTGGGTGGCCGAGTGACGCGTGGGAGGCAGGGGCACCCCAGATGGGGCAGACTCGGGGTGGCCAGGCTTCATTGCGCCCCAGGAGAGCGTGCAGTTTGGAGCTTAGGAGCTGTTCATTTCGGTTGCCTCCTGGTGGATGTTTTGAAGCTCGGCTGGAGCAAGGCCATCTGTGGACCAGGGGCAGCTGCGGGGGGCTCCTGTCAGCGTGTCCGGGCCGCTTGGCCGTGTGCGTGGGCAGCTTGCTGAATGAAGTCTCTGCTCTTCCCTCCTCTGCCTTGCGTGTGCCTAATCCCCGTCCTTTGCTGGTGTCCGCCCTTCCCGAAGCGTGTCCACCGTCCTTTCAGGACCTGCCTCTGCCCGAGCACTTCACCTCGACTCACCCGTCACGCTGGCCCAGGATGCTGCCCCCTGAGCCGCCAGTGTCCAGTCCTAGCTCTGTGCCAAACCCTCAACACAGGCATTTTGTTTCTTTGATTTTATTTTTTAAAAAAATAAAAGACTGAGCTAGCCAGACCTGGCAGTACAGACCTGCAATCCCGTTGTTCTGGGAGGCTGAGGTACGAGAATTCCAAGTTCAAGCCCAGCCTGAGCCACTTAGTGAGACCCTGTCCCAAGGTCAAAAATAAAAAACGGGCTGGGGATGTCGCTCAGTGTAACGGTCCTGGGCTTGATCCTCAGTACCAAAATCAGTTAATAATCAATGATTGACTGATTGATTGAGCTGTATAAGGACTTTTACTAGACAAAATATAGGAGTGGTTGTGCATAAGAGATCCATCCCTGAGTGGGGACAGAGAGGAAGTAAAGGGGCTTCGGTTAGGAGGCAGGTGGCCGCGCTCAGCGTGCTGTCCCTGCATTCTCTCTGCACGCCTGGGGTTTCTCGTCCCTCCGTCCCCATGACTGAATTTCTTCAGAGTGCCATGCATTCAGGAAGCACCTGGCAGGGACACGGGGCTAGGGTCTCAGGCGTGTCACTCAGCCATTGCATGCCTGTGGGTCAGTCTGAATACTTGGGTCTGTCTCGTCTGTGAAATTGGCACCTAGTACGTGTCCCACCCCCCTTCTAAGCGCAGGCTGCGTTAACCCAGGTGACAGTCCTGTGTAAGTCAGAGTGCTAAGTGAGAGTAAGACCTGCGGGTGCCATCTGCCGAGAAGCCTGTCGCCTGCGCCGCTGCCCTCGCCTTGTTCCTGCGTTTAGGACGGTGTTCCCAGGCCTTCCTTCCACTCATGTTCGTCTGCGTGTTGCCCGCGCGTTCTGTCCAGCCATCAGAGTCGTGTGCATGTGGTGAGAGGAGCGCCGGGCACTGTGTTTTGGGGGGTAAAAGTGCAGTTCGGCCTGTGTCCCTCGTCTCGGCACGTTTTCTGGGTCCCACGCCTGAACCTCAGCCGGTCCTTCTGAGCAACCGTGAGAGAGAAACAGCAATTACAATGGACCGCAGAAGTCGCCGCCACTGCCGCGCTGAGGCGGTGCCGTGGCCCGGCTGTGCCTGGCCCTGTGGCACGAAGTTCGTGTGCGGAGTGCCTTCCTTGTTAGGTGTCAGCAACGCCGCTTGACAGTCGGAGAACTGAGATTTGAGAAAGTCACCTGGCTGGCCTTGTGCCACCCAACGCCACGAGCATCTGAGCGACGTTAAATCCTGCGGGCAGATCCCCAGGCCTCACGGGCCACCAGGCCCTGCCCGCTGCTAGGACTGCTGTCTTTTCCCCTCTGCCTGGGACCCGGGTCAGGCGAAGCCATCCTGGCTCGGAATCAGGGTGGCCACAGCTCCCTCTGCAGGCGAGGACTCTTGTGAGAATTCACATCCTGACCTGGTGGTAAGATGAATGGTAGGCCTCTCTGCTTGTCGTTGGTGGGATCTGTGATGCTCATCCCGCTGCTGAAACCGTAGAAACTGTTGTTTTCGCCTGTGGTTCTTACTCTTCCTGGTTGGTGCTGTTACCGTTATGTCCGTGGGCCGGGCCAGCTCCGTCACACCCTCCTGACGCTTGAGCCCTTAGTTGTCAGAACCCAAGGACTGGGATTAAACAGACCTTGAGGATGTGGACTAAACAAGCCTGTTTTAGAGGACTGGATTGTTTTGATTAAACCTGCCAGTTTCTTGTTGTTAGAATGCACGTTCGTCCTCCTTTGACCATTTTTTGATTTGTCTCCAGATGGGCTAGGAGTACAATGTCACCTCATTTGAGATGCCCATAAATAAGTTTTTAGCTGTCCTTTCTACCTATTGAAGAAATGTATACCATAGGAGCATCTGAAACCATTCGGCCTGAGTGCGCTTTCGTTACAGTTCCAAAGCCTTAAGAAAATTTTCTGCCCCTTGCTAAAATCATTTCAGGAAGGGACCTCTGACTTCCAACCTGATAACTTCCCTTTTTCCCCTGGGGCCACCCACCAAGATCAAAATGTCATTCCAGGGGAGAGCTGCAGTTCCATAGACCCTGGCCTCGTCCCTCCCTAATAACACCGCACTAGAAAGTGCTAAATCCCTCCCCACCCCAGCCCTTCCCGACCGGATTCTAGGTGAGTTTTATTGTATTAAAAAAAATGAGACTCCAGATTCCTGTGCTGTCAGAAAACAAAGATCATTTTTATTAATATTGCTTCCTGGATGACAGTGTCAGTCATGTCTTTGAAAATTCATTTTGGAAATGAAGTTTTTCTTCAAGAACCTTTTGGAAAGAAGCCTTTAAAATGGCAGGGGAGAGATAATAATACAGTACATGTACTGGAGCATTTATACAATAAAACTTAATTTAACTTTGCTTCATACTTGCTTTTGTGCATAAAAAATAGGCCACGTCAATTTCTCCCCTCAACTTTTCACTGTTTCCCCCCACCCCGCCGATTGCCGAAGGGCTCTGTATTAGATCAGGGCTCCGATGTGTCCCCCAGACTCAGGGCCAGAGGCTCTCAGGCTCAAATGCCACCACCATGTTGCCCCCCCCCCAAACCAACAAAATACATAATATTTTGAGCTGATATGAATCATTAAAATATATATGCAGTAAAATACTAAAATTGAGGAATTAGGGATATGTGACCTGGGAGTGATTAGAGAGAGAGTAGATCCCAACTCATGGGCCATTGATTGGAGAGAGGCAGAAGGAACGGGACCACCACCGAGACCCCACAGGGGCAGGCTTGCTGCCCGCTGACCTCCGGTGCCCCTGGGCTGGCGCCTCGCCCACGCAGCACGGGGGCTCAGGAAGCAAGCTTCTAGCCCAGTATTGATGATGCTCTGCAGTCTGGCCCAGCAGTGGATTTTAGCTCATGGTTTCAAGAAGTTTCAGTCCGTGCTGGGGTGGCTGGAAACAGTGGAAGGGCCGGGGGAGGCCTAGCGAGAGGAAAGGTGTTCATTCCATGGCAGGCGGGAAGCAGAGGGCGTGGGGCAAGGGTGGAGCTGGCGTACATCCTCCCGGGTCGGACTCCCATGCTCTGCCCTTCTGGCCGTGCGCAGGAAGCCAGCAGGTTTCAGGGGCACCCCAGATCCGAGCCAGTGCAGCCAGGTCGGGGGTGGTCACACGGCCTCTGTTTGCCACCCCTAGCCTGAGGATCCAAAACGCTGTGGAATCTGAGACACCCTGAGAAGATTCTGGGCCGAGGGATGCTCTGGGCCTGCTTACAGGGCTTTGGTGGTCTCGTTTCTGCCTCCATCCAGATGGTTAGGGCCGTTTTGGGGGCACACTCCTCTGGTAGTAACTGGCCTTACATTGGAATATTATAATCACGTTAGGAAATTATAAGGATCGAATTAGGATAAACTTCAGTGAAATAAATATGGGACCAAAAGCTTTCCCAGCCCTGCGCAGGAGAAATTGCCCCAGCGGCATTCCATCCAGGGCTAATTTACTCAGAAACATGCTGCCTGTCGCGAAGATTAATGACAGGTGGCCTTTTACAAAGCTCTGCGGCCTGAGCCTAATGTGCGGCTCGTTTTTTTATTATCCCAGACCTCGCTCACGAAAGGGTATTTCCACCCTGCCCTTGGCTCACGAGATGGGGCTGTAATTGAGTTCGTATTTCTCACCCAACCTTTCGGCGGTAATTAATATTTTATTACAGCAGATTTTATCACTAACTAGCAGAGCAGCGGGGTATTGCACTGCTCATGCACATACACCCACACGTGCGCACACGGGCTCACATACGTGCACACATGGCCACGGCAACGCACTGGAGCCAGGGAAGCGCCTCGTAGTGAGGTACGGCTGCGAGCGCATGAAGGACGCTCGCGCTAGCCTGCAAACGCCCTGCGGCGACTTGTGGCCGGTCTTAGGGTCCCAGCAGGATGACAAGAGAGGCAGGCGGCTCGTGTGGAATGCCGAGCCCCCCGGGCCGCCTGCTGTCGGCTGTGCACCCACCAGGATGGGCAAGGCCATCTGCTCCCAGCCCTGCCCACCCCGGGACCCTAAGGACTGTGCACGCTGATGCTGGCCGCTTTCTTCCTAACTTCAAGCTGCTGCCATTTTTAAAAACGTAGCAGCCAGGTCGTTGTGGAGCATTTGGGTGCCATCTCAGTGAACACTGGCAGATTGAGGAGGGTGATCGAGACAGTGAGCAGGAAGGGCGTGAGCTATGTGCCGTGAAACCTGACTGACGGACGGTGACATTTTTTTCCCTCTGGCGCTGTTGGGTGTCAAGCCCAGGGCCACCCCGCTGAGCTGTGTCTCCTGCCCGTATTTATTTCCGAGCTAGAGACAGGGTCTCGACAAGTTGCTAAGTTCCCCGGGCTGGGCTCCCTCCTGGGACCCTCCTACCCCGGCCTCCCAGAGCGCTGGGGTGACAGGCCTGTGCCGCCAGGCCCGCTGATGTTTTCACGCCCTCCCCTCCCTTCAGAACGAGTCTTCGGGAAGATCCCAGTACCGATGCCTCTTCTTTTTGCACACATAGAGTTGCCATCTGTATTCAGAATTGTCAGGACAGAAGTCGCGAGTCGGCGCCCTGGAAGGAGCAGTAGCGAGAGTCCTCGGGGCGGGCAGATGGCCGCCATTGGAGGCCACCGCGTAGGGTCGCGGGTCCCCTCACTCCTCAGTCCTCACTTGCATTTTATGCTGACAAGAAATGAAGCACACAGCTAGAGAAAGGGACGTAGACGCCAAAGAGTCTGATACTGAACAAGGACAAAACACGCGGGCCAGTTTCCCACCCGCAGGCTTCCTCCAATGCGGGAAGAAACAAGGTTGGTGGTGCTTGAACTTCCAGGTTTAACGCCCCGGTGCCCCTCAGCAGTGAGGTTAGGCTTGTGCTCCTTTCTATAAAGGCGATTCCTTATGAGCCTTGCAAAGGCCTTTGAAGGTTGTTATAGAAAAGCCCAGCAAAAACTAAATTTTGTTCTGGTGGGAAGTTATGGTGCCATGACGTCACCATGTTGGCAAATCCGTGTCGGCTCTGGGCTCTGTTTCCCTGCTGTAGACACCATAGGGAAGATTTTATGTTACTCTGAATTCCAAACCAGTGCTAGAACGTGTCGGACTGGCGCCACCTCCATAAATGGGGAGCCTGGGAAATACACAAAAGGGATAAGAGGATCGCAGTTCCACTGGTGAGCTGGGACCTTCCGACCCTGGGGCGTCTGCGCCCTTTCCTTTCTAGAGCGGCCGTTCAATGAGGCGTCCAGAGCTGGCTTCGAGCGGAGGGCTAGGGACAGGAGGACTTCGTGGGACTCCCTGGGGAAGTGGCGATGTCACCGGCACGCGCTTGAAACCCATCCTTGTGGCCGTGTGGAGCCGAGGCACTGGGGACAGGGGTGTCGCCAGCAGGGGACAGCAGTGCGGCCAGCGGGCAGCCGAGGGGGCCCGCTGTTTTTCATCGGCGCTTGGCCTTTGATAAAGGAGAATCAGAAAGAGCTGCTTGCCCTTTCCGTGCTTATTAGAGAGCACCTAGATGGGGTCTGCAAGCTTGCAAATCTGATTTGTCTTGGGCAGAAAGGGCAAGAAGGCCCACAGTGGACGGGCTGCTGCTGAGCTGCTGCTCACCCCGATGCGTCCGGAGGCGGCGAGCGCACACAGCCATTTAGGAAGAGAGTGGCGGCTATCAAAGGACAGGCCCATTGAGGAATCGCTTCATTCTCAAATTTTTTTACCCAGTCCTCATTAGATTGATGCCTTGGGAAAGCGTATATTTATAATCCATGTTCATGTAGGTGGGAAATTATGAAGCAGACTTTGGTTCCATTAGGGCATATTTCATTAAGGAACAGTACATTATTTGAGTTAAAGCAGGGAAGTGGTTGGCACATACAAGGTGCTCAAAAAATACGTGTTGACATGGGCGCTGTGGCACACACCTACAGTCCTAGCTTACTGGGAGGCTGAGGCAGGAAGGGGGCAGTTTGAGGCCAACCTGAGCAACTTAGTGAGACCCCTATCTCACGATGGGTGGATGGACGGACAGACTGGGGCTGAAGATTAGCAGCAGAGCATTTGTCTACCATGAGTGAGGTGATGGGTTCAACACACAGCACCGCTTGCCAAAAACTGTTGAATTAGTTTACATGTGAATGCATGTATCATACATCTTAGCAAAGCTGGGGAAAGTGGGATGGAAGTTGGGGGCAGGAAGAGAGGACAGAAAGGCAGATATGGGCTCCTTCAGGTTCTATGATTAAATTGTTATTTATCCTGCGTAAACTTAAATACTAACCAGCCCCGTCTTACTGCAAAACCTTCCTCCTGGGTGACTCCCTTTCCTTTCAGCTCTCGAGTAAAAAAGTGCACGCACAACAACCCGCATTAACTTCTGGTAACGCAGAGCACGCAGGTGCCTGGCAGCACCTTGTCCTTGTGGCTGCATAGACCGTGTGGCACCCCATATGAACTGGTAGTGACATCTGGGTCCCTCCAGGGTTCCGGAACCAGGCACCGCCAGCCCCCTGCATTTTCATTGTCCTGGAGCCGGTCAAAGAGGAAGTGCTGTTAGTTTGTAATGGTGTTCGGGGTTCGACTTCTTCCGCATGTGTCACCTGTGGCTGACCCAGAGACAGTGGCACTTGCTCATTCTCTTTGACCGTGACCCTGGCTCCTGCCATTGTGTGGCCATATGGCCAGGTCCATACTAGGGTCCCCAGCCAGGGCAGAGTCCCAGACACCGGCAGAGGCCTGAGAGTTCAGAATGCAGACCCTTGGCAGACACACACGCGCGTGCGCACGAACGATCAGTAAAGCTCAGTTGATGAATTCGCCAGGCCTGGTGCTGCAGGCCTGCAGTCCCAGCACTGTGGGAGGCCGAGGCAGGAAGAGTGCATGCTCAAGCCCAGCCTGGGTGACGTAGCACCTTAATGAGAGCCTCTCTCCAGATTTTAAAAAGATGGGGAGACTGGGCTGTAGTTCACTGTGAAGGTTCTGGTTCAGTCCCCAGGATCACCAAATAAATAAGCAAATAATCTACAATAACACCACAAACAATAGCCAGTAGAACAGGACAACTGCAGTGGTGTGCCGTAGTAAAACTATGAAATGGTTTCTCTTGAACAAATGAAGAAAATAGAAACATTTCGTACTGGGTGCCAGAGGGAAAGTAGGACCACAGGAAGCAGCCCTGGGTGTGAGGGACGGGGGGCAGCTGCTCACTTGCTACGTATCAGGCCGTTTATTTAGAGACATAGTTACATCTGCAGCCCAGGCTGACCTCAAACTGACATCAGCCCTCCTGCCTCAGCCTCTTGGGTGCTAGGATTACAGGCGTGTGCCACCCCACCCAGATTATATGGTGCTGGGGAATTGAACTCGGGGTCTTGCACTCGCTAGGCAAGTGCTTTACCCACTGTGTTATTCCTCCAACCCACTACCCCAAAATTTAGAAGCTTATTTTCATGACAGCATGGGGCCCTTCTGCTCAAGGCATCTGGGGCCCAGCTGCGTGACCTTGTGCAGGGGCTCGCGCACGTGGCTGCCCCGTGCCCTTCCCCTGGGGGACAGGCGCTGCCGTGTGTTCTCTCGGGCATGGTAGGGTTAAGGGCTCTGCTGGGCCACTTCCTTGGGGCCGGGCGGCAGGCGCACCTGCAGTGTCCCTCCACCACACTCCTGTGGCCAGCCCCATCTCAGGGAAGGGGTGTTGAGAACTGTACAGATGGTTATGTTTTAAAGTCACAGCAGCTCCCCGTAGGTGTAAGATGTCAGAGAGGAGGAGGAGCAGGGGGGTCACTTTATGTCCTGTGCTTCCCGTGTTCTTGCCTGGGGGAGGGTCTTCCTGACGCCACCCTTCCTGTACACTGCCCCAGGTGTGGTAGGGAGAAACCTTCACAGCTGGGCGTCTGGTGCTCTGCAGGGGCCCCGCGCCCCACCCACCGGCCCCTCCCCACTCTTTCCCCACTGTCCCTCCTCTCCTCTCTCCCTTCCCCATTGCCTTCCGCCTCCTGCCCAGTTGATGCTGCTGGCTTTTGAAGGTGGAGCCCTTGGTTTTGGCTGCTCAGTATCGTCCCTTTGCGCTGACCACTGCCACCGGGCAAAGGACCTGAAAACCAGTGGGGAGGAGCTCCAGGTAGCCGGCACCTGGGCATCGTGTCCCTGGCTCCTTACAGTTCCCGCGTGGCCACACCTGTGTCTGTTGTCTTTCACAATAAACCGGTGACAGTTCACGGGGCCCCACTCCTCAGTAAGCGGAGTTGACCCTGCAAAGTCCTCAGTCACATGCGTGGAGAGGATTATTTTTCTGGCCTGCTTGTAAAGAGCAGAGGTTGCTGTATTTTTTTTATTTGAAAATCTTTAGTGGCACTAGTGATCAAACCCAGAGCCTTTCCCCTGAGCTACGTCTCCAACTCATTTTTATTTTTGATTTTAAGACAGGGTCTCCATAAGTCACTGAGTTACGTGCACAGGGCTTGAGCATGGGATCCTCCTGCCTCGGCCACCCAGAGTGCTGGTGGCGTGCAGACCTGAGACACCAGGTCCAGATTGCCCTTATTTTTTTTTTTTTTTTGGTAATAACTGCAGTGAGATCGGCATTTGGGTGGGAGAGCCCGAGGAGAACGGAGGCGCCTGCTGTCCCATCCTGGAGCCAGTGTCGGGTGAAGGTGTGTCACGCACACGCATTCACATGGGTTGAAGGCCCGTCGTGTAACATGCATTATTTTTGCCTCTGACCGTGTTCCGTGGATCCGTCGCGCCAGCTGCGCTGCGGGTCCGTGCCCCTGGGGCAGGACGGGTGATCACAAATATCCTGGCTGATTCTCTCTTCTCTTCCTTCCCCCCCACCCCCAGTGTCTACCAGATAGTTGTAGAGGAGGAGCGACCCCGCAGGACCAAGAAGACCACGGAGATCCTCAAGTGCTACCCGGTGCCCATCCACGTGCAGAACGCCTCCGTCCTCAACTCGCAGTACTACTACGCGGCCGAGTTCCCCGCCAGCAGCATCCAGGCAGCCCAGCCGTTCACCGTGGGTGACAACAGGACGTACAGCGGGTACTGGAACACGCCCCTGCTCCCCCACAAGAGCTACCACATTTACTACCAGGCCGCCAGCACAGCCAACGGGGTGAGTCTCCGGGACGCGCAGGTAGGAGGTCTCTGAGCAGGCCTCTGTTTCTCCTCAGACGCAAATGGCTTTTATTTCCTCCTCCGAAATGTTTTCATCTAGCACTGCGTAGGGTAAGAGGGGAGCACAGCCCTCTTCGCCGTGTCGGAGGGGCTAGGCAGGCACATCCCAGCAGGGTGGGCTTGACTCCCAGATTCCCTTGTTGCCAGCCTGGCTAGCCCCGCTGCCCAGCCTGCCCGCTGCCTTACAGGAAAACACAGTTGCTGTGCCATGCTGTGCCGTGCCACCCCGGCGTCTTTCTAGCATGTTCTGTCCCGTCTCTCTGGCTCCAAAGCCTTTGCACTCCCTGCAGCTGTGACTAAATTAGTTGTCTCTGTTTTTCCCGTGGAGGAAACAGCTTCAGAAAGAGGAAAGGAAACAGAATAGACCCTGTCTTTGCGCCATTTCAAAACTGTGCTCCCTTGTCTGTCCCATCCGGCCACTGAGCTCTGCCAGGCTGCGGGTCTCCTGAGAAACGAGCCAACGCAGGCCAAGCGAGTGGTCTGGGGTGCAGGTCTCCGCGGTCCTCTGTGCCAGCCAGAGGGATGCGGTGTCCATCATGTGGCTTGGATTATGCCCTCCGATTATTTACGTGTTAGTTTCTATTATATGAGATTTATTCCACTCAGCGTTGTGGTTTCAAGGTACATTTATTTTCCCACAGAAGACTCAAATTTACCTTTCTTTGTGGCTGAGTAGTGCTCTGTCGGGTGTGCACCGCGTCGTCTTTTCCCACTCAGACAGGCCGCTTCCAGGATTTGTCTTCTGTGCAGCTGTACACGTGAGAGTGCACACGCCACTGCACTACGATGCCTGTAGCTCCTTCAGAAACTCAGAGACGGGGTAGCTGGGTCCGATTTCCGTGTTTAAGAGGAATCTCCACACTGATTCCATACTGCGCCAGCCTGTGGTCTCCCACCAGCACGCGGAAGGGCTCCTTTCTCCCCTCAGCCTCGCTAGCGTTTAGCATTTTTTGACCTCTTTGATGGCGGCCATTGTTCAGGAAGTCAGATGAAACCCCGGCGTTGTTTTGATCTGATTAAAAACTACACTTGGGACAGTGAGATCTTCCCTTGTCCGTGTTACTTAACTAGAACTGTAGATGTTTCTGTCATTTTAAATAGCCCGGGAGTAATCGTCTCTCTCCTTCTTTCTGTCTTACAGGAAACCAAGATCGACTGTGTCCGCGTGGCCACAAAAGGTAGGTTGAAATGGTGGGGTGTCTCCTGGGTTGTGTCTCTTAAATTTTATTTTAGACCTCAATTCTAAAATTCTCGAGATTCAACTTTACTAAACCAAATACGTAAGTGTGTGTGAGAATATTTCAGATAGGCATTGATACGCAAATATATGTTTGTGTGGGTTAGAATCTTGTAGCAGGCAGCGCTGACAATTTTATGTAGAAGCTTTGTTAAGAAAAGCCATAGGACATGTTCCAAGCCATATTCACTAGCATTTTATAAATTCAAATATTTTTTTTTTATGGTGTCAGTATGTGTGTTTTAACCCACTAGTGTATCCTGTATGCCTCATAGACCTGTATGTAGTGATTCTTCACATACAAAGGAAGATTAAAGTATTCCTGCCATCTCAGGCAGGTCCCCAAAACCCTCCTGCCTCAGCCTCTGGAGTAGCTGGGACCAGGCATGTGCACTGTGATGTCTGCATGCTGCTGTGGTTCACCCGCAGCCTGGTTGGAACAGCACTAGAAAGTCCTGTCTCCAAGGGCTTTTCCCACCGCCAACCCTTGTCCCGCTCCATCTTGTAGCTCTTTAATATCACATAGAATGTGATTTCCATTCCTGGTTAAAATTCTGGCCCATGGGATCAAAGCCAAGCTATGAAAGTGGATGGGGTGACTCGCCTTGGGTCCCCACCCAGCACCTCCTGGAAAAGAAGGTGCCCGTGCGTGTCCTCGTCCACGAGCAGCAATGGCCCACCACCTTGTGGCACCATGTTGGCCATCCACACAGAAGTATAGGCGAGGAGGCTTGGAGAAACGAAAGCGCTGTATTAACGTGAGACATTGGCGGTGATGCCACAATCCGGCGCAGTCCTCAAGACCTTCGGCGCAGCCACAGTGGGGTGCACTTTGGGGTTTCACTAGAGGCGGTGAGCAGGCATCACTGGGCTGAGGCCCCACCCCTCCTCAGGTCACACTGGATATGTGTTTTGGCTGCAGTATCTTTTCATTGTCATTTAAGTTAAAGGTGCTAATTTGAACCTGCCGAGGTCACACAAGTAAATCTCCAGAATCCTGGCTGCATCCTCATTTCATGAAGATCGGTGACTCGTACATTTCGTGTCAGCAGCCATTTCTCAGTTGCGTGCTACACGCCAGGCGTAGGCGAGGTGTGCCCCCCATAGTGGTCTTGTCCTCGTGGGCTCCAGCTCTCCTCCCGCGGATCCACTTCTGGAGATTTTAGGACACTCAGTTCTTTGTATCAGATCGTACCTGGTGAAGGGCCGTTACAGGAAGGCATTAGTAATAATGAAGTTGTAATTGTCATGTTGTCGCTGTGTTTCGTAAGTACCCACATGCTGCTACCAGCTGCTGGTTATCGCGGGATTTCGACGCCTTCAAGGCAGGTGTCTGTCTGGGCTCTTAGCTGTCCAGCTCCTGGCCGAATTTGGTGCTTGGGAACTGGGCTTTGGAAGTCCTGTGTCACCACCCTTCACTCACCCTCGTGGCCTGAAGCCAGCAAGTCTCATCCCCGGGCGTCCCACTTACACAGATGCCCTGTCATGTGTTCTTTTCCTGTTACTGTGAAAAGGGAGATTCCACTGCTCTAACCTTTACGAGGAGGAAAACATGTGCTTTCGGAGGTGCCTGATGTGCAGGGTCCACCCGCTCATCCTCTGTGGGTCGTAGCCAGATCCTGGCATCTGGACACCTCCTGCCCCAGGGTCTCTGTCCCTGCATCTCTGTCCCCCATGGGAACCCTGACCATTTCTGGGACTGTGTCCTGAATGCTGCTGACCTCCGTCCGTGAGACTGCAGTCACCACCCCGGCAGCACGCTGTGCAAACAGCACCGGGTGCGCCCTCGTGCTCATTCCCATGGTGCGGTGATTACACACACGGCACCAGGAAGGATGGAAGCCCAACTAGGCTGCAGCATTCTCAGCAGCCTTAGTTTGATGGTGATTTGGGTCATTGTCGCCATCAGCAAGGTTTCACCAGCATGGTCCTTCGCGTTTCGGTCCACCAGAGGAGGAGGAGGCAGCCGGGTGAGCTGGCAGCGAGTTGTGCTCGCACCTTCCTGAGTGCTCTGCGGACATCTGCTCGGTGACAGGCTCTAGCCAGAGAGCCATTTGGGGAAAGAGGAAA
This sequence comes from Ctenodactylus gundi, assembly GCA_004027205.1. NCBI lineage: Eukaryota > Metazoa > Chordata > Mammalia > Rodentia > Ctenodactylidae > Ctenodactylus > Ctenodactylus gundi. The sequence goes on along the minus strand of PVKB01000558.1, from coordinate 459,682 downwards.
GCACGCTTTAACACTCACCAGCAAACACTGTCGTTTCAGTTGCATAAAGCCATAGTACAGTAAGGAGCCTTGGGAGGAATTCTCCCTCCAGGCGAAACGGTACAGTTTTGTGCTGTTTTATGAATTTCTAAACGGACAGATTCAGCACCTGCCCCTAAGGCACGGCAGAATGCTTTACCATGTTTATAATGAGAAATTTTTTCCCTTCTGTGTCCTAATTTTTTTTTTTTAGCAAAAGAAGCCATTCTACCCTGACTATTCAGTTAAAATAGAGAAATATGTAGATTTAATAACTTTATTACTACCGTGTAATAAGTTGGAAATTGAAGAGTTCAAACATCCTGAGTGTATTCTGCCGCTGATTGCTGACAGCATGGTGGCTTGATTGAGTCCCCAAGCGCAGACTCGCTCTCCTAAAGAGCATTTTGAGTGTACAGAGATTTGTGTTCTCAGGAATAACAATCAACGCACGTCTTTAGAGACAACATACGGAGCTGGGTTTGTGTCCGCAAAGAGGCAGCTTGTAATTTCAGGAAAGGATATGTCTCCTAAAAATATCCCTCACCTTATTTCTAAATTTTATGTCGTGATTAACCTTACCATTGCCTGAAGATAAATTTTAACACGCATCATTTGCATGTGGTTCGTTGTCTCGATTGTAAAACCCCATAAACATGAGACAGAGAAGCCCAGGCATGTTATCAGTGTCTTCATGTTTAGAGAATTGCCTTTTCTTTTTATTTATTTATTTATTTATTTATTGTCTTTCATTGGTACCCCTAAATGTTTCTGTCTTAGCTACACGTTACCATAGTTTGGCTGTTCACTCTTGTCAACGCCAGCGTAGAATACTGCGCCTCGAGTTGAGTGACAAAGAAGTCACCCCATGGAACATGTGTGAGCTCTGCAGGGTCCTCTCAGCTCAGAGACTCTGTCTACTTGTTTTAGGAAGCACTGCCTCGAGACCTTTAATAATCCTCTCGGCCTCCGAACTCAAATCCTCAATCACTTTCACATTATGAAAGTTGGATTACTTCCATGACCGTTTGATCCCACTGTATCTGTAATTAATTAGTGTATATTTTCTGTTTAACACTCAAATTTATCGTAGCTGCCTTAGAGTAACTGGCAGGGTGGAAACGTCCTCCACCATCATTGGAAGGCTTTTGGATGGTCAGTGCCTAACTGTTGGAGTTCACTGAAAAAATCAAAGTCCATCTTATTAATAAACTTCATCTCCTGTATTGGATAAGATACATTCTAATTGATAGAGCAGTCAGTTTAAGCTATATACATATTTTAATTTTTCATAAGATAATATTTTCTACAATATGATACCACCTATGTCTGTCCTGAACAGTGTGACCATTGGGAGCTGTCCTATGATCTAATTCTTTTTTTAATTATTTGAGTGCATACTGTGTGTAGGCCCAGTGTCTTCTGTAAGACCTCCAGTGCACAGAGATATGCCACATTGTGGAGACTTCGAGTCCAGAAAAGCTTGGGAGATCTTTCGGCATGTTAGTTTTTGGTGCAGAGGAGTAGTGGTGTCTTCTAATTTGCCCCCCTTCTTGCTGTAATTTGGCAAACAGCAGTGTAGCTGGAAATCCAACAAAGTCTGCCAGTGGCTACTTGCTAAATTCTTTCCCAAAGTATCAGAGAATTCAAACTGGAAACCTTCAACAAAAAGAAGAAAAACTATTCTTCCATTGTGATATTTATGGCAAAGTGAATTTTCTCTGAAAAACACATTGCTGCTTGTGAGTTCAGCATTTTGTTTAACTCACATTTGCACTGGATGCGACTCCTCTTTGCTGAAGGTCCTTGAGGATACTTGAAGGACTTCTATTGTTCCGATACAATTTCTAACTATATTCAGAAATTCCAGCGTTTCTTTTTCTTAATCACGAGGTACTCGGAGAAGTTTTTCCAGACTGTTTTTCTTTTCACTCTTTTGTTCAGAACCCTCCATCCTTCCTGGGCTGTACAGAATGGGAGTGCACGATGAAGGAGCCCAAAGAATGTCTGTGGAGATGTAAAGCTAATTAGGATTCCTTTTAATTGTTCATATTCAAAGTGCGAGAAAACAAACCACACAGCAGGACCACTCACATATGCTAATCTGCTGTTATTTTAGGCTGCGTATTTAGAAATATATACATGCAGCATTCAGCAATTGTTTTTTTAGAGAAAAAGAATTTCTTGATCTGAAATAAGTCTTCATAATATACATCAGGAGTGCTTCAGGCCCGCCAGGAGATTTCTACGTAAAACCCTTTGCTGCCTGAACTTAATGAACCCAACCCATCTTTTAAGGAATAGCAGGGTGGTGGGAAACGTGGTTTGGTAAGTACTGGTTCACCAAAGTCTAGAAGATGCCCCAGTCGGCAGCTGAAAGGCTGCAGCAGCTGGTAAACTCAGTGTCTTGCTTTCCTCCCTGTGCACAGAATGCATCATGGGAAATTCTGACTCTATTTGTCCCAAATTTCATTGTGTTTTCTACTTAAGGTGCATTTATGTTGATGGTTAAAGGTAAGAGTCAGCAAACATTTTATCTGAAGGACTAAATAATTTTTTTCTCTGTGATGCTGGGAATTGGGCCCAAGGCCTTCATGCTGAGCTAAACGCCCGGCCGCTTTGTCCAATATTTTTAATTTTGAGGTAGATTCTTACCAAGTTATTAGCTTGCCCAGGCTTGACTTAAACTTGGACTCTTCCTGCCTCAGCCTCCGGAACGGTGGGATGATAGGCCTTTCACCCGCCCATGCCCCATTGAGCAGCCCTTCATCTGTGAGTAGCCCAGCCCTACTCCTGGAAGGAACCCCACCGCACCCATTGGTTCACCAAACTGGACGTTGGTGCACTGTTACTCGGGGCTGTTATGGGGGTGGGCAGACACTGCTGGTCATATCCCAGGAGCAGGGCGCCTGCTCCACCTTGCTGGGAAGAGTAGTCGTGAACAGACCTTCAGTAGTCGGCCGTGCTCCAGGGCAGCCCTGTTCCGAGAAGGCAAGGAGTTGGCCTGCTGGGCCCATTTCAGAGTACATTCTGACACGTTTGCGTGTTATGTGGAAGGTAACAGGTAGAAATAATGCACTTTCCAAAGCGGGATACGGACACGCTACTAAGGTCTCCTCTTGTCATAGGCCTCTGGCACAGGAGGCTCAGCCTCAGTCAGTAGCCAGACTTCCGCTTCCTGGTGAATCCCTGGTTGACTGCTACCTCTGTGCTCAAGTGATATGTGGTTATGTCTTCTACCTTTTAGACACTCAGTAGGAGGTTTTGGTAGGAGGATATTTCTTCACAGAGCAGGGCAGGTCAGATCTGCCTGTAGCGCTGCAGGCTGCCGCAGGAGTAGTAAATAGCAATGCTCCGTGACCCAGCAGAATAAGGCCTGTGGAACTCGGGATTGGCACCAGCTTCGTAACAAGTCCTGGGAATGCCATGTTCCCACGCCTGGCTCGTGATAGCCAGGACTGCAGAATGCCTCACCTCCCCGGCATGGTCCCGGCACCCCGGGGGGCGTTCCGTTCTCCAGCAGGTCTGCCCGTCCCACTCCGCAGGACGAGAAGTGTGGTCTCGCAGCGGTGACAGGCCGCCACGCCAGCGTCCGGCCCCGTGGCGGTGGCCACTAGGTGCTGCGGAGGGAGATTTCAGGATCCTCCGCTGCAGCAGTTTGGAGTTTAATTGTCTGCAGATGGTGGGTGATCCATTTCCCGGCCTCGCTGCCACGTTTCTAATCACACCCAGGCTGTTCCTTGGAAATGAGTAATCTTTCATGTAAGCCTGTCCTTAATGTTTCAGTATTTTTTTTTTCTTTGCACCGTTTTCCAGCTGTGTCACGTCAGGGCTGACATTTTGATTTTCTGTTTTTTTTTTTTTCAATCTCTGTGTGTCATGAAAGTTACGCATGTGCACACCCACCTGCTGAGCTGTGGGGCCTCGTGGAGAGACCGGCCCGCCCCTGGGGTCACGTGAGCCATGACGTGGGCAGCGAAGGCAGTTAGCACTTTGTTTATTTTCAACCAGGACTTTGGTACCCATGTTTTGTTCCCTTCATGTTAGAAACCAAGACTCCAAAATGCGAGTCTGTGTGAAATCTAGTTCTGAGAGAGATTGCCATGCATAAAATTATTCTAAGAAAAGAGGGCCACATTCTCCATCGAGGTGGCTAGCAGCACCCTTTTAAACAGCGTGATAAACTTTAGCACCCTGAAATTCGGATCATCCTGACAGGCCTGTGAACGCCGCATTCAGTTGCAGCTGGGTCAGGACTCGGTTCGGCCTGACTTAGGACTGGCTCTGTGGGTCTGCCTTACCGTTTACCCCGCAGTTGCCCCACCCGGTTCTCAGCCAGAGCCGCGCTGTGTCACCTATAGAGCTCCCAGCTGCCTGCCGGGCACGGGTGAGCAAAGGACTCGGAGTATTCCAAGCCTTGCCGCGGGTTTCTTTTCTTTCTCTTTCTGTTACGATGGGAGCGAGGCGGAGACGATGGATGTGCTGACGGTTCTCTTGCGAGCCTGGCTTCAGTCTGGCTTTTCTCTCCCTCCTGCATGCTGACCTGGGGATCCTCCTTTGCCTTAGCTGCGATAATCGTGACTCAGCTCACAACACCTCACATTCGCATCGTCCCCGCTGCAGGCGACGGCCAACTACCAGGTCAGACGTTCAAGTATGGATGAGTCATCTTGCCCATTCCCTGCTCATTCCGCCCGGCTGCGTGTCCCCTCCACGTCCCCCCTTTGCTCACGGCCTGCTTACAGTGTCTCGGGCCCCGGCGCAAACCTGTGCTCGTATGAACTAGCGCCTTGCTTGGCCTCCCTGTGTGCCCACGTGTTCCCATGCATCACGCACCGCTCCGCTGCATGCTGTCATTGTGTGTCCGGTCTGTCGGTATGTTCCTTCTAGCCTAACATTTTGCTGGACTTCCGAGAGCAGTGACGTCAGTTGACAGGATTTCAGCCCAAATACACAAAGTGCATTCCTGCTTCTCCACATCGACCTGTAAAGCCATCGAGACCTCGGGGGGTGAAAGGCTTGTTTTCCAGCTTGCAGGCCTGAGCTAGTGTCCCCATAGCCACCCAAAGCCTTACCGGCCTGTACTGTGACCTGAGGCCACCCCAGAGCTGTGTTGGTATGTACGGTTGTCACACAGCTGACGGCTTTCCTTAAATGCCCTTGTCCCAAAGTAGAGCCCCTAGACAGAGGCCGGTCATACGGCTGCCCATCAAATGCACTGACCAAGTTAGGAACCCCGGAAGAGTCAGACGGCTGAGGGGCGTGGAGCTATGCCAGGGGAGCTAGCCTGCCCCCTTCCCACTTCTGGGGGTGTTAGCATCTCTGTTGACTCGTGTCGCAGAGGCTAGCCAGTCCCTCCAGGCAAGGCGAGTGGTCACCAGTGTCCAGGTGACCCGGGTCCTGCAGAGAAAGCAAGTCTGCATCACAATTCCCCATCTAGGCACACAGCTAGGACTCGCCATTTCCGGTCAGTGTAGTCTCTGTTCTGTTCTGGTGACTCCATTCCAATATTCACACATTAGGGGAGGAAAAGTTTGTTTTAGCTCACACTTCCAGAAGGTCACAGTCCATTCGTGGCCAGAGGCCGGGGCGGCGGCAGCTCCTTACGCGTTGCAGACAGAAGGCCAAACAAGTCTCCAAAGGAAGGCAGGAATGAGCATATATCTTTCTAGGTCTCGTCCCAGTGGTCTGCCCCCTTCTGGGTCCCGTGTCAGTGTTCCACCCCTTTGGGGTTTAAGCCCCCACCACACACCTGTAATCCAGTCCACATGCCCACGGTCTATAATCTGTCACGTGCCTGTCTTCCACCAGACACCCATGATCCACCCCTCCAGGCCAGGTCCCCATCTCCTAACAGCACCTGGTTCCATAGATAATCCGTAACATTCGAATACATGAGTCTTTTGAGGGACATTCCAGATCTGAACCACAGTGCTGGTCCTACGTGGAACTCAAGCCTATTGCATGAAGCTTAGGTGTGATTAAAGCCACGAGGGAAACACAACTACCTGCACGTAATTTCCACTCCAAAATTGGGAGTCTTGTGTATGGAAACAGGGAATATTCACTAACAGTTAAGAAAATAGTGAAACTTAAGCCTTGATAAGGAATCATAAGTATTTAGGCCAGTCTCTGAGCCTGTTGGTTTGGAAAAGAAAGCGATGAAAAATTATAGCCGGATTTGATGAGGCCAAGGAGTGAAGGCCAGTTCCACCTCCTGCTCCTCGCGTCCGCGCCTGTTTCGGTTCCGTCTCGGGCCTTTCCGGGGTGGCTTGCTGGAATGTCGGCCTCCTCCGCTTTCACGTTTTTTTGAATCCTGTGTCTCTCTGACCGCTTAAAATTCTGCCTGTTACAGACTCGGCCTTATCCTGACTTCTGAGGGCTGCCTCCCACCACACCACCACAGGTACCGGGGAGACAGTCCTCTCTACAACCCCTGTGTGTCAGAACCGGCCCTGTGGCTTCCTCGGCGCACCATTAAAAATGGGTTGGCTCTATCACCCCATAGCCACACCCAAGAGAACTATGGCTAGGTAGGCTCTTTCTTGGGCCTGACCTGTAACTCGCTTTCACCAAATGAAGCATGGTGTGGACTAGGCATGAGGTAGGCAGACTTATGAGCATCGCTGCCTCTGACCCTGGCAGGAGCGAGAGGGCCCCTCTCAGGCCAGCAGGCGTCATCCCCGGGACGGCCGTGGAGCACGCGCGTACTGCCGGTGTGGCAGCCGCCCCTCTAGGTGCTGTGGGAGGCCTGAGCCTTCCTCCGCATACGCTCCGTCTGTGTCAGCCCTCTGCCTAGACAGCCCTTGCCCTGGCTTTCCTAGGAGATTTATCCCCGGCTCAGACAGCAAGCCTGAGACAAGGTCCACTCCGTCAGCCCCACCAGGTCCTGAGCCCCAGCGCTTACCAGGAGTCGTTTCCAGAGGCCCAGACATCTTGGCCCCATCCACACATACGTCGTTAACACCAAATCCTACACACACGCATAGTCCTGTGAATGAAAAAGCCCGTGTCCTGCTGGTCATTTAGCGGAGGCAGCAGTTTTGCTGTGGGGAGAAAGCATGATGTGTTTCCAGCCTTCCCCATAACGCTGAGCGGCGTAGGGTGGTGACCAGGTCTGAGCCAGCCTTTCACATTGGCCCCCACTGGACAGGGAAGTGTTGTTCCCTCGGTCAGCCTGCCCCATGCAGAGCCAAGGGGCGACGCAAGCGAGAGCATCTGGGCGTGCCTTCAGCCCTTGCTGGGCTCCTTGTCCTCTGCTCCTGACGTCTGCGCCGCCCCGATCCCCTCCCATCCGTGCCCAGCTCCCTGCAGGAGGAATTGTGGGACAGGGAGTCCCCCGTCCTCGTCCCCTGTGCATCAGCACATGTTGCACGCTAGCTGCTGTAGGCGGGACCTCCCTTGCTTGCCCTGGCATCGTCTCTCCAGCCCCAAGACCATGCCATGTACAGTGAAAGTCCCTTTAGTTGAGTTCATTAGAATGGAGGATGTCCCAGGAGGTTCCACAGTGTGAGAAGGTCTCACCTCGGCCACCAGCATGAAGAGACCCGCCTCTCAACAGCACAGGACACCAGTGGTGTGACCCCATGACTGAAGTGCCCTCCAGATGTGGCTTTGGGGACGCTCCAGATGCAGGCCGTACCTCCAGCCCCGGCAGCTCTGAGATGCTGGATTCAGAGTCTAGAGTTCCCCAAACACATTCTAGCACCCACTTGCTTAAACTACATATCTAATATTGTAGCTGTAGCATAGGATGTTTATGTAAAAAGTAGCCTCTGTGATGCAGGTGTGAATCACACACCTCGGGACAGGCAGAATTTCTTGTTGAATGTAATATTAGTAGTCTCAAGACAGAGCCACTGACAGCTACTCCTGTAGGGTGTCTGGGTTTGATACCTCAGCACGGTATAGAAGATCAGCTGCATGTGGCGGAACATCCCTGTAATCCCAGCACTCGGGAGCCAGGAGGTTGCTGTGAATTCAAGGCCACCCTGGGCGACGTACACAGTGAGTTCAGGAACAACCTGGCCTACAGAGCAGACCTGGCATCAAAAAATGGAAGTTCAAAAAATAAAGGCATGCGAGATTACTCCTTGCCTGGCCTTGGTGCGGGCAGTGAACATAGACTTGACGTAGTAGCTGCCGAGGGCGAACAGAGCTGGGCTGCATTCTGATTTGCAGTGGGGACACTGGGCCCTTGCAAAGAGAGATGGGACAGGAGGGACGGGGTGGGCTGGGGCTCGGGAGAGCCAGAGAAGTGGGCCAGCACAAAAGCCGGGTGTGGGGGGGTCCACCTGTGGGAAAAATGCTTGGCTTTGCTGATGGGGGCCACGGGCATCAGTCTCCTGCCCTCTCTCAGAGCCTAGGGACACATGTCCTGTCCTATGAGTTGACATTTTCTCCAGCACACACTGTACGGAGGTGCATGGTCACCCTGGGCCTGAGCCTGAGCTTTCAGGAGCAGTGTCCATGCCTGTCCACGTCCCTGCAGGCCACAGCTGAGGCCCTGGGGAACAGAGGGCCCTGAGTGTGGGGAGGGAGAGACCTTTGTCACGGTGCAGGCAAAGCCACCATGAAGTATACCCTGAGGAGTGCTTTTCATCCTGAATGTGACTCTTGGAGACTTGTGCAGCTTGCTTTGGTGCCTTCCATGGCTTGGAATATTTGGAAACCACCAGTGTCAGCCCCACTGAGGGAGAAAGGGTGCTGTGGTGTTTCTGGAGGCTCTGTGGGTTCTGACGTGGTGCTCTAACCCTCTGTGTCTTCAATCACTGACTTGGCCCTGGCCCCAGCCCATGAGGGAGAAACACCCTGCTTCTTACAGGTGGGGAGGGGCGGCTCAAAGGAGTAAGGTGCCCGCCAGAGGGCCCAGCCCATCGCCTGCAAGTCACAGGCGTGATGTGAGCCCAGGCTCTGGGTCCTGCACCCCAGCTTGCTGTTCTCACTGTCACCCTGGCCTACTGGGATGTCCCTCCTGCGCGCCGTGTTAGTCCCCAGCCCAGGGTGCCTCCCATCCAGGAAGAGTCCCATCCTTCCAGCTGTGGCTAGAGAAATGACAGGTGTGTAGTCCCCTCTCCCCACACAGGAGTGCGTGGTCCTTTGTGGGCCCGTCAGTGTTTCCGGCTCGTCCTGTGTGCCCTACACGTGTAGGGTAGAATGCTGACCTCTGCGCCCACTCAGCTCCTCTCAGGCCCAAGGACACGTGTAAATGCCCAGAGGTGATCTGGCCGTGTTTCTCTTTCCTCGCAGCACCGTCTTTGGTGTTCTGGGGTGGCCTTGGCTCCCACGCCTTTCTGACGCTGTTTGTGACTACAGTCAGTGGGCCACAGAGGGGAGTACCTCTACCTCGTGCAGTTCCGGAGTGACAGCCTAAAGGCAGCTCTGGCTCCCTCCCTCAGGAGTGGCTCTCTACCACATGCGAGCTGTCCTGGCCCTCCCGAGCACAAGCTGGTCCGCCATCTTTGGAGGGGAGGAAGCGGAGGGCCAGCTCTTCTGTCTCTAGGTCATGGGTTCAGCCCCAGGCCAGAGCCGGAAGTGGAGGGGAGAGTAAATGAGGGCCTCTCCTCCACGACGACTTTGAAGGAGGAGAAGAGGCTTGGAAGGGGGTTCTAGTGGCGCCTCAGAATAGCAGGATCTTCGCCCGCGTGTCTGGGCCAGATGCCGCCCCCTCTGTAGAGTCTGCTCGTTACCCGGTCCTTGAACCGCCCAGCTTTTCACTTTGCTTATCGTGTCTTTGAGCGTAAAGAAGATTCCATCTTTAGATAATCAGATACGCTTCCGCTTTGCTCCCTTTCTCCGAGCCCTCTGTTTGGCTTGAGATCGCCCCATCTCTCGGGGCTGGCCGCTGTGAGTTTCCTAAGAACATTTTCATAGCATTCTCTAGGTTTGATTCTTAAATTTACCCAGACATTAGCATTGAAATAATGTGAGGTGTTGCTGGGGGACCAAGCTAACGTTTCTCCAGACAAATAACCGGTTAGGCCAGCGCGCTTTATTAAATCCAAGTCTTTGCTCAGAGAATCACAATGCGATGTTACCACAGATGGAGTTTTCCTGTCTACCTGCAATTCCCAGATTAGATTCTGTTGTGGTCCTGCGCCCCTTCCTTACCGCCATCATCTTTGATTACAGATGTGTCTTTGTTATATTTTGTTCTGTGATAAGACTAGAGCTCTCTTCTTACTCCTGGTCAGAATCTGTCCCCACATCGGTCCTTAGAGCAGCCCGTGGGGTCTTGCCTGGACTGGCCCTGTCACCTCTTGGACTCTTTGTAGATGCTCCTTCTCCCTCTGCATCCGGCCACAAGGATCACCCTGCAGCCCTGCTGCTACCCTGGCTTTGCAAACATCGACTCTTAAATTCCAGTTACTGTGACAAAATGCGGAAGGCGGTCAGTTTACGAGGAGGAACGGTTCATCCACAGCCACAGTTCGGGGCTTGACATCTCAGTGTCCCCAGGTTGTTTCCGCATTTTATTACTCAAATGTGATCCAGGGAATTCAAACGCAACACAAGTATTTCATCACCGTAGGAATACTGCTACCGATTCTCTTGGAACTTTCAGTGTCCGGGTAAGACCCGACATGCCTCTGACAGGCTGTCAGCACACTAGTAAATGAGGATGACAGCAGATGTGAAATTAGAACAAAACCAAAGGAAGTAGATGAGTTTTTTTAAGGGAAGATGCATACGTATATCAGAGAAGCGGAGTCTCAGTTTTATGTGAAAAGCTTCGCTTCTGATTGATGCTTGGAAGCCATCCTGTGTGCTGTGGGTGCCCTGCCAGGAGTGGGGAGCACAGGAGGGGTTATCGGTTCTGCAGCTAATCAGGTTACAAATCATACGTAAAATAAATTATCTGGGAGCCACGACTGGCTTTGCAGGCCCAGAAAGAAAAACAAATACAGGTAATTGAAATGAAAAATCTTGAAATTGCTTTGCAGTTGTGTGTAACCTTAAGGTGTGCAGAATAGAGCTGGCAACACGAGGAGGCTTCACTCCTGCCGGGCAGGGGAATGGCTTGTCTCCCAGGAGCCTCCCAGGCCAGGTGGAGGTATTCTGCTTTGTTGCTTGTTTTTGTGATGCGGAGGACTGAGACCAGGCTCTTCCCAGGAGCTGTGTCCCCAGCCCTTTTTATTCTGAGACAGGGTCTCCTTAAGTTACTAAATTGCCCAGGCTGGACTCTAGCTTGCAGTCTTTCTGCCTCGGCCTCCCAGAGTGCTGGGATTGGAGATGTATGCTACGAGACCTGGCTAAATGTTGTCATTTTTTTTTTAAAGAAACAAAAGACTTCTGCAGAGTCAAAAAGAAACCTCTGAAATCGAATTAAAAGAGATCATCAGTTCTGTAAAATGTATAAAAATGCTGGCACAGAATGACTGAGGTGGCTTTTTGGAATGTCGTTGGAGCTGCGCTCCAAGTGATGCTCCCACTTTTCTCCCGGGCTTCCAGTTTCCCTGCTCAACACATCCCACTGTCCCTGTGCCTCCCGCTTCCCCCCGCCCAGTGCCAGGAGGGCTTGTTGGGTTGGACGTCCCCTGACTCCTGTGCATGGTGGGAAAATGGCAGATTCATTGATTGGGTTCAGTTCAGACATGAAACCCAAACCCAGTTGTCCCCAGGAGGAGGCCAGGCACGTGGTCACATACGCAGAACCTCCCTTCCTCTGCTTCCCGCCCCGTGAGATCCAGGCACTGCCTGTCACCCCGTCCAGCCAGCCATGCGGTCCCATCCCCCAGCCCCTACCATGTCCTGTCCCTGTCAGCTGCTCTGAGCTCAGACGCGGGAGCACTGGGATTCGCGGGTCTCATGGGCAGGCAGCCTTCTCTGAGTTTCTTTCCCATCCCTTCAGTGAGCCTGGGGGTTCCAGCTGTAAGATGTAATCAAAATAGGAGATGAATTTTAAATAATCCGTGACAGGAAAAAATATCACCACGAGTCTTCCCCAGCGCCCTCCCCTCAGGCCACCCTGGCCATTGGATGCCGTCTCTGGCTCGAGCCCAGGTGGCTTCCTCGTGCCCCAGCTGTCTGCCTGGCCTCTTCTTTGGGTGTCTCTGCCCCCTACCTAGGGAGTCCCAAGCCCGCTTCCACCTGTTCCCCCGCGACCCCAGTGCCTGCTCCTCCCACACCCAGGGCATTCTAGCATGTGACAGCTCCTCCCTTCAGCGACTCCTGCCCTTAGACACCTGTCGCCATGCACCTGAGTTTCGACGGCCAATACCCAGAGTTCTCCTGCCAACGTACACTGAGTCATACATCCACTGCTGCTGTCTCGTTCCACCATCCAGCCCTACGTGTGGATTGTTGCGTGGTCTCCCAACTGACGCCTCCGTCTCTACCACGGGTCCCTGCAGCCTGCCGTGTGCCAGGCAGGAGCACCCACTGCTTGAAAGGAGCCTCACGGGCCAATTGCTTTCCAGACACTTGAGGCTCTTGGGGACATTTCTAATCCAGACCAGTGGAGGGGACAGGAGGGTCAGCAGATTGGGCTGCTGGGAGCTCTGTGGACCTCCTCCCCAGCTCCCTGCCATCGTGGCACTCGTCGCTTCGGTGGGGTAGCCCAGCCTCAGCCGGGCTGGCTGGGCGATCTGCACATCAGTGTTGATTTCCTTTACGAGAAGCCAGTTGTGCTGTATTTGGGCAGAATGCACAGGAAGAAGGAGCAGATGCCTCTGCCTCACAAATTAGAATTTATGCAGAAGGCAGAAAGCGTGGAGTTTGTACTATTAGAAACCGGGCACCCATTAGAAACACCAAGGCCGGCCATGCAGCCTCCCGCCACATCTGAGCCGCTCCCTCTGCCCGGCGGCTACTCTGTCATGCTGCAGCTGTGCGCAGGGATAATTCACATCCGTTATGTTCATGGCATGTGATAGGAAATGAATTCAGAGTCAGTCCTGACGCACAGAGATACCAGGCTGGCGCTGGCCACAGGACCATGCGCTTGCCCACTTCCCCAAGCAGACAGGGCTGGGGCAACCACCAGTCCCTGTCCCAAGGCCACCATACAGCCACACACAGCTTTCCCACAGCCTGGGCAAACTGCCAGAGTAACTAGCAGATAACTAGTTGTCTGGTTAGCGGTGCAGACGAGTCGCTGTCAACGCGACGCGCCCTTTCTCACCAAGCATTTGTATGTAGGGCTTGTTCCGTGCTATCTGTATTTGAATTTTTAAGTAAAGTTTCTCTAAATAGTCTTACACCGGTTGTTGCACTTACTGACACGATTCTGTTGCAAACCACACCTGTCCTGCATTGGAAAATGCACTTGGAGAGCCGGCAGTCCAGGTCTGGGGACAAGTGGCGTGACTAGCGGGGCAGCGTTGGGAAGAAGAGCGATCAGTTTTTTTAAGTTTTTGAATTGGCTGCGAAATCAAGTTCCTTGGACCGCGTTTCAGTGTCTGGTGTGAGGTGTTGCTTCTGCATGAACTCCCTTTCTAAAAGAATTTCACTCAACTTCTTGTCACACACGTTGTCTTCAGGTCTCTCCTGGCGGTGTATGTAATCCAACACCTCTGTCCGAATCGGCTGCCCGCTTCCGGGTTCCAGTAGCGTTTTGGAGGTGTATATTCAGATGTAATTGACACGGTTGCTTCCAGCATTTAACTTCACAACTCACGTGAGGGACGCTTATGCAAACACAGTAGCCAGATTGGCCTCCACCCACCAGAAATGGAAACACCTGTAGGTGACAGCGGAGGCCCCTTCCTGGGAGGTGCCACTGTGGGGTCTGGCCCTTGGCTCGGGATGTGCATCGACAGAAACGCAGGGGACCCCGGCCCCACTCCTCAGCCTCTGTGGCTTGGTCACTCCCTCACCGGCGGGACACAATACCCACCACGTACACCTTAGGGAGGAAAGGGTTATTTTCGTCTCAGCTCATTCATGGGTGCCTGGGACTGGTGGAAAGGCCTGGCAGAGGGCTTCCCTGGAGAAACACTGTCCATCCCATGGCAGAATGGCAGAGGAAGGGCAGAGCTAGCGTGGACCCTTCTAGGTCGTATCCCAGCCAAGTCCCTTAGATGCAGTCTTGATGTGAGTTTCTTTGGGGGGAAAAAATGTTTCATGTGTTCCCAAAGAAGGCAAACAATGGACCTTGGCAGCTTGACATCCCCTGGGTTTCAGGGTTGGCTCCTGTTGGGCTCTGCCCAGCGCACTGGATGTGAGGGCATGCGTCTGCAAGGGTGGTTCTGTTCTCTAAAGATTAGGAGCCAGGCCCAGTGGTGCGGGCTTGTCCTCCCCGCACCCTGGGAGGCTGAGTCGGGAGGATTGCAAGTCCCAGCCCAGCTTGTACAAGTTAGTGACTTAGCAAGACTGTGTCTCAAAAACAGGCCAGGGATGTCACTAACTGCAGAGGCCCTTGATTCAATCCCCAGTACAGTAATACTTAATCATTGGGGACATGGGGAGGGACAGCCCAGTGGTCAGTAAGAAAGAGCTGGCCTGAGCATTCGTTCTCAGCCTCATTGTTACCAGCCACAACACGAAGAAAATGCTGGGGTGGGAAGTTGGGACGTGAAATGCTTCCACGTACCTGGCCAGGTTGGCTCTGTGGCCCAGATGTCTAGCACGGTCACAGCCTGGCAAGACGGGAAGAAGCCTTGGACAAGTAAATGAATTCTGGATTTCACATCACACACCTGCTCCTTTTCATCCCGAGCTCACTTAGCAGAGGTAATCGCCAGCCACCCATGTGACAGTGCGTCACGTTCTCCCCACACCAGATAAGGGAGCTGCTGGAACTGGACAGGCAGGAGGGCCGAGACGTGGCCGCCCCTCGCAGACCCCAGTTATCTCATTTAAACAGATATTAAACGTGGGTGCCAGTGGTGTGATCACCAGCTGCTTCCCACTCTGTGAATAAATTGTGTAGTAGAAGGAATCTTTTGCCGGCCAGATGTGACCTAGATTTTAATTTCCAAAGACTGGGGGTTGGGGGGACTCCATTGTGTTAAAAAAAAAAAAAAAAAACAATTGCCGGTAAAATGCACGGTAAATGGGCTTATCTCAGTTTTCCAGGTGTTTGAGCTAATATGTTATGGAATTATGGCTTCATTTATGAAATAATTGAGGAAAATGTTCCAGCGAATCAAATTTGGATAAAGGCTCAGGGATCGCTATTGTGTTGTTAGCAAGTTCTTTAATGGCAGAAAGAGCAGGAGCCAGGCGAGATAATAAAATTATTTAAAAGCTGTGTTTGAGGAGATTCTTCCTAGAAAAGGGTCAGACGTGGGTGTGCTGGGTTCAGTAAAATATTGGAGGACAACATGAACCATTACAGCCCTTTGAGCGCGTGCGAAAGCTGATTACAGGAATCAAAGCTTCGTGTGTCTGCTGCCTCTGATAAGTCTTAGGACTCTGTGAAATGCAACCAAAAATGTTTTTAAAATGTACCATCTTTATTCTTTTCCTCACCGTCTCTCCTTGTCTTCTCCTTTCATCTTCAGGAGCTGCTACTCCAAAACCCGTCCCGGAACCCGAGAAGCAGACGGACCACACGGTGAAGATCGCGGGCGTCATCGCCGGCATCTTGCTCTTCGTCATTCTGTCCCTCGGGGTCGTGCTGGTCATGAAGAGAAGGTGAGCTCCCCGCTCAGGCCGACGCGGGCTCGCGGCCCTCACTGGGCTGGGTAGCTTCCTGCGCGCGGAAACGTGCAGGGACCGAGCTGGCGTCGGACGCCAGGGCACCGCTGGGGCTGAGCTGGCATCGGTGGCCAGGGCACATCTGTGATGCTGTGATTGTTAGCACTGGTTATCATGTGGCCGTCAGGGCGCTGGAACAGCAACGGAGAGTAGGCGGCGGTGCCTCTGTGGGAACGTACCCGGCGCGTCGTGCCGAAACAACGGGCTGGCAGCGCGCCTCCCGCCGGTGCTGCGTGGGGCTTGGCAGTGTCAGAAGCCTCTTCTCACCGGGAACAGTTTAGGACTTGGTGCTGATGCGCGATTGCGGGCGATGTCTGTAAGGATTTGAGAAAGGTGGCTTTTCTTCTCATTAGAATGAAGATGGCGATTCTGTCTTAGTTACGTTTTTGTTGCCGTGACTCAATACCCGTTGTCCACAACTTAGGGGGGAAGGATGTATTGCAGCTTACGGTTTCGGAAGGTCACAGTCCGTTCACGGGTTGGCGGCTGGAAAATGGTGGAAGCACATGGCAGGGCTGGAGCGGGGGCGGGGCAGAGCCAGAGCCCTGCAGCAGAGATCCTCCCACCATGGTGGTATGGGCAGAGACTGGGAGCAAGGGCAGAGCTGGCACACACTCCTTCCAGCCAGGCCCCATCTCCCAACCTTACACAGTATCCGTAGGAACGTGGTGCTTTTGGGGGGCACCCCAGATCCAAACCATGGCAGTGCAGAACATATTGTCCCCATGGAGGGTATAGGCACCATGCCTGGGGGCTTGGCGAAGACGTCGAGAGAGCCCAGCCCGGTGCTGCAGGCCTATGATTCAAAGGCCCGGGAAGCCTGGGTAGGGAGCATTGCAAGTTCAAGCCTAGCCTGGGCAGCTTGTCGATGTAGTGACATCTTATCTCAAAATAGAAAATTTAAAAAGGGCTGGGGATGTTGCTCAGGGTAAAAGTCCTGGACTCCATCCCCAGTGCCACCAAGAAAAGAAAAAAGAAAAGATGGACTAGCACAGTGATTAGAGCAGTTGCCTAGCCAAAAGGCCCTGTGTTCATTTCTGCAGCACTACATAAGCCAGCGTAGTGGCCTGTGCCTGTAATCTCAGCACTCAGGAAGTGGAGACAGGAGGATTGACGTGAGTTCTAGGCCACCAGCCTGGGCTACATAGTGAGTTCAGGGCCAGCTTGAACTACAGAGCAAGACCCTGTCTAAAAGAAAACAGGGCCCCGAGGGAAAACACAGGGTACCGGCTCCTATATGGCAAGTTCCCAAGCAATCCGAGGCTGTAGCGTGTTCCCATCTCGCCACGGGGTCTTCTCGGGGGGCGAGATAAAGAGGAGTGATTCTGGTAAACTGTTCACACCTTCTTTGTACCTGGAAAATAGCCATGTCATCTTTTGTGGAAAGAGATAAAAATAGACTTAATAAAATCTTCAATTAATAAGTATATGGAGAGTCCTGGTGGGACTCCGGCTGTCCTGTGCAGCTGGTGAGCCGCCCAGCCGCGGGAGAAGGGGAAGAGGCCGGGCACATGCACACCCACACGGGCCGGGAGGGTTGTGCCTGCCTCTGGAGGGGGTGGGCGGCGTCCAGCAGTGATGGCTTCTAAGTAGGTGGTGTGGCGATCTGACTCATCTCAGGGGAGGTGGGGGCGTGGGGGGACAAGGAGATGGGGAGCAGTCCAGGGGTGAACTGGGGCGGCAGCTGAGGGGAGAAGGATCAGCAGGGAGCCTGGCTCCTGGTTTGGGCAGTGAATGGCGATGTCCCTGGCCACCGAAGCGCCCAGTGGAGGGCAGCTTCCACGTGGTTCTGGCGTGGCAGGGGTGGGCTCAGCTCCGCACGTTTCCTCCATGGGAGAATGCCCCGGCTTTGGGCTGCGCCGTGTGGATGGGACAGTCACTTTTGAGAGACGTCCGCAGTTCGAGCGCCAGAGCCCCAGGCTGGATGCGGTCGCTTGAGGTGATTGGAGAGTGAGGGCCAGAGATGCCAGGAATGGAGGTGAGGGCCTGGCTGGCAGCAACACATGAGCAAATACGGACGCGCAAGAGGAAGGTCAACTAGGAAATACACATAAAGGGGAGGTAATATGTAAATAGGTACACATAAGAGGGTTAATATGCAAATTGTATGCATAGGGGGAGTTAGTATACAAATGCATGCATGTAGAGGAGTTAATATGCACATGTAAAGGAGAGTTAATATGTGAATATGTACACAGAAGGGGGTTAATATGCAAATATGTATGCTGAAGGTGGAGTTAATATGCTCATATGCACACGGAAAGGAGAGTTAATGTGCAGATAGATACACAGAAGGGGGAGTTGATATGCAGATATGTACACTGAAGATGGTGTTAATGTACAGGTACACCTAAGGGGGTGGTGATGTGCAAATGCATTCACAGTGGCGGGCGGTGATACGCCAGTACAGACTCCTGCCGGTGCTCCTTTCCTGGCCTTTGCTCTGTCTGTGTGCCCTTCCGGTCAGGCTCAGGAACAGGGTGTCTGTCACGGCTCTGTGAGTCACTGTCACTTTAAATGCCTCTTATCCTGGGTCAGGTGTCCTGGCCCCGCCGTCTGAACCCCCGTGTCGCTGCTGTCTCGTCTTTGCTGGCGCCTTGTCTTGGGTTTCTCCGTCCCTCTCCTCTGTCTTCCTCGCTCCCATTCCCTCTCCCGTGCTTCTCATTCCCCCTCCCCTTGTCCCTCGCCTCTCATAGTTACTTTCCCGTGTCCTTTATCTGTTCCCCACCCCCACATTTGCAGGCACCTGGTTCCTGGTGCTGTTGGTTTGCCCTCTTCTTTCTGTAACATGATCCAAGTGACAGTCCTGAGCCCCATAGGCTCTTCCATGCCTGGATGTTCAAACAGAAGATTTGAGAGAGATTTATTGTGAATTCTAGGAGCAGGCTGGGTCTCTAAGTCACCTGCCAAGCTCCCTGTGAAGAATAGCTGGAAACTCATAGTCTAGTTGCCCCTGTGACCTTAGCTAAATGTTCCTAATCCTCCCAGGGTCCATTTTTGCTGGATTAATTCATTTTTCTCCCTCCGTCTCTCTGGCAGTTACTGGGGTTATGTTATAAATTATGCATTTGAAGAGATCGCCTACAGTAACATATGGCCTTGGTACAACTGCAGACTAAATACCCATAAGTCCTGTCAAGATTTTACATGATTATTTACTGTACAATCATCCTAAAAGGGCTGTCTTCACTGCGTGTGCCACCGCTGTATTAGCTTTTTCTGAAATACAGAAATACAGAAATTTCCCTCAGTGAGGCAAATTGGCCAATCTCCTGTACCTAGAAATACAGCATTTGTAAAATTTGGACCAGAGCAGTCATATGGCCAGAACTTTGTGTGTAAGAGCAATTCTTTCAAACCTTGGATTGTTGAGGGTTCCTTACCAAAATTCAAGCCTGAAGTTTAGAGAGCATACTTAGAATAATGAGGGCATGATATTCACCGCGACAAATTGCTGGTATGTTTTGACACACAGCCCGTTTGTTCCGTTATCTTAGGCGAGATAGGAAGGTTCCAAACACCCTGGGCTCCGCCGCCTCTGGCCCAGAAGGGGCTCGGTGAGGAGCTGGGCCTTCAGCCCTTTCCCAGTGTCCCGCATAAGGCCTTCAGTTAGGTACAAGGAGGGGATGGAGAAGGTACGGAGACGAAGCCAGGCTCCGGGGTGCAGGTCTGTAATCTCAGCCCTATGGGAGGCTGAGGCACGCTCAAGCCCAGCCAGGGAGACTGAGTGAGACCCCGTCTCAAGATCTAAAGTAAAAACTGGATGGAGATGTGGCGTCATGTTGGACCTGATACCCAGCGCCCTCGAAAAAGAAAAAAAAAGAATGAGCGAAGGGGAGAAGGAGCGGAGCCGGCGCGGTTGTGGATTCCTGTACGCAGGAGTCACAAGCCGTTTGCCAGCTAGAACTGTTTACGGGCTGGAGCCCTGTTGCCGAGGACCAGGCTTAGCCCACTGTCTACTGCCCGTAGGACTGAGCTGGCCAAGTCGCGTGCAGGCCATGCTCGGAGGGACAGGTGGGCCCGAGACGCAGGGTGGGTGAAGCCAGCGCATCCCTGTTTCTGGAAATAACCGGTGGGTGGAAACCTGTCCCGCTGAGGGCAGCTGTGTCGGTGTGGGCCGCATGCGGGGCCAGCTCAGCCTGTGAGCCGGAAGGGAGGCCAGGCGAGGATGAGGAAGGTGGCAGACGCTGGCCAGGGAGGAGCGCGGGCACTTTGCTGGAAGCACCGACCCGGCTGGTTTAGCTAACATGGTTTTACCTGCCAGAGCACTGGCTGTGGACACAGACAGCGGCTGGAGGCGGACCTCCGGTAGGAAGAGGAAAAGCCACTTGGCTCATATGGACTCCTGGTGCGCCTGCAGCGGGGAAAGCCTGACGTGGCCAGCTTTATATCGGCTGTCAGGCCCCATAGCTCTCTCACGTGTCTGTGACTGGTTGTTTCTTTTGTTTGTACTAATCCATGGGGCCTTTGTCTTGGCTCGTGTGATATGAAGAGACTTCTTAAAAACTTCTTTAAGACTTGGACGTTTACATTTATCCTATTCCATAGGCAAAACAGCCTGTTCTCATTTTTCTCCAGGGTAAAATTGTGTGCTTTCGGGTGCAGCATTTTTTGTGGTACTGGGGATCACCCCCAGGGCCTTCAGGCTGAGCTACATCCCCACTGGACTCGAATGTATAATCCCCCTGCCTCAGCCTCCCAGAGTGCTGGGATCACGGGCCCACACCCTTGGGCCTGAGGATACAGCGTTTTCAATGCAGCACATGTTAAGGTTTGGGGTAAGTACAAAGTCAACGTTTCACGTATGACCACGTGGCAGTATACTCTCAAAATTAGTATACAGTAACTGAAGGAGATACTGTTTTTTACCATATTTCATCCATGTATAATTAAACATATAAATTTACTTGCATTTTTCAACATTTTTCAGGAGGAATAATTTGTCTCAATAACAGGTTTGACAGAATTTAGTATATAAGCACCATCAATTTTACTATGATTAATTATATTTACTATTGTTTCAAAAATTGCTGTAGATCCCTCACAAGTTTGAGAATGTTGATACTAATTAACAGTAATCATGTCTCAGCCCTTGAGTTACTTGGAAATTGTAGAAGTTTCAACTATTGGAAGATAATTGAGGAGATAGGAATTATGTGGATAAACAGCAAATGGTGGCTATTCTATTAAGCACTTGCTACAGGTGAATAAAACTTGTTTAATCCAGAAACACTACACCTGTCTTGCTCCCATAATGCATCACAGCAGGTGTGCATTTTACAAATGAAGCGTGTGTGTGTGTGTCATAGAACATGTAGTACCGGTTCTTTTGTATTTAAACAATATTCGTACTAATGGGAAAGAATTTGCGTTTAAAAATGGGAAATATTCCTGAAAACATCATGAAACAATAGAAGAAAAGTTAGACGAGGCTGGAGGCGCAGTCCGCAGCTCAGTGGCTAGAGCCCCATCTGGGAAGTGGGAAGCTCAGGTTCAGTTCCCCAGCACCATGTGATAGCTGGGCATGATGGTGCATGCCTGTAATCTGGGCACTTGGGGAGGCTGAGGCAGGAGGATTGCTGTGTGTTTGAGACTGTCCTGGGCTACACGTAAGTTCAAGACCAGCCTAGACTACAGAGCGATACCCTGTCTCAAAGTTTGTTTTTTTAATTTTTTTGACAAAAGCCCTATTTCCAAAGAGATGCGTAGAGGGTGTGGCTAGAGGACCGCTGACCTTCCCTGCGGTGCCCAGCTCAGCCTCTTTGCGCAGGACGTGGGACCTTTCCTGCACGACATTGGAGTGTGACCTAGACGTGGAGCTGCAGGCTGTGTTTTCCTAGAGGTAGACCTGAGTGTTCGCAAAGACCGCGCGCAGAGCACGGGAAATGCTGGTGTTTGGACGCCTAGGTCAGAGTCTCGTTTCAGAGCGCACTGTCTGGAGCGAAGGGCGAAGGTCCCAGGAGACATTTCTTTCTGAGTATTGTGTGAGATACGTGCACGTAGCCTGCGGTCACCACAGTGAGAACCAGACGCCGAGGCCCCTGCCTGCAGTGCACCTGAGCAGGCCTGGAAAGGGCTGCACAGCCGCGGATGTGTGTGGGCTTGTGGCTGCCCTCTGCCCACACGCCCCTGGCCTGCAGGTTACCCTGGATGAAAGGGGTGTGTGTGGAGGCCTGGGTCTCCCGGGCCGCCCCCAGCTCCTACACGAGCCCCAGCCCTATGCTCACCTGCTGGCTCACTTAACCACGCGCTCACTGGGGCTCTTTGGGACTCTCTAGGGAAAGGACTTTATCCTCAGAGGAGGTAGGGAAGGCAGACACCAGTTTTCCCTGGGTGAAGAAGAAGCAGCTGGAGAATGTGACAGTGTGTGGCTTTAGAACTGTGCGAGCCTGGCCCGCGTGCCCTTGTCCCCGCGTCCCTGCTTGGGAGCAGTCTCAGGTATGTGAGGAGCCTGGTTTCCCTGAACTACCATCCAGGTGTGACCTGTGGTGCTACTGTGGCAGGGCTGTGGTGAGGTGTGTTTTCATAGGGGAAGGCTGAGTGTTAACGAAGACAATACTCATAGTTGGTGCTTTAATGGCTCCAGGACCTGTCATCCAGGAGCCGTCCCAGGGCTCTGAGCAGAGGGGGCAGAGGGTAGGCTGACCCAGATGTGCTGGTGTGGAGCTTCTCTGCCCCAGTGACTAATGGGAGTGAAATGCCTCTCCACAGTCAGTACAGCCGCGGGCTCCCAGGGTCCGTGGCCATCTGTGCAGGTGGCCCTGGGAGGGAGGCCAGCCCAGCCAGGCACAGCCCTGCATCCTTCCCTGGAGCTGCCTCCCGCCTGGCCCTGACCCAGCAGGACAGCGCGAGGTCCATGAGCAGGACCCTGGCTGACGTCATCTGGAGGCTCAGGAGCGAAGGATTCCCAGCTGGACTGGGAGAGAGCCCATAGTCCAAGCTGGTCCTGGACTTGCTATGTAGCCCACGCTGGCCTTGAACTCAACGGCAGT
Organism: Ctenodactylus gundi; assembly: GCA_004027205.1. NCBI lineage: Eukaryota > Metazoa > Chordata > Mammalia > Rodentia > Ctenodactylidae > Ctenodactylus > Ctenodactylus gundi. The sequence goes on along the minus strand of PVKB01000558.1, from coordinate 437,030 downwards.
CCTCCTGCCTCAGCCTCCCGAGTGCTGGGATTACAGGCGTGTGCCACCATGCCCTGCTGATCTTTGTGTGGTGCCAGGGTGTTGTGTGTGCTAGGCTCTTATTTTTACCACTGAGCGACGCTCCCGGGCCCCAAGTAGTGCAAACGTTCACAGTCTTCAGGGCCCTGACATTTCTGAGCTGCCCAGTGGCCTGTCTGTGGGCTGTGACCTACTCGTTTAATGCCTCTGGCTGGCATGTATCTGGAGTTGTTGGGGCAGGTCTAACACACCCAGCCAGCGGCCCTGCCCACACTCAGCCGCCTCCCAAACCTTCAGCACCAGCCCTCTGTGTCCCCACAGCCAACCTGCAGCCCCACCGCCCAGAGGCCAAGCCCACCCTCCTTGGCAAGCAGCGGTCCAGTCGCCTGTCCCCCCCCCCACACACACACACACACACTTGGCATCAACTTGATTTTCTGTTGTCCGATGGCTTTGCGGTTATTTGAACCTCGGTGACCTCTCCATTTGAATTACCAAACAGCTTATTTTGTCCTGAAACTGTTCCCTGAGGTTCAGAATCTTTTTTTTTAAACATCACCCCCAGGGTGCTAGTCCAGACCTCTCGCCTGTACCTCCCTTTACTCTGTGCCCATCTGGTGCGCACCCCTCGTAGGAGGCCACGTTCCCAGCCCGCAGCTTGCCAGGTGGGAGGCCAGGGCTCTGGCACCCTGGAATTAGCCTGCAGTGTCCCCTGCCCTCTGCAGCTGAGCCCCCTGCCCTGTTAGAGACAGCCCCTTGAGGAAGTCTGCCAAGTCCAGGTGAAATTTTACCCAGGAAATGCACCCTGAGTCACCGGCTCTTCTGGGTCCTTTTGGCTCTGATGGTCACAGGGATGTGAGGACCCATACCCACGTGTCACTGAGGTTACAGGTATCTAAGTGAGGAGATAATTCATTCAGCAGAGCGAGAAACTGACCCAAGCCCAGTACGGCTGATTAACGAGAGGCATTACCAGGTCCTTGATTTCAAAGGTCACAATTCCAGATTGGATTATGTGCAGTGTCACCTCTCCAGTGATTCCCAGGCCTTTTCCCAATACAAGACATAAGAGGACATGCTTGGCTCATGGTGTTCAGATACCGTGTGCTCTACGAGTTAGAACATTCTGAGTTCGGTAACACTCCTTCTGTTACACCCCTGACCATGGCCTCAGCTTCTGCGCACTTAGGGAGATGGGGGCACTCGGCGGAATTTCCTCTTTCAGATGGTCCGTGGCTAATTTTGGTGGTAACACGGTGAAGAGTGCCCAACGGTTCAGCTGGAGCTCCGAGTAAATAACAAATTAGGCGAAGGTAAATGAAACAGCCCTAATGAGAGAGCCATAAATTAAGAGAGAAACTGAGCAGAATATGGAAAAACAAATTAAAATAGATTTTTGGACTCAAAGTGTTGTTTACGATCATGACTTGAGGACTGCCGGACGAGGCCGTCAGCCAGGAAGCCCCGCGCCTAGTTAATTAGTGATTTGGCAAACACAGTCTGTTAAGCTTATATTCCTAGCAGCAGGCTATCCTGGTTTTGTGTGTTGATCTGTGTGTTATTTTTTTTTTTTGACAAGTATACAACAAAAAAGACATTGCACTGAAGCCTAGCAACACCAACGGATGAGCGCACAGGCGTGGGAAATGCCCACAGTGGAGTAGCACACAGCCTTCAAAGGGAAGGGCTTTCTGGCGCGTGCCACGTACGGCACAGGTGAGCTCAGGACAATGTGCTGCGTGAAGGAAACCAGTCATAGGACAGGCAGACTGCGTGACCCCACCGTCAGATTCAGAAACGGGACGTAGCAGGGACCTGGGGACCTGGGTGGGAAGAAATGAGTGGGTTTTATTAATTCATTTATTTTTGGTGCTGGGATCCAAGCCAGGACCTTCACCCTGTACCACAGCCCCAGCTCACCTTTTAGTTTTCTTTTTGTGACAGGGTCTCACTCCCTCACTCAGTTGCCCAGGTTGGGCTCAAACTTGCAGTCCTCCTGTCTCAGCCTCCCAGATGGTTGGGATTTGTTTTTTAAAAGGGAGAGAATTTCAATTTAGAGTGATGAAAATTCTGCGAGTGAACAACTGTGACAGTCGCACATTTGTGGCATGGACTTAGTACTCACCTCAAGTGGTGAAAACAGGAAATGTACATCGTTGATTCTGCCACTCTATTCTAGCGTCTGGTTGAACGATCGGGTGAAGATACTCAGACAGGTTTTGAACTCCTGGCACGGCCCTCACGGTCCCCGTGGGCAGTCAGGCCTGAGCTTGAGGCCCTCGGTGGGCATCACAGCCTGCGCTTGGCTTGGAGGGTTCCCTGCTGGACTGTTAGGCCTGGCCTGGCTCAGAACATCCTGAGGCTCAACTGGCAGCTGACAATGTCTACGTGTTTAGTCCTCGCTTACCAGAGGCTACAGAGTAGAGGAGTCGGCCTGGAAGTCTGCCACCCAAAGTGCCTTCCGGCGCTGTCACTGCCAGCGGTGACAGCCAGGTGCCTGCAGTGAGCACCACTCACATCATTGCCCTTGCTCCCCAAAGCCAGCAGGACGGCCATCCGCCTGGAACGGGCCCGGCCACACGTGCTCTGGTTGCTGGTGATGACACCCGTCTGTGGCAATCAACCGGACAGCCAACAGCACGTCCTGCCCTGTTGCGTCAGGCTCCAGAGGGGAGGTAAGGGCGGCAGTAAGCCAAAGGCTTCTGCAGCTGTCAACTTCTTACGTTCGTTGGTGACAACGAGAGTGACACAGATCTTCCCCACACAGAACCCGCCTGGGCCAGCATTCCAGGTGCCCACAGTGCCTCACCTGGCAAGCCCATGCTGCCCCAGGCAAGTCCCAGCCTGGTGAGGTTTCAGCGTAGGGATTTGCCAGCAAGAAGGAAACGACTTCAGCACACACTCGGGAAAGCTTAGGGCTGTGCCTCGCCTCAGTCTCACCTCTGACTGTCTCGGGTTTCCCTGGTGCCAGGTGGCCTTTCCAGATACAACAGGCAGGGTGGGCTCTCAGGGGACTGGAAAATCTTGCGAGGGCAGGAGCCGTGGCCAGCCGAGGGGTCTCTCCCTTCCGTGACCCAGCTCTGCTTCTGGTCAGCCTCTGATGGGCTGGATAATTCAGGGCACCGACCCTCACACCCTCAGGGAGCTCCGTGATAATCTGCCTATCGAGTGGCCTCTCCCGCAATTCTAGAAGGAGGCTGGGCTGGACTTACTCCAGCCTGTTTCCTATTATCCCTGAGCCAGGAACAAGCCTGTGTGGGTAGGTGGAGAGCTGTCAGAGGAAGCGGGGCCTTGCCCGTGCTAGGCAGACACTCCACCACTGAGCTGCACCCCAGCCCACAGGTCGATCCTTGTCTGGGTTCCACAGTCTTTTTTTCCTCAAAAACTCCTTTGCCTGGACCATAGCTTCTTTCCTGCAGAGGACAGTGCCCACTGCTGGACTTTGGCCTTCCTGCCCTGTTTGGAGATGCTGTCAGTCCGTAGAGAAGGTGGGCCTGGTGGTTCAGGCCTGTAGACTCAGCACTGTGGGCAGCGGGGGAGGTAGGATCCCCAGTCCAAGCCCAGCTCAGGCCACTTAGTGATTTAGCAAGACTTCTCCCTAAAAAAAAGAGAGCTGGGCTGAAACTCAGTGGAAGCCTTGAGCTTGATCCCTGGTTCTACAGAACAAGTGAAATAAAGTGTAGATTATGTAGAAAACTGTGGAAAACTTGCAGCGCCCGTCCTTCCTCCAAACCAGCTCACTAACCAGGAGAGACGACAAGGATGGGGGAAAAGCACAAAACCCAGGTTTACCTTAAATAATGTAGTAACCGATGTCACGTCTGTGAGCGAACCTGAGTTGACTCTCGAAAGCGCGTCATCGATACTGTCCTTGTTACATGATGGCCTGGTGGTGGTGATGGTGGTTATGGTGACAGCAGCCCGTGGGTGCTAACCATGAAGCGTCTGGCCCATCCCGGGCACTGCTAGTATGAGTAGCTTTTTTTAAATGAATATTTTCAGCTCAGCCTTGCAAAGACTTTGACATGCATTCTACCACCCTGTTTGGACTCCAGGGGAGCCAAGAAAGTCACATGGTCAGGAAGGGACAGGACCGGGAAGTGAAGCCTGACTCGGCCTCTCCGCAGCTGCCATCATGAACCATTGTGGTTCCAGAGTTGAACTGGAGTGGCATAGAAGAAGGGGAATGTGGGATCTCCCTAGGGAGTCGGAGAGCATCGCCAGGGCCGCCCGAACCCACGCCATGCCCAAGATCCAAGAGTTCCCACTTTGTGCATTCAGAGAATGAGAAACCTGCCCAGATGCGTTGCGGAGCTGGACACTAGGCCCGCTCACTGAGGTCAGGCTGTGTGTGTCAGGCTTCTCTGGGCACTGTGGCGTCCTATCCGGCAACCACGTAGGCTCAAAATACGCCGCAAATGGACAGGGGTAAGAATGATCTAGAGCACTTAGTCCTGGTCCTTTTTTAAACATGTGAGTAGTTACTGCTGGTCTGGTAGCAAGGGCTCCTGGTACTTGGAAATCCTATGGCTTCCGCCTCCTGCTTCTGCCCCCCAGCCCGTGGGATTAGGCCAGGGGTCCTTCCGTGGGCGCACAGCATTGTCCCGGGGTCCTGGGCTCGTGTGCCACAGCACAGCTCTCCTCGGTTACCCAGAGCGCCTCCAGCTTCGCTCTCTTATTGCCGGCCTGTGGCTCAGGTATTCTGTTTTTGTGGTACTGGGAGTTGGACCCAGGGGTTGAGTTCTGTGGACCTTTTTGAGACAGGGTCACATTAAATCACTGAGTCACCGAGGCTCGGTTAAAGTCTGCAGTCTTCCTGCCTCAGCCTCCCAGGTTGCTGGGACTACAGCCCGGGCCTTGCTGGTTGGGCTTGAGGAGAGAAGCTAAGGCTGCCAGCCCGACGAAGCACGCTCTGGCACTGCCTGCTCACCACTGAGCATCGCGGCTTGATGAGGAAGAGTCGCTGGCTTGCCGGATTGGCAGTGTCTGTGATCTAGGGGCAGGAGATAGCCATGCAGTGCAGGGGCTGGCCTTTGCCAGGCTGGGCTCAGGCTTCCGAGCCAGCCATGAGGTGACAGAGATACCGCACTGCTGCCCGGCAATGTAGCCCTACGGTTGGTGGCTACGACAAGGTTCTTTGTAGGCATATGCCTAAAAGAGCCAAAAGCAACTTCCCGGAGAGTTGCTCGTATTCCCACGTTCTAGCCGCCTGTTCTCAGTAGCCAGAGGGGAGAGGCAGCCCAGCGCAGTGGGACGGATGGGTGGAGACACAAGCCGTGGTCGGCACATAGAGCAGCAGCCTGCAGAGGAAGGCCATTCGCGTGGGCTCCAGCACGGACCAGTGCGCGGCTCAGACACGTGGAGAATGGGCGGGATGGACGTGGCTCGGCAATCGTTAAGAGCTTGATCATGGTGACAGTGTGTGACATCCGTACCGAATCATGTTCCCTTCCCATGACACAGGGAAACGGAGCATCACCAGCCCTTTGAGGGACTGGTACCTTCCCCTTTGGGCTGGCGTTAGGCCTCGACGCTGTCCTGCCAGCTTCCTCCCTGGCTCATGAGCATTTCCCGTTTGTTGTTGTTTTAAATCAGTACTGCCACCCCCCAAAAAAAAATCACTAAGCAAATTAATAAGTAAAATTTTGGATTTTTTTGTCTTGGCAGGGGAGCGTAATTAAAGTCATATTTTTATTTAAAGCTAGTTCCCCGGTTACCAAGTGTCCCCTGCCTTCTTCAAGCGACGGGCCTCCGAGCAGCTTGGCACCAGAGAGCAACAACTTAGGACATTATTAGCAAGGGAGAGAAAAGCGTAGTTGTGGCGGGGCTCCGTCCGACTCAGAGGGGGAAAGCGACCAAGAGAGTCCGTGTACTTCCTTGTAGGTCACGGAAACGGGACAAGTTCCGCCCCGTGCGGCGCTTCGCCAGGCGCACACGTGCGCTGGGATTTCAGAAGTTGCATGCATTCAGTCCGCTGTGACTTCCTTTGTCCCTGCCGAGGAGGCTGAGTGATCACTAACTCTGTGAAACGTGGGTTTTTAATTTTTTTTTTTATGTTGTGTCAATTTTTTTCTATAAGTACTTCTTCCTCAAATTGCAGCATAAGTCATTTGGAAATAGGATTTAGGCTGCAAGACCTGGCGGGCTGTTCTCTTCTTGGGGAGTGGATCCGGTGCGCACACTTGTCCCCACTCAGTGGTGCATGGACTGGCAGGACCTGGGCGAGTCTTGCGGTCATCTCCGTCACCTCTCACACCACAAGCCCAGATGGGCTCGCTCCTCCGTGAAGAGGGCAGAGGGCCACTAATTCACAGTTTGTGTGCACACCGCTGTCACATGCCTTTCTCTGATGACAGCGTAGCAGAGTGACACTAGCCATGCTGACTCCGCAGCACGTCAGTGACGATGGAGGAGCCGTGTGGTTGACTCGAAGCACAGCCAGGTGAGCTCCACTAGCCTGGAGTCCTCATCTGTGACACGTCCCAGATGTCTGGAGAAAGGGCCAACGCAGAGAAGGGCCTGAGGGGTGGACGGCTCTGCCGGCCACGCAGTTACAGCCAGCTACCAGCTTTGCTCCTACAGACGACCAGGCCGTGAATGTGTGAGCGGCTCAGCCCTTGGTGCTAATGCTGCGTTTTACTGTTCTCTGTGCAGCAAGCATGTAACCTTGTCCACTCGGACAGAGAACAGCAGCCACGTGAGTGCCGCCCTCGCCTGACCTGAGCGTCATCCTAGACCTGTAGTTAACTCTTCGGGACCCTTGGAAGGAGTTTATGATTACAAATAAAAGTTCAGACTCACAGCCCAGTGTATTAGTTTGGGTTCTTTTCAAAAGGCAGAATTTATAGAAATTATAACAGAAAGGATCTGTTTGGAAGGCTGACATATCTGAGGGTAGAGAGAGTCCAAGATGGCGGCCTGCACATGCAAGAGCTGGGGGGTCCAGTGGCTGCTCAGCCCTGAAGTGGGACACCTGTCTGGGACTGCAGGACAGCCCGTGAGTCTACTCCGGATCTCGGTCGTTCAGAGAACAGTGGCGAAGATCGGAGCCTGAAGATCAGCAACAGGCAGATAGATGCAAGTCGAGACTGGAGCGAATCTGCGCTGAAGATCTGCAGCGTGTAGCAAATCAGCGTCCGTAGACAGTTGCGAAGGCGAGCGCGTTCCCAGAGGAAGAAGAAGCTGTGACCATCTTTCTTCTTCCTCCTTCCTTTTATACCGTTGGAGTTCCAGTGGGGCCTCCCACCTTCCGGTGGGTGCTCCTCCCTCATTGGCCGGCCCACACCTCACTCACACTAGCCCAGGCTGGTTCTTGGTTGCCTTGGTTGACATAATCTCCCCAGGGGTCACATCCTGGGTGGGGAAGAAGGCCATACGGGACAGTGACAGGGTGATCACTGCAGAACCAGGCCCACCCGTCTGGGTCCTGTGGCTGCACCCAGCCTACGTATTGCTTTTATTATTTTGTGGCGCTGAGGATTGAATATAGGTCCTTCACTCTGGCTCCATTTCCAGCCCTTTCATTTTGTTTTATTTTATCTTTAGACTGAGACAGGATCTCGGTGAGTTGCCCAGGTGTGGCTCCAGGTTGCAGCTCTCCGCCCTCAGCCGCCCAGCCTAGGCGTTCTGACGGTATCTGAGTAGAAGCCTGCGAGGTCGTGGCTTCTCTGCCCCTCCCGAAGGCCAGCACCAAAGGGCCCCGGCTTCTCGACTTTGTGCAGCCACAGTGGCATGTGAGGTGGAATGGACTAGCTGCCCGTGGGGAAACCTGATCCCACGGGAGCCTGACTTGTGGCCACACGGACTGTGCCAGGTAGCGCGCAGGTGCCCTGCTGCAGAGGCGAGCCAGATGCTCGCTTCCCGCAGCCTTGCTGGGGCGAGGCCTTCTGAGGGGTGCCCCTCCAGCGTTCGCTGAGGGCCCCGATGGACCCGAAGGGGCTTGGCAGGAGGACGAGCCAATCAAATCTCCATCCAGTTTGCAGATAATCAAGGGAAAACACAGAAATCATTCGTCTTACACCTAAATAACCTTTCCTTGCTAAGGAACTTTTTTTTTTTTTTTTGTAAGTGAGCATTTACCACCCGAGAGAGGAGCCTGTGTCTTGAGTATGCAGAAAAGCCACGCCCGTCTGGGCAGCCGGGTGGCTGCGGCAGCCACGCCACAAGGTGATTTATGTGGCTCAGGGACTGTAGCTTTGTAATAGATTGAACTGTTAGTTTTCAGGAGGATTTAATGAAATATTGAACCAGATGCCAGGACTGTGAGAAATGAGGAAGCCACGCTTTGTAAACAGCAAGGCCCCCAGGGGGAGTTGGGGTCTTAGGGTGAGCGAATCGGAGGCCAGAGCGAGCGTGTGGCTCCCGTGGCCCCAGCTCAAGGGGGTGGGGGCCAGGGTCAGCCCAGCGCTCTGCTGGCGGTGTGCAGGGAGGGAGAGTGGAGCCTCCCTCCGGGGCTGACCTTGGCCATCGCTGTCACCCTGTCACTGGAGACTGACCGACCTGTGTAGCTCTGGAGCTCCCCATGGCTTCTGCTGTCCCATTTCCAGCAGTGTCACCAGGAGCAGGGGGCAAAGGTGGAGCCAGATGGTTGTCAGCCTCTACCGAGTAAAGGTGTGGAGGACTAGACCTTTTTCATTATTGTCATGGCCAGGATGAGTCATTTCTCAAAAAAAAAAAAAATATTTCAACTTAGGAACTCAAGTTTTGATTTTTAGCTAGATGTGAAGGCACATGCCTGTAATCCAGCTCTCACGAAGCTGAAGCAGGAGGATTGCCCTGAGTTTGAGGCCAGCCTGGATGGACTGTAGAGCAATACCCTGTCTCCAACAACAATAACAAAAAAGCCACATTAAATTGTTTTTTTCTTTTGGGGAAGAAATTACTAGAGAAATACTTCCTCTGTGAGTACTTATCCCTACTTCATACTCGTTTTTGAGTATCTTCCCATTTATTTAGCTTAGGAATGTTAGCGTGTCTTCTCGTGTTTGTGTGTTTGTGTGACTACAGATTGAACTCATGCTTTCACACTAAATTACATGCCCCAGCTGTTTTTGTTTTAAATTTTGAGACAGGGTCTCACTGAGTTGTTAAATTGTCCAGTCTGGACTCAGGCGTGTGAGCCGCCTGCCCGGCCTCCCAGAGTGCCGGGTACAGGTGTGTGTGCCACACCTCGCTGTTACGTGTCTTCTTTCAAAGAGTCTCTGTGGTTTGGCCAGCCCTGAGCGGCGTGAGCACTCACGGCCGACTTCCGCACCTGACGCCCCGGGCCCTGGCACGGTGTAGAAGGCAGACATCCTGCCACCCAGGGCAAGCTGCGTGTGTATGAAGACGAGTCGTTTGGTCCATAAGGTTGTGTGTGCATGGGTGACTCTGTGCCCAGATACCTGAATATCCAGTGTCTCCTGGATTAGCCTTTAACCACACGAAGCCAGAAGTTCTTGGTTTTCTGTAAGTACTTTTAGGTAAGGGTAGACAACCTTCTTCCATACGGTCCTAGCCAGAAGCCTTGCCTAGGCGGCCCCTCCAGTCCTGGGGACCCTCCACAGGTCCCCACGGCAAAGAAGAGTCCAGAGCCAAAGGAGAGGAGGGAATGGTGGCGCTGGTGGCAGCCGCAGCGACCGCCCTGAATGGGGTGGCACTCCCTCCAGATGATTCCAGGGGAGCAAGTTAATGTTCTGAAAAAGAAATGAAACTTACTCTAATTTAGGAAAAAGGCTTTGGCTATGTCCCTGGGCCTAGGCTTACCTGCAGCAGGGCCACTAAGCCAGCCCTTTGGCGGGTGACCTCCAGCGTGTCCCTGGAATGCCCTTGGATGTCCGCTTTGATCCATTCGAAGACCAGATCTTGTTGAAGGTATCTTAATGCTACTGATGTGGGATCCAGTATTCCCGGCCCTGATCTTTACAAATGAGTAAGTCGGATCATCTCAGCACGAGGACTTGTGCTCACTGGATTTACCTTATTTATTTTCATGTGAGGCACTGAAGTTCATCAGATGGGCGGCCTTCAGTTAACAGTGAAACTTACTGTCCCATGCACAATGCCAGCCCTAGTTTGAAACCTACCCACTGCATTCTCTGATGATCTGATCCTGGCCTCCCTTTGTGGTAGTAAGGACTTAACTTCACTCCGTTGCCTTAACGGGAAAATGGGACTCTATTGATCATTGCATTTTCAGAAGTTTACCCTCTTTGCTAAGATTTATACAATGGATAAAAGATAACAAGGTGTACACATAAACCTGACTCTTCCTGCATAACCTTTTAGTGTTGACCTTCTAGTCTGACCCACTGAGTCTCATTGGAGGTGCAGATCATCCCTGCTTTGTTTAGGGTCTTGTTGATATTCATGGCACATCATAGCCGAGTCTCTGCCCACTGGAGAATTCATCTTTCTGCAGAACAGGGCTGTTCAAAGAAGTAGACGTGTTTCGTAGTGTGTGATCTTAGGGCCTCTGCCTCAGAGTCCTCTGGGGTGCTGTGGTTGTGACAGTGTCTTAGCCTTCCAGGCACAGTGGGTAGGAATGGAATCTGTGGATCTGAGCTACACTCAGGACAGTGGTCCTTTCAGTGGTCAGGAATCACAACCCTAAGGGTTGGCCAGCTGCAGCCTGTCCTGCATATAGCAGGAGTGAGATGCCTGTGTGGAAGGCTCTAGACTGTGGACTTCTGGACTCCGCACAAAAATGTTCCCACTGACTGCCTAGAAAGCCCTTCCATAGCAGAAAGAAAATTTCACACGTTTCTGACACGACAACCATGATTCTGCCGGTGCTTTGGGCCCTGCTATAGCAAACACGTGTGATACAGAGCCGGGTGAGTGGCGGGTGAACTGGCTTGCCTGGCACTGTTTTTAATCATGCCAGAGGACAGTGATGCGTAAGACACACCCAGTGTCCATGTGGGCATTTACGGTGGGCGTGCGTGGACGTGCCTTTTTCTTAATTTGTGACATACTCTAGTTTTCTTCCTTGATAAAGGGCTGTGTTTGCGTCAGGGGTTAGAAGTGGTAGACAGAAACTCACCCGGTCGATTTCGCGTTGAGACCCATGTTGTGAAGGTGCTCCGCTGTGCGCTGCATGGACAACCAGGGATCCCACGTGTAGTAGGAAGCGTAAGCCACGTTCCGGAAGGCGATCTGAGGGTGAACGGGAGGAAGCAGCCCAGGGTGTGTGGGAGAGGCTCTGCCAGCCCAGGGGAAGCTTGCTTTCAGCTGGAGAATCAGAAAAGCCCCTAGCAGGAGGCTCCGTTGCGTAGAAATATCCACATAATCCCAGCACTCAGAAGGCTGAAACGGGATTGCCCTGAGTCCAAGGCCAACCTGGGCTCCATGGTGAGTTTAGGACCAGCCTAGACTATGAAGTGAGATCCTGTCTCAGAAAAATTCAGATGTGAAAATGCATACTGAACAGTAACGATACTTGTGCGGTCGGAGTAATATTATTAGCAGTAATAAGAATTTTTATAATATTTTTTGAGACAAAGCCCCACTCTGTTGTCCAGGCTGCTCATAAACTTACTATGTAGCTTAGGCTGGCCTTGAACCCATGGCAATCCTCCTGCCTCAGCATCCCGAGTGCTGGGATTATCGGCCTTGCCACCACAGCCTGCTGTATTCTCATATTATCTTCTAACGCTTGAAACAACAGCCCCCCACCCCCACCCCCCAAAGCTTGCTCATTTCTTGTCTGTAAGCGTGCTTAGGGGCAGGAGCAGGCCAGCTCAGAAGGCTGCTGCTGTAGACAGACGTTGCTGGTGCGTGTAGAAGCTGTGCTCCGGCCGGGGGGTAACCCTACAGGCCAGGGCAAGCAGGTGCTAGCTGGGCCTTCGAGCCAGGGACTTGGCAGGATTGCATGGTTAACGGAGGAAAGCGGTGATCGTCGGAGCGCACTGTGACAGAATGGGGAGGCCCATGGAGCGCGGACGCCCTAACCCGACAGGCGGAGGAGGGAGCATGTGTGGAGAAAGGGCAATTTGTTATCGTTTATTAAAGTAAAAAAGAGTGGCTTGCCACCTGGATAAGAGTGAACAGAGCTTCCCACTAAAAATCCGTCTGTCTGCGGACGGCCCGTCACTGTGAGTCACCGCTTCCCCCACCGCGCTCATCCAGAAGAGGCCATTAAAATCCCATCCTTCCCAAATGTGCCCGGTGTGCGAAACCTTTAATTAAATCTACAAGCAGGGCCTTACAAGAACAAGAATCAAATTAATTGCAACACGGACCACACATTTGTTTCTCTGACAGTCCCTGCGCTTTGGAGTAAAGGCAGTCTGCGCGCCCGTCTCTGTGTTAGCGGACGTGGCCGCGTCCCTTGGGTGTGGGCCCCCTGGGAGCCGGCCCTCCTGCCCGTGACCAGGGACAGGCTGACACCCCATGGCTGTGCCCCAGGGCGTGGCGGGACCCCACCCTCTGCTGCTAGTGAGCTCTGCAGAGGGAGGGCTGGAATGAGGCCGCAGGGTCCTTACGGAAAGTTCGGCCTATGCAGAGCGCGAGGATTTGCTGCTGATTGTACCCTCCATGCCACAGTCATGTTAATATTGCACTTCTCACTCCACGGCCGTGGCCAAAGGAAAGAAGTGATGTTCCGGCTTTCAAAGAGGACCTCCAGCCCGGGATTGATGAACTCCTACAGCGGGGGTCTGAGCTCAGAGGTGAGGGGCACTGTAAAATTCTGTAAGAAACCTACTGTGTTGTTTTTGTTTCCAGCGTGTGTTTGTGTGTGTGTGTGGAGATTAAACTCAGGGCCTTCTCACTGAGCTACTTCTCCAGCCCGTGCGTGCGTGCGTGCGTGCGTGCGTGAGTGCGTGCGTGCGTGTGTGTGTGTGTATGTGTGTGTGTTTCAATCTCACTAGCTGCTATGTTGCCGAGCTTGTGCCCTGCCTGCCTCAGCCTCCCACAGTACTGGGATGACAGGCCTGCCTGACCACGCCTGGCCTAAAGTGTATACTTTTTAAACAGACCAGTGGTTTTGTACAATCACACTGATAAGTCATACATTCCCAACTTCCTGCATCTAGAAGGAGCTGCGGTAGACTCTGTGTAATTTTCTTGTTTGAAGGTCTTGCCTGTGAAGGCCTGAGGCAAGTACGCAGTGCCAGAGAGCCGTGACCAGAAGCACTCAGCGTTGGTGAAGGAAGGGCCTCACTTATCGCCCGCAGCCCCGTGGTATTAAGGGAGTGACGATGGTGGTGCGTAGTAGCTCAGAACCCCAAGTGCACACGTTCCTCCCTTGCATGGTTCAGTGCTTCCGCCTGGTCTGGCGGGCGGAGAGCTGAGTCCTCTCAAGGCGACTGTGTAGGAGCCGCTGGCCCCGTGACTCCATCTTCTCCTGCTTCGGTCTCGTTCCCAAGACGCCAGAGCCCGCAAGGCAAGTGTGCGCTGCTCTTGTGACCATGGAAGGGGGAGCAGCATTTGTGGCATCAACAGCTTTGCATGTTAATTAAGAGAAGCAGTATTCACCATGTATTAAAAATTAAAGATCTGGCCCATCTAGGGTCAAATTGCAAAATTTAAAAATTTATGGGCTCATATTGTTGCGAATTTCCTGAGGGAAATGCATCCATAATTGGAGCAAGTCGTGAATGGCCTGTTGTGGGGCAGAGCGGTAAGGGGGAGAGTGCTGGCCGGGCCGGCGCAGGCTAGAGATTCTTTCTGGAAACAGGCGAACAAGGAGGCCTGTGTCTCTGTCTGCTGCGGTCTCTAAAAATAGGTCTAGTAAGCAGCTGTCTTCACTGGGTGCCCGGAGGAAAGGGCTCGGAGCTGCCGCCTCTGAGGTCCCTTTCCTAATTCCCGTAATCCTTCATTCAGGGTGAGCACGGTGCCGGGGTTTTCTTGATTCAGAATTTCTCTGTGTCACAAAGTGCATGTACCGGGGAGCCGGTAGTCCTGGGGTACAGGATGTTGTTGTCCACAACCAGTATAACTCTGTTGTCCAGGGAGGGAACCAAAGCACGCATCAGCACCAACAGGTCGGTAACCGGCGATGTGTTTCCAACATCCAGATGGCTGTGGAAGGACAGGGCAAAGGACAGGTCACATGGCCATTGGCCGCAGAGCCCCTGGGGCACCTTGCTCTGATTAGCAGGGTACCAAACACCCAGGCAGGGAAAAAAGATCCAGGTCAACTCCTTTCCAGAAGAGAAGCCAACTTCACAAGTCAGCAGAAGCTGTCGCCGTCAGCCGCTCCTCCAAACCCGCGCAGGATTGGCTAGTTGCTCCCTTCCCTCTGGCTTAAGAGCCTCCGAGTAACCTCCATGCCGATTATTAGTGGGTCCGGTTAAACAGAAGTGCATCTGTTTCTTTTCCTTCTTTTATTTTTTACCTTTCACTTTTTCTGTCACTGTAACAAAACGCCTGAGGTAGTCAAAAGGCGAAAAGGTTTATTTGGGCCAACGGATTCAGATGTTTCAGTGCAAGGTCGCTTAGCCTTGTTGCTTTGGGCCTATAGGGGCACACAGCATCATGGTGGGATGGTGCAGAAACAGAGGCCTCGTTACATCCTGGTGGCTGGGATTGAGAAGGACAGGAGGTGGGGGGGGGGGGGGCAGAGTGTGTACCCTTCAAGGACTTGTGCCCATGACCTGCCTCCTCCCGCTAGGCCCTACCCCTTGAAGGCTTGTCCACCTCTCACTAGCACCAGGGACAGGGAACCAAATTTTCTGCATGGACCTTTGGGACTGTTCCAGATTCAAGTTGCAGCACCCTTCCTGCCTGACCCACCCTTGGGTTTTATATGCACTGATTTCTTAATTATCTTTTCCTTCATTTTTATTTTTTTCCATCTACCCCATTCCCTCCTGCCTTTCTGAGGGGATGTGTGCCAATAGCAATGCCTTTCAGGATGAGGCAAGTGCTTTATACTTTTCCTGTCACCCTTAAAAGCCCAAGGAGTGCTTCCTGGGCTTTACCAGCCCATCGTCCAGGCGATACCGTCAGCTTCCTTAGCGATGTTTTAGGAAAGATTCTCGGCCTCTTCATTTCTTTATTCATTTACTCATTTTTGAGAACCTACTGACAAAATAAGTTTAGGCAAATTAAGTTTAGCAGCTCTGTAAAGGCTGACTCACACATTAGGCCTCTGTGGAACCAGCAGAGGTTCTGGGAGCTGTGCCGTGTGGTCAGGCAGCAGTGGTGAACAGAAACCGGAAGTGCAGCGCAGACCCTGCCTGACTGGGGACAACCTGATTGGTCACATGGGCGTATGGTCTGATTAGTTGGCTGCCTATGATTGGCCGCAGCTCAGCTACCATGATTGCTTGAGACTCAGCTGTTTGTTACACAAGTATGTTCTCAAGTTGGGCTTCTGGTTATTTTGCATACTAGGTAGAGGTTCTGGTCCGTTTGGTGGTGGTATGAGGAAGTTCTCAAGGCTAGAAAGTGCGTGAAGAACTGAGGTTTGTTTCTTACCATTCTTGAGACCGAGAATTCCTCGTTGGAGGGTCCCATTGAGTGAGGGCTCCCATGCTGTTTTTCCCTCTTAATCAGGTCAAAGAACGAGAGAGAACCTACAAGAACCAGAGCTGACCCTGGTCCCAGGACCCCCCCACCTTGGTCACTGAGTCACTCCTGTGACCATGGCGTCAACCCCTTCCTAATCCCCTTTGAAGGGCCCCACCTCCCAGCACAAGGTTTCTTGCACATGAACTTTGAGAGACTAATTCAAGGCCTAGCAGTGGGGCTGCAGTTGTTATATAAGGACTCACAGTACGGCCGTCTTAGGGACAGGATTAGTTTAATGTAACACTGCGTGTCAGACACTGTTCCAGGCACTGTGTGACGGTGGACAAGGTAGACAGAAACCTGTGCCTGTCTGGAGATTTGG
Organism: Ctenodactylus gundi; assembly: GCA_004027205.1. Taxonomy (NCBI): domain Eukaryota; kingdom Metazoa; phylum Chordata; class Mammalia; order Rodentia; family Ctenodactylidae; genus Ctenodactylus; species Ctenodactylus gundi. Next base: position 421,192 of record PVKB01000558.1, on the reverse strand, counting down.
AGGTTATGACCCAAATTGTACACTGTGAGCGGTTGGCGGGTAGCTAGCTCAGTGGCAGAGCACTCACCTAGCACCTGGCTTAGATCCTCAGCACCCAAAATTTTTTAAAAGAAAGAAGAGGGAAGAAGAGAGAAAGGGAGGAAGGAAGGAAGGGAGAAAAACAGGAAGGAAGGATGGATGGAAGGAAGGAAGGAATTATATTCTGCACATATTCACCAAGGCAGAAATGAGGGCTCTGAGTGCTTCTGTCTTCTCTGAAGTGCACCCCAATAATCTGCTTATATATGTATGTATTTATCCCAGTAATAGAGATTGAACCTAGGGCCTTTGCACTGAGCTGCATCCCCAGCCCGTTTATTATTTTTGTTTTGAGACAAGGTCTTATGAAGTTGCTACGTTGCCCAGACTGGGCTGCAACTTGTAATTCTCCTGCCTCAGCCTCCCAGAGTGCAGAAGGACAGCCCAGCACCCACAGGCCTGGCTCTAATCCTCATTATCTAGATAAGTGTTAACGAGAGGATTATGGCCTCCCCACACCAAGCCCTGCACGCGTGGCATTTGCAGGAGATAAGGATGTGTTCAGGCTTCCTTCCACAGGACTAGGAGGAAAACCGGGACCAGAAGCCGCAGGCGGAGCCAGCCCAGCAGAACCCCACCGAAAGGGCACATGGCAGAATGCCAGAGAGGCCACCTTGGGCAGCTGAGCCTCTGCCTGTGTCCCTAACGTTCTCTGCGGCTGTGCAGCTGAGAAAAGGTTCCCCATGCAGTACGTTGCCTGGTGACTCCCCAGGACGCTCCTGGAAGCGGGGACGGGGCGGGGGTGTGGATCCCAGCGGAAGGGCGCCTGCACCTACTTTCCCTGGTCCCGTCAGAGCCCCGCCTCCTGCGGCTGAGACAGCTCCCCGCTGCTGGGCATCTCAGAACGGCAGCCCTTTAGTCCATCTAAACAGGAAGAGCTGGGCCCTTGGAGAACCTGTCCTGAGCAGGTCTGGTTCTGAGCCGTGAGAGGTCCGCCCCTTGCAGGTTTGGGTTCCTTGCTCGGGTGAGGACAGGCGCCTTAGTGGAGGGCTCTCGTGTCACTGTGTCCCTGGTTCCCCCTTAGGAACAGCCGTTGATATTCCCAGATCTTATTGAACTATGTCCCTGTCATGAGACAGGAACCCGTCCCGTTGTTCACCAGGGCCAGGATTCTTACAGGTTGGGCTGCTGTAAACATGGGTGTCTGTGGGTGAGTTTGGGTGTGCGTGGGTCACTGTTGTGGGACATATTTAACTCTTTTTGTCCTTCTGATTTAACTTTGGCAAGTCAACAGGAAGGGTGTTCACTTGACTGATGGTCATGTGAAATTTCTTTTAGTTTCACTTTAACTGGTTTAATGGACAGAATATGATTGTCTTAAAATGAGAGAGTACACGTCAGAAAGCTGTGTGTGTGTGCTGTGTGCGTGTGTCTGTCTGTGTATAATACAGAGGTTCATGCTCCCCCCAAGTCCTACCTCCCCAAAGTTTCCAGCAGTAACACCCTCACAGTTTGCAAATGAGCGGCACGTTGGCGATTCTGGTCACCCATTCCCCCACAGTAGGCTTTTCTTAAGTGTGTTCTGTTGTGTTTCGGGACAAAGGATGAAGACACCTCTAGGGACCACGAAATCTTCAGGTGACTACATGGGTTCACCTCCTGAAGGAAGGGTTGAGTAGGCCGTGGAGCCATGAGCAGGGGTCTCATCCCATATTTGTTGGGGGAAATACTAGGAGCAGTGGATCACCCACACAGAGCTTCTGGAAGCCCAACCGAAAGGCGACGATGGCTTGCCAAGGGCGGGGATGACGAAGTCACGAGGCAGGTGCATTCTGCACTCGCCCTGATTGAAGGCCGGAGGAGTCAACCCTGAGGCTAGTGGACAGCGGTGCCCGCCTTGAGAGGCCGTCGGCCGCACAGCTCTGGTCAGTCTGGGAGCACTGACTCCCGCGTTCTCACACTGTTACCAGTGTCCCAGCATCTGGTAACTCTCATACTCTGCTTCCCTGACCTCACCTTTTTTTACTTTTTCAGTACTGGGGAGGGAACCCAGGGTTTTCACACCAACCTATATTCCTAGTTCTTTTTGTATTTTTATTTTGAGGCAGAGTCGCTTGTTGTACAGGCTGAGCTTGGACAGGGGATCCTCCTGCCCTAGCCGATTGTGTGAGTCCCTGGATCATACAGTGTTCATCTTTCCATACCTGGCTTATCTAGCCTCAATCTTGATGTCACAAGTAACATTTCCTATAGGTTATTCCGTTAGGTTTTTTTTTTTTCCTGAACAGCACAGTCAATGCAGCTATTGATATTTCTGGTGGTTGCCCTAGTATAGTTTGCCTTTGAGAAAGACAGAGATGATAGAATGTTTGGGTTTTATTTTATTTTATGAGGATTGAACCCAGAAGCCCTCACACTGAGCCACATCTCCAGCTCATTTTTTTGAGAACAGAGTTTCGCCAAGTTGCCCAAACTGGGCTCAAACTTGCGATCTCTCTGCCTCTGCCTCCCAGATGACAGTCCTGTGCCACCAGTGTGTTTAAGAGTCGGTAACTATATAAAGTTTATTGGAACATGTTATGTCGTATTCCTCCCTGTTTGAAGTAATCAATTCCTGTTCTCCTGTTTACCCATAGAAATTTTGTGTGTAATACAGTTCACTTAATAGATAAATTAGATTTGAAATGCACAGATGTGAAGAGTAATATACAAGATGATTGCTTTTATTAAGTGAAGGTAGCTGGAATTCAGAGAAGATATGTAGGAAAATGCAGAAAGCTACTTTGTCAAAGCAGAGATCTTTTTGACAATGTAATGAGATCCATCTCATAGCGGGTGGGGCCGTCGCCACACAGGCTGTAGGCATCTGCGGGAAAGATTCATCAGTATCTTATCCACTGGGAGACACAGTTAGGGTCCAGTTAGCTGGAGGCACAAAGAGGAAAGTGCCCGAGCCTCTAGCCATGTCTCGGTTTTCCCAGGAGCTCCCAGGCAGCTATGGGACAGAAAGAGAGGGCTGGGGAGGCACAGGGTGGGTCCAGAGAGTCTGCCTTGCTGCTTGGCCAGCCTGGACATGGGAGGGGGTCCCTTGGGCTGCTGCATCCTCTCATCCTCTGTGAGTGTGGCTGGAGGGACAGTGTGGGCAGCAGCTGGCAAACCTAGGAGACACGTCCCATCTGATTGGAAGGTCACCGCTAGGAGGGACTCACGGTGCAGTAGATCACGGCTGCCCGAGGGGTGGGAAGGGCGGCCCTGCAGAGGGTGATGGCCAGATGTGAGCGCCCCGCCTTTCCCGGGGAGCACCTGCCGTTTACATGGATGGGACCCAGGGGTCCGAAGGCCACTGTCCATGGAGCGAGGCCCTCATGCAGTGGGAGGAGAGCTAGTAGCCACCAGGTAGGGTCACAAGATCAGTGGTGTGATTTTTTTTGTAGCTGTTACAGAAAAGGCACATAACCACAGGTTTCCTGAGGATGCGCTCGCTCGCTTCGGACACACTCGTCCCGCCCTTCCGGCTACGTCCCCGGGCAGCTCTGGGCGCCTTATTCCTGAGTGTCTGTGGTTGTGCTGTTGTGGCTGCCACGCTATCCTGAGTCCATTCAAAAGGCTGACCTTCGTGGCCCTTCTGACTTTGGGGAAGAGATAGGAGTCACGTGGTACCAAATCTGGTGAATATGGGGGATGAGGACGCACCATTCTGTTTTTATTTGACAAAAAATTACCAAAAAAAAAAAATCTGAATTGGTTCAGAGCGTCGAGGCCGCTGCCAAGAGATGCTCACGGACGAGGCTCCGGAGCTGCGTCGGGAAGCGGCAGGGTAGGATCGGTGTGCCCAGGGCAGGCTGGGTTGGACCCAGCAGTGTGCCTTTCGCTCTGGTGACTGTTTCGGCTTTTATGTAATCGCTCACCAAGTGTTTTGATTTTGTGCTTGTCAGTAAACCAGAGGCACACACATTGCTTTTACAAGAAGAACCCCAGAAGGATCCACTCAGCCACCTGAAATGGTGGCCTGGGGCCACTGGTGAGTGGGTGATTAGGGAGAGGTGGGCCAGAGACCACCTTACCCTATTGTAGAATGAATAGTACTGAGACTTTTGAGCCATGTGTTATGATTCCAAAAATTAAACTGAATTAAAAGTATGAAGCAACCTCACTGAGATTGGGTATAGATGGGCACAGAGTCACATAGCAGTGTCATAATTGATACTGTTACCACCCTGAGAATGTTTGAGGTCATGGCTATATGCTGGTTCCCTTGATGTGCCTGCCCCCACACTGTACCCACGTGCGGAAAAGCCACATTGTGCCCCAGGGAGTATGTACAATTATTAGGTGTCAATTCCAAATGAAAGACATTTATTTTTAAACATTGCCACCTGGGTGGGGGTGGGGGAGAGGCATGATTTCGACTAACTTCTGAACACAACACACCTCTTTGCTTATATATCCTTAGTAGAATAGACCCTAAGGATTAAAAAAAAAATTACCGTGGAATCTTAAACGTGCCTTCATAGATTTCTAATTAATAGCAACATTGGTGTTCCTGTTCTCTAAATTCATTTCATATATCGCGAGGTAAAGCAAATAAGCCGATTAATAGTGTAATTCGGGATAGAAGTTTTCATGGAAGAGAAGGGACGCAAATACTTTTAAAATAAGGTAAAAAAAATACCTGTGATATTAACATTTCCCCTGGAAAGTTCTGTGCAAAGCCTCATCAGTTTGAAGTCATGGTTTAAATATCTGCGTGCCAGATGTCCTAAGTTCTTCACCCTAAGTGAGCAGGAAACCGTGACACTCCAGTTGCGTGACTCCGTTGCACCCAGGCTGAGCTCCCAAGGACCGTCCTCCAGCCCGAGAAACCGGACTTCGTGGGGAAGCAACTAATTAATCCCAGATCCACAGCAGAGAAAAAGCAAGGAGCCTGCTGCATCTTGTGCCAGAAAGCCAGGGTGCCCGGGGAGGCTGGTGGCCGAGAGGCGCTGGAGCCGGCTGGAGAGGGTCTCTGCAGGCCACCCAGCCATGATGTAATCATCCCAAGGAACTGGCCATATGGTATTGAGTTTTTAAAATTCATGCACCTGTAGTAAACTACTTTTTAAAAAATCAGACCTGTTTTTTTAAAAAAAAAACACAAAGGGGAAGCAGAAGACATTTTTCTTTAGAGAACATTCATAGGAATGAATGCAGAAATGGTCAGAATCGGAAAATCTCCATTTCAAGCGGGCCTGATGTACTGGCATGTCACCCCAGCACGCTGGGAGGTTGAATCGGGAGGATCACAAGTGGGAGCCCAGCCTCGGCAACTTAGCGACTTTGTGAACCTCCGCTTCAGTTGTCCCCGTCCCCTCCCCCCTGCCCCATGCGTGTTTGGATCTGAGTGCACTGCCTGTAGGGTCCTTGACTCAGGCCTGAAGCGTTTGGACCGGTTCTCTCTCCTTGAGCCCCACTGCACTACCCACGCTCGGTGATGTTTTCCTCTTTTAGAAGCTTGGTGTCCTTGCCGGGCCCAGTGGCACATATCTGTCCCCCACCCGTCATGCCCCAGGAGGCTGGGATGGGAAGATGACAAGTTTGAGCTCCGTTTGGGCAACGTAGTGACGTAGCAAGACTTTGTCTCTAAATTAATTTCTAAGAAAAAGTCTGTCGTAGTCTTGAGGGTCCGCTGGTAAACGTGACACCCTGTGGGGTTGTGGTGCCAGGTACAGCCGGCAGGGCCTGGGGCTGGTGGGGGTGGGGCAGCTGCAGCAGGATGCTCCTGCGAGGTATGCAGCTGGAAACATGAGCCTTGGACAGCCTCGTCCCCTGTGCATGTGGGCAGCCGTCCACAGGGGACACTGCCAGGGCGCAGAGGGAGGAGCCCTGGGAGGACAGGGCCTCCAGCCTGGGTCCAGCCCTCTGCTTCATGACCAGGAGCTTTCTGTCAGGTCCAGGGCAGCTGCGGGTGCTCACCCCTACGCTGTCCTTCTTTGTGGGGTAGTGGGACCAGGGTGACCGTGGTGCAGGCAGCCTCAGGGTAAGAGGGACCGGAAGCGGCGTGGCCAGCCAGTGCTCACCCCGCATGCCTGGCTATTCTTAGACACCACCGAAGCCCTCTTCTCAATGGCATCTCTGTGCTGCTTTGGCTTTTGCACCGCTGCCTTGTCCCCGTGCTCCTGTTCGGGAGCGGCAGGGCGGCGGCCAGCCCGGGACGTGGGTCGGTTTCTTGGTGTCCTTGGATCTGAGCCGCCAGCATTCCTTTTCCTCCACTAAGGATCGAGCACATGAGCCTCCCACCCCCGAGCCCACGTGGGATCTCCTACAGGGGCTTTCTCCACTCACGCCTGAGAGGCCCACTGTGCCGGGCCGGGCTCCACCTCGGCCCAGATGTTTGCATGGTGGGGACATTTGCGCACAGAAGCCACTCGGGACTTGCATGTCGTTACCTGCATGCGCACCTTTAGCCAGGGGTAAGAGGTGAAAGGTGTGTGGATCGCAGTATGCGGATCGGGTAACTAGGTGTGGGAGGTAACCAGAGGGACGGAGTTGAAATTCCCATTTTAGGCAATTCATTACTTGCTCTGTTCTGGGAGAGCTGGCTGCAGAGGCCTTTATACGTGGGCCCCACGAGCCAGCTGACCTCTAGCTCAGATGGGCATGTGTGCCTGTGCACATGGACACACGCGCTTCTGGCCCCATAGTTCTCTATTCAGAAATCTCCCGCCTGCTGGATGGAGTGCAGATTCAGCCAGCACCTGTAGGCTCCTGCTTGAAATGGGCAATATCACTTGAAAAGAAATAGACAGTCAGAGCCGACATCACACAGGGACAAAGGTTAGGCACTCTCGAGTCCTCACCTGAGGTCAGGTAGCAGCCTTTGTCCTACAAGCTCAGCATCCTGTCTCCGAAAGGCTCGGAGGCGAGTGTTTCTAGTTTTGTGCTTTTCAGATGTGGGGTTATTTACACACGCCTCATGAGCTGTCTTGGGCAGGGGACCCACTTCTTAACATCGAATTCACTCGTGGTTCATGGACATGGTATGCGCATAGCAGAGGTAATTTTATGTGATACTGTAGTGTACTTGTGTTTTTATAGAAACCCATTACATGGAGTCAGGTATGGATTTCTTCATTGAAACATCCTGTCAGCCCCCAAAACGCTTTGGATTTTGGACTTCAGATTCTCTGGTTGTGGATACTAGCCGCAGGCGCCACTCTCCCCTTGGCATGCGCCCCACCAGCAGCAGCAGCCCCTGGGGAGGGTATGAAGGCTGGCACTGCCGCGCCCCAGCTCCGACGGTCAGCCGCCCGGGAGAGGCGGACCCTGCTTGGGGCCGGATGCGGATGTAGCAGGCAGTGAGGGAGCTGTGGGGATTGTGTGCGTCAGCATTTCCTCAGCGCTCTGGGATTGGGCCCTGCTCATAACCCTTAGTCACTTTTCTGCGACTTGGCCACTTCCTTAAAGGAAGAGAGGTTTTTAGCTCACAGCTTCAGAGGCCTCAGTCCTGGACAGTCGGCCAGCTCCAAAGCAGAAAACAGGAACTGCAGAAGGACCCCTGCGAGAGGACAGCAACGCACACCCCCAGTGTCCCACCTCCTAACAGCACATGACCTCATGAACGGACCTGTCACAGATGAGCACTTCCCCCGGTCTGATCACCTTCCAAACACAGGGAACTTTAGAATTAAAGGTAAAAATTAAATCCTAACATCACTCCCATCCCTGCCCACAGAGGCAGGGTAAGCGGCCCTGCCTTGCCTTAGGACAGAAGGGTTTTACTGCCATCATTACCATCCGAGACGCGTGTCGTTTCATGATGAAGCCTGCAGCGCCTGTTCCTCCATGCTGCCCCCTCAGAGAGCTGGTAGCCACGTGCGGCAGTGCAGCGGTGTGCACTTCCTTGCGGCAGAGGCTGGGCAGGCCCAGGCGCCAGGTGATGCCTCAGCACGAGCGGCACAAGACGGGCGGTGCCTACACACTGCATGTGCCCGGCATGCCAGCTTCTCCCCCACCCCCCCCCAGGATCTGCACCCAGCGAGGACTTGGCAGGAGAAGTCTCATTCAGGTCATTCTTCACCCTGGAGAGCAGCTCTGGTTTAAAAGACCATCCAGGTATTTTTAAAAAGCGATTTGGAGAGACCTTTGCCAATCAGAGGAGCAGTAGCACCCAGCTCCGAGATGCTGTGTGACACTGATGTGGCTCATGTGGCCGGGACACAGCCCTCCCCTGCCCAGGCATGAGCTCCAGTTGGAAGCCACCGCTCAGGGCCATGATGTCACCTCTGAGTGCCGTCAGAAATTCAAAATCATATGAAGCACAAACTGTGATGATAAAATATGTTGAATGTTTACAACGGTTTTTTTAATGTGTTACAGAAAAACCACATTGTCATTTGTCATTTGTCCCTCTCAAAATCCCCCCCACACACACCTCGCTTCAAGCACACTTATCCCCAGGTTCTCACCACCTCCCGAAGCAGCTCTGGGTGCCCTCTTTCCTGGGTGCCTTGAAGGCCACCTCAGTGTGTCACAAAGCGGCTCCAAACATTGGCCTTCCATGATCATTTTGACTTTGGGTGGATGAGGATGTATTTTCACAAGCCGGCCTTGCTGTTAGTGGCCCTCGGCAGCAGCATTCACTGTATTTGACACACCTCATAAAACACTCGGGGAGGGGCTTCCAGCAGTGCTACACTTGGTGGCCAGGACCGTGGGACGAGCAGAAATGGAGTGAGAGGGGCCTGGGGCAGGGGGGAGGGGAAGGATTCGCAGCCATGCGTCTTATAAAACCTTTTGATCTCAGCATCCACAGGGTAGTCTGCTCCTACCTTGTTTGGGATGTGTGGCAGGAGGAGGTAGCCACTGCACACGCATAGACGTCGTCCCGGGGACGGTGCCTCATCTGGGAGCAGTCGGTGACCCAGTTTCCCTCGTGGCTGTGTGGGCATGCTGTACGCGGCCGAGTAGATGCTGGCTCCGAGCATTCCAAGTTAAGAATATTTGATTCTGACTTGTTTTGAGGCTGCGCTAATCTGTGCACGTAGGAAGCGTTCCGAAAGATTTGTGGAGTATTTGATTGCAGTAACTTCACACGTTTCCTGTAAGCTCAAAGCCAAAGTACTAAGTAATGCAGCAAATTATTTAAGGTTCTTATAATGTTTTATTTCTGGAAATGATGTTGCCATTGAGCCAGTGTACCTTTTAGGAAAGTAGTATGTGATACTGATGTTCCCGCTAAGCCGAGCATCTATGAAACGTCCTTACTAATCAGTTGATGAGTCAATGTAAATTTAATGTTGTTCTAACACTCTAGGTTGTTGGAAGAGGACTATTTATAGGAAAAGGGAGGTAACTGAAAAAAATGGCTGGTTTTTATCAGGCTGTGGGATTTTACATGTCACCCCTGTGGAACGTGAGCCTGTGCTCGTGGGAAGGGCGTAAGGGAACTGGGATTAGGAGGTTTCAGGAGGGAGCTTCTTGTTTCCCGGAAGTCAGGGCTGTGCGCACACACATTTATAATCTGCGTGTGTTGCCGCGATATGTTCAGCCGCCCGTTCTCAGTGGCATCAGCACTGCTCCTGCACGGCACATACAAAGAGCTTCCAGGGGTCGCAGGCCCCCGTCCCAGGGGCAGATGTTCAGACGCACACAGAGGAAGTAGGGCTTTGCGACCCCAGTCAGTGAGCAAGGCAGTGTCCCCTAACACCGTGACTGGAAGACAGTCTGGACATCTGGTGCCAGGCACTCTCTTACTGATGTCACCCTCCCCGGAAGCTCATCCCCAAGCTCCGTGGACACGGCGATTAGAAGCCTGTGGAGAGAAAAAACAAGGGCCTGGCCGGTGTTATCCTAGGTCGGCACCAGCGCCTGGAGCTTTCACCTCCAGGATGTCTGTTGAAAGGTGGGTTCCCTTGGTTGGACTCTGAAGTGTACAGGCCTTCAGTTACATCTTGCCATTGGTGGTTAGAGTGGTATCCTGACTTTAAACTGAATATGGGTATTTTGGGGAAGGCTGCGGCAGGAGGATCATAAGTCTGAGCTCAGCTTGGGCAACTTAATTTAGCCAGATCCTGTCTCAAAAAAAAAAAAAAAAACAAAAATAAAAGTGGGCTAGGGATGTAGCTTAGTATAAAAGCCCTGGGTTTGATCCCCAGTGCCACAAAAATTTAATTAATTAATTAAAGAAATAGCTCCACCTTGATATGATCATTCTAGGAAGTATGTACTAGGCACTGATGTGTGTTGTGTTGGTTCGTGTGGATTCTGTAGCAGAGAGAGGGTCTTCCCAAATGAAGTGATGTGAAAGGTCACATCCATCGGTCTGGGCGGTGACCTCATCCGTCCTGCAGCTACGACCCACTGGATTACCAGGGTCCTCCTAAGATCTGTCCATCTAGTTGTATGGGGCACAACACTGCCCAGGTGGACGGGCTACAGTGCTGACAGCCCTTAAAATGCCAGGTACCAGGACGAAGTAAACAGGGAAAGTGTGAAGATGCTACGTTTTCTAGGCCAGTTGACTGCCTTGGTCAAGTTACAGGGGTGGTGGAGGTTGGTTTTTTTTGTTTGTTTGTTTGTTTTGAAGGCTGTCTTGTTCTGCAGTTCCTGCTGGTCCTAGACTCACCGTGTAGCCCAAGCTGGCCTCGAGCTCATAGCAATCCGCCTATCTCAGCCTCCTGCATACGGGAATCACTACCATACCTGGCTAATTTTTAGGTTGTGCTGGCTGATTGAACTTAGGGCCTTACACATACTAGACAAGCACTGTGAACCCTGAGCTATGCCTTCAGCAGTTACTGGGTATCGAGCACCTGAAGTCATAGAGTGATGGCGGCAGAGGGGGACCTGGGAACCTGTTCCCCTGCATACCTGGAAGGACGGTTGGCCCGTCCCACTCCTTCAGACAAAGGGCCCAGATCTCACCCGCCTCAGGCCCAGCAAGCCTGATTTCTCCCTCCCCACCTCCATCTGTCTTTTTTGTTTTATGTGAGAACAGATGAATTTTAATTGTAGCACCTGAAGCTGTATAAGGATGTGCTTTATAAACTCCATGGGACTGTTGTACACGTTCAGTAAAGTTACAGTTGTGCCATACCGTGTAAGATCCGATAATCAGGAACATACGTTTGAATTTCTTAAACACAATCCACAGAATCAAAACCAAAATCTGAAGCCATTCACAATCATACGAATGCAAACTAGCGAACAGGTATTCTCATATGTTTGCGAGCAGATGTGCTTTCCAGCATACCTTGTATCTGTGTAAAGATAAGTATCTAATTCTCACTGTTCGCTTTTAACTGATAAAGAAAAAAGCGGCAGCCGTAGAAGCTGTGGTAGGAATTTCACTTGGTGGTCTGTTCTTGGTTGTATCCACCTTTGACTATTCTTATCCCCCTCGAGAAACCTTCCCCGTAAAGTACAGCAGAAGGAGACTTCAAAATCATTTTCAGCATCTCCTGCTACCTATTGACTGTCTACCAAATATTAAATCTGCCTTGTTTTTTACGGTCGTGATAGTGACAGCACCAGACTTCCCTGGCTGCTGCCATTACCCTGACGGGAGCTTTTTGTGACCTCTGTGGACCCTGGCTTCATAGAGGAGTCCCTGCCACAGGCTGAGCTTCTGGGCTGTGAAAGTCCGAACTCCGACAGGCTCCAGGAGCCAGTGCTTTTTGTGACACCAGAGGTAAACTTCTGCACACTAGAAAACTTTATTTGTGATTAAACATATTAAAAATGTTGCCCAAAAAAACCTGCCTGCAGGCCATGTGTATACAGTGTATGTGAAGCACGAAGCATGAGGTTTGTTCCAGACTCGGGTGTCTTGTTAGATAGAAATATGCAAAACCCCAAACTACAGTTCCCAGCCCTTTGTTTTGTTTTTATTTTGAAACAAGGTCTTACTCATTGGCCCACGCTAAGCTCGAACTTGGGATCCACCTGCTTCTGCCTCTTAGAGTGCTGAGATTATTATAGGCCAGCATCACAGGCATGGCAATGCTCTGGATTTTAACTGTGACATTTGCTAAGTTTCCCAGAAGAAGCAATGGAGTTGCTGAGACTCGCCCTAGTGATCTGATGCCAGAGCCTGGGCCTTGACCACACAGCCTGCTTCAGGCACCTCAGGACCTGGGACGCAGAGGAGCCGCTGCGGACCATGCACACGTAAAAGCCAATGTCACACCTGCCTGCTGAGAGTGTTCGGACGCGAACAGGCACCTAGTTCTGTAACAGCCCAGTGACACTCCCGGTCCCCACGCCGTGGTTCCCGTCCACCTCTGCAGCCCAGCTTCCCTGGGAAGATTCATTTTTTATGTACGTAGGCGACACATCACAGGGAAAGGTGTTCTCTTTCCAGTTCTGCAGGGACACAGAGTGCCCACATGAGTCCCATAGTCCCCCGCCAGGGTGGGGGCCAGGCCGCTTGTCACACAGTGGCCCAGGGCAGAGATAATCCGAGCCCCTCGTCCTCTGTCCTGTGCCTCCTGCGCTGACACCGACGCTGTGCCTTGGACCACACAGGGCATTTGTCCCTCATTCCTGTGTGTGGCCACTGCGGGGACAGTCTATACACTGGGTTTCGTGCTCTAGTTTTACTTTAAGCATCGTGCCAAGTTAATCCCGAGCAGACCCACTTTCATGTTGCAGTGTGTATTTTTAATATTGGTATATGTAGACAACCATGGGACCCTGCTACTGAAAGGAGATAATGCTACATTGCAGTTTTCTGGGTCAGAAACCTATAAGCAAAAGCATCTTGCTGGCTGATCAGTAATATGTGGGGATCACTGTGCCCCTAGCAGTGATGTGTAGGTACCCTTGCCTTGGGGGAGTGAGAGCCAGCCCTGTGTTCCATGAGCCACTGGTCCTCCGGTCTGTCACCAGGCTCTGGCAAGGCGCTGGCCTTGTAGGCACAGAGGATGTTGGAGCCTTAGGCACATTAGTTTGCAAGTAAAGAGTATATGCACTGGTTTCCCTTGAGTGAAACCCACTGTGGACCAGTATGATTACTGCCGGCCCAGGTCATTCTTGGGCAGTGCAGGGAGGGACTGTTGCCTGGGCATTCCATGGCATGACTCCTAGGCTGTAGTTCTCAAACCTCAAAGGCATACATTAGCATTGCTGGAGTTCCTTGTTATTTAAAATAACGAAGAGGCAGAGAAGGACAGGATGGGCCCCTGTGGCCAGGACTGAGGAGGCTAGCCGGTATCTGTTTTAAGCGAAATAGCAACGATTTAAGTTCAGGAGGTGTCTGTGAAACAACTGCTGCCCCAGCACCGTGGGAAGCTGAGACAGGAGGATTGCAAGTACGATCCAGCCGGGCCGCCCCGTGACATAGTGAGACCCTTTCTCAAAACCCAGGATAAAACAGGCTGGCATGTGGCTCCATGTGAAGTCCCCGAGCTGGATCCCCCGCACCGCAGAACAAACAAATTAACAATGACAACAAAACACAGGTAGCTGCGTTTTTCAAAACTGTGTACATCCCCTGGGGAGGGGGTGAAGGGAAGGCGCCCCAGACTGGGGGGGGGGGGGGGGGGGGGGGGGGGGGGGGGTGGCCAAAACCCGCAGCGACTAGTTGCAGTGTCCTTGACTCATTCTTGAACAAAACAAAAAAACTTGTGCTGTTACTGGGGATTTGGGAAGATTTGTATGTGTGTGTATGTTAGAAAGTGTTTTTGTGTCGGTGTCGTGTTTCCTGAGAGATGCTGTACTATGGTCGTGTAGAATTCCTTGTTCTTGAGTGAAACATGCTCAAGCATGAGGGGAACATTGTCACCATAGCTTCAGTATTGGATGGCTTGGCAGAATCAACGTTTAAGTGCATGCATGACTATATTATGTATATGCACTCGCGTGGGTACACGCATACAGCACAGTCTTGTGCCAATAAAGAACATAAGACAACAGACCACGCGTTTGACAGTTGTCCTGAAGGATTGCAGTGGAGCTGAAGCGTTTCTCCTGTCCAGGGAAGGGCTGCCCACGAAGACTTCAGGGCCCCACGCAGTCGCCCTGTGTCCCTGGTAATGCAGTGTAAACAAACCAGGCAAATAAAAGCCCTGCACAGGCAATGAAGGAGAGTGCGTGGTACTTGATAGTAATCAAAAGTCACGTGGGTTGTAGACTTAGGATATCGTAGCACTAGAGTGGAGTGTGTTCCTCCCACTTGGGGTCTCAAAAGCATGCCATAGGACAGCATGCCAGGTCGCTTTGCGGCGCTCTCACCACCTGGTCGCTACTGCCTCTGTCGGATGAGCACTCGCTGCGGACATGCCTGGGTCCACACCGTGTTCACACAACAGCGTAATTCCTGAGTGCCACACATCTCAGGTGTGCCCGTTGTGGAGCCTCCCGTAACGGTATGGACATGCGGAGAGGGAAAGAATTGTGATTCCGGGGTTCATCCTCCTCACTCTGTTTTTCTTCCTTTTTCCCATAGTTATTACTTTTTTTAGTACATATTTACAACAGATAATCACATTCATCTCGAGGAACTGGTGCATGTAGATGTCTCCCCTGGCCCTCTGTGCTTTCCACGTCTTCCCAGTCCCTGTCCATCACCGCAAAGCCAGCTCCGCCCGCTGTCCTTGTTTTGAGCAAAGCCAGCCTCTAAATGAGCGTTCTTACTGATGTATTTGTGGGCTCTCCTTCCCTTCAGAAAGACTTTCCTGACACACACTCAGGAGAAATAACAGAAAGTGGGCAGCGGGAGAGGAGGACCTGCCCCGGAAGTGTTCCTTCCACGGTGTGGGAGCCTTGCCCGTCCCAGCCACGTCCCCAGCATCCCTCGCAGTCATGATTCTGTGTGTACAGAGTTCAACTGGACCGCACACTGTTGTCAAGAAGGTGTTTACTGCTGTTGCTTAGAAAAATGAACCGTAGCAATTGCTGTGGGAGGCTCCAGGAAGTGTGGCCCCCATTGCTTCTGACGGGAATGAGCCGGAGGGGGCAGAGTGCCACCGTCTTCATGCACCTCTCACCTGTCTTGGCTTTTGTCTGGAGCCCAGCTCCACCTCCCGCCGTAGGGCCTTCTGTTTCTGTCGCTTGGGCTCTTGGGGATGTGTTTTATCCACCCTTTTATTTGAGTGCTGCATTGTGTGGGAGAGGCAAATTGAATCTTAACATTTGGAAGTCAGATGGGCCCCGTCTTCTTTTGAAACCTCTCTCGTTGTTTAGTGAAATACTTCAGCTGAGTTTTTTATTGAAATATAAATAGAGGGAAGATGAGAGTTGAAAGCACAATGCTGTCTTCAGCCACACAAAAGAGAGGAGAACAAAGGACGGAAGAGAAGCAACGACAACACCTTGATGTCAGTCAGCGCTCTGAGGAGGGGGCTGGCTTGGAAACAGAGGGAACCCTTGTGGCCTGGCCGCTGCTCCCCCAGGGGCTCTGCCCCGCTTTGAGGAGAGGACTCTCCGTAAACAACCCTTCCCTTGGTTGTAACGGAGCATAGAAGCGTTTTCCTGAGGATTCACAGCCACTTGCTTTTCTCTCCCGTGTGTCTCTGTCGGTGATTGTTCTGGTCGGACTCTGCAGAGAGGCTGGCGGGCCATGTTTTGCTTAATTCCTGTGCATTCGTAAGCATACAGTGACATCAGACTGTGTAAACTTTCTGCTACATTCATAGATCTTTTTTTATTGAGGCTCTCTTTCTACTGTTAGGCGACAGATCAAGCGGCCACGTGATTTCAGTGGAGCTACTGCACTTGACAGCCTGCCATTCTAGCCATAGAGACAGAATCCATTCGTCATTACAAAATCCCTAATTGTCCTGCAGCTCAAACCTGCACTGCGGAACTATTTAGTCCGTGGACTGTGGGATGCTGTGAGAACTGTTTAGTCCGTGGACCGTGGGATGCTGTTCCCTTAGGGTGCAGGGTGCAAAGACAGTCACTTCTCACTGCTGTAAGTTCTTTCTCTGCCCATAGAAAAACACGCACCAAGTTTAACCATTCAATATGTACCCCTCAAAAAACCCCGTTAGGCCACTCCATTAGTTCCCTAAACACCCGTTCCAGCACGGCGTGCACAGCCTTCGGTACCATCCATATGATTTCGCTTTTTAAAACACGTGTCTAGCCTGCATCTGGTTTCTGTTACTTAGAATAATCTGCTCCAAGTTCTTTCTGCTTTCCTTTTTTAGTTTCTTTATTGTATGTTTAATTAATCATTTGCTTTATAACTTTCAATATTTTGGCATTTGAGAGTATAGCAATATGCCGTATTGCCATGATCCATATAGAGTTATATTTGGAGTGATATGTTATGCTTGAGTTAGAAAAATAATTTGACACATCCACTACCAGTAACACATGTGCGGTGGGTATCGCGTCTGCCAAAAAATATTTCCATTTACACACTGCTGGCTTCCATGCATAATTACTTACTTGTTCATCTCAGGACATAATGTCAGCCTCTACTATGTAATATAAAATAACCCCATCTAGGTGCGTAATGAATTTCTATTATCTAAGCGTTGTTTGTATCTGATAGCATTTTCCATCTTGGGAAAATGAACTCAGTGAAAGAAGCGTTGCAGATGTTCTGAAAGTCAGCACTGGATTTCTGGCTTGAGGCTGCATTTGGAGTAGCCCGTGACCAGGGTCACTGTGGTCTGTGGGGGAGGTGGGGGAGGGTGACAGATGACTCCTTAGCTCACAGACCTCGTAGGACATTGTGCAGTTTGGAAGGTAATAATTAGAAAGATAGAATGGGGTGGCAGTAACGATGGCTCTGGAGGGTAGAACCCGGTGAATTCACTGTGGATGGCATCACGGAGGCTGCGGGACAGAGGGATGAGACGGGGGAGTAGGTGCCGACCAGGATGAATGCGGAGTGGTGGGGGACGGGCAGGCCTGGGAAGGCTGGAGCTGTTTCAGTACCTAACAAGTGGCTGGTGTCCTTCGTGTCGTGCTCACAAATCCAAGTGGTACGTGAAGGTGGTAATAGGAGAGTAGGCACAAAGGGAACTCAAAGGCTCGCCACGTGGGCATGAAGCCACTCGGTGCCGTTGATAGGCAATAAGATGTGAGTTTTTAAAGTAAAATGCCATGTTGTTCTGCATCAGTGAACGAGTCCTTTTAAGACTCAGGGAGTGCCGTGTAAAGGGCATCCGCGCATCCTCTGGTGGGAGGAGAAACTGGTACAATTTGGAGGAAAAGTAACCTTAGCGTGCGAACCGTTACTCCCAAAGTACGCATAGCGACTAAACAGCACCACTGAGCACTTCTTCTGAGGGGATTCCCAGCTACAGCAGAGTGCTTGTAGAAGTGGGGAGTTGTGTGATGATGCTGAACGCGCGTGTGTGATGTTGAAAATTTTGGATGCTGTCTATCTAAACTTCTGGTAACAGTGACACAAATAAATGGTGCTTTGACAAGGCATTGGTCAGTCATTTGATTATTCCTTAGTCATTTATAACGGTGATCCCCAACCTTTTTGGCACCTGAGACCGGTTTAATGGAAGACTATTCAAGGTCAGAGAAGCAGCGGCACTGGAACTTAGTAGGAGCGTGCCAAGGGGCGGGGCTTTGCTCATGGTCATCTGTCTCGGTGGCCCATCCCCAGCCCAAAGGCTGGGGACTCCCGGCTTAAAGCCTGCGTTTTTAGACAGATTTTAATGACGTAGAGAAATCATGAAATATCTGGTGTACGATCATCCAGGTTTTATTTAAAATAATTATGAAAAGGTGGCCGGAAGCGTTCTGAAGTGTTAGCAGTGAGTGCTGAGGAGCAGAGTGTCGGGTGGCTGGCATTTTCTTTATTCTCTGATTCTTTTTTTAGGTTGTATTACAGTCAAAGTGAATTATTTCTAGAAAAAAATGTTTTCGACTTTTATTCTAATATGTTGAGATGGGACAAATAACGGAAGCAGAATAAAGTTCAAAAGGAGGGTTTAAGGACGGGCACGCGTGCGTGTCATGGGAGGGCTGGATGCAGAGTGTGCTGAGCCCAGCTGCTGGCTCGGGGCTGGACTGTCCGCCACACGTGCTGCGTCCAGGAGGGGACTGGTTTGTGGGGGTTCACGGGGTCACGTGGGTTTATCTGTGGATTTCCCTACATGTTGTTGGGAAGTGGAGCCAGGCCGGGAGGGCGACCCCTGCAGGATGTGGGGGTCACCGAGGGTGTGGCCTGGAGGGATAGACAGGTTCTTGTCCTGGTTCCTCCCCTGCCCCCTCTCTGTCCTCTTGCAGTCCCATGGGCAGCTGCTCTCCGCCACACCTTACACCGCGCCGCCATCGCCAGCTGGCGTGAAACTGTGACCTAAAACAAGCCTTTCCTCCCTTACCTCCTGAGTGTCAGTTATTGTGTCCCAGCGATGAGGAAGTGGCCAGGATGTCACCTCACCAGCGCAGAGGCAAATCTAGGAGCAGCACAGACCCCCATGCTCTCTGGGTCAAAGTCTCAAGAAATGGTGTGTTTGCCACTGTGCTCTAAAAACCCTTTTACATACCACAAAAACATAATGAGTCCAGTACACACAGCAGAGCAGAGGCTGTGAGGTGACAGTCTGCCTCTCCCTTCCCTTACCCAGCAGAGTGCCACCCTGCCCAAGCGCCGGCACCGCACAGGGCGTGAGCAGACAAGCCTGCACCCCCGGAGGGCGGAAGGCTCCCGAGGAATGACCGAGCAGGGAGGGCGACACAGAACGTGGGCAGCAGGCCCGGCTCAGACCACAGGCGTCCGTGCCACCGTGAGGGCCTCCAGCACCTTCCTGCCCCTGGAACACGCTACCCGACACCCACAGCCTAGGGAGGAGAGGCTGATCTGGCCAGCAGTAGTGGAATGGCGTGGTGGGTGCAGCAAGCTGTTCATCCCGCCCAGCAGAGAGCAGAGGACCAAGGGCAGAGCCAACTAGGGACTCGCACCCTTCCAGGTAGTGCCCCACCTCCCGGCAGGCCCCACCTCTGCCAGCACAGGGAGTCATCACTGCGTTGACACACTGGATCTAGTGGACCATCCACACACGTGCAGCTCCTGGGAGGACATCCCAGATACAACCCATGGCAATAAGGGACCGGGTTGTGTCCCAGTGGCACAGAGACCCCCGGGCACCGGGAGGGGCGGCCCCCGCAGGTGCACTGTCCTTCAGACTCAGCAGAGTGTGTGGTGAATGGAAGCCCAGCGCAGGTCTTCCTCCGGTCCGCATGGGTTTGCAGGTCGCTGGACACAGGTTCAGTCAGAACCGAGCAGGCGCCCAGGAGTGGAAGGAGGCCAGTGTTCCAGGGAAAGAAGCGGGCCACACGCGAAGGGACGCGGCGTAGCATAAGTCCCTCAGGTTGTCTTGGGGGGCTTGAGCCAGGAGTGGTGTTTGTCTGTGGTAACTTCCCGGGGCAGGTGGTGGGCCGCGGGGTAGGAGGAGGCAGTCCTTGGACCAGACCAACCCCTGGGGCAGGGCTGTGGCCTGGCACCCGCGGGCACATTCCTCCACAGCCGTCTCTGCATCTGTGTCGAGGATGGACCCACTTCTTGGGGGTGCTTAGAAGAGACAAGGTTGGCCGAGCCCCATGACGCAGGCCTGCGTCCCGGCCCTCGGGGAGGCTGAGGTTTTCAGTTGGGATCATTTGGGCTGTGTTCACACTGGAAGGCCGGAGTCCGTGTAGCACTGTCTTCCAGCACGTTGCTCTTTTGTGTATCAGCTGTGCTTCGGCGCCATTTTTCCCAGCTCATTTACAAAGTGCCTGAGCCTTATGGTGGCGCCTTATTTCCTTAGGGGGCGCCCTAGCGATTTGTGGGGGGTCACATTCCGTAGAGCTCTGTGCTTCCTTGGGCAGAGCTTCCTCCCGCGCGCTGTCACCCTGCTACTGCCAAGGCTCCCTGGGAGTGGCCAAGTGACCCCGGGGCCAAGTGGGCAGAGGTGGCATGTGTCCCCTGGGGACCGTCTGTCCCTCTGGCTCCAGTGTCCACATGGCACGGACCGGTACAGATGGACTAACCAGCGCCATTGCTCTGGTTTTGGAAGCAGCTCTGCGTGCGGCTGTGTGTCTCTCGTTCGATATGGTGGTGAGTAACGTCCACACGACTGGCCCATCCCTGGTGTCGGGAGGTCGTGGTCTGAGCCGGGACACACTAGCTTGTCATCGTTTAAGGCGAATCGGTTTATCTTTGGTTTAGCTGGAAATTGCAGCAGAGCGCTCGCATTCTCGTGGGATCAGAATGTAGAATAACCGAGGCAGATTGAGCTTGGCAGTGACTAATGAAGTCTTGTGCCGAAGTTGGCAAGTCGGCGGGTTTTGTCTAGCGAGAGAGAGAGAGAACAGAGGGACCAGCGCCTCCTGGGATGCGGCTTTCCTCCCCCTCTGCCGCCTTCCCTTCCCCTCCCACTGCTGCTGTGCCCGGCTCCAAGGGGGAGGGGGCTTTGGGCACAGATCTCCCCCACATCCTTCCAAAGGACACCCCATTCCTCGTGACTAAATGTGTCCATTCCCGGGAGTCCCAACAGGCTTCCGTGTTTAATGAGCCAGACCAGCTGCCTGAAGGTATTCTGCACAGCAATAATTCTCAACGGTCACGTAACGTGTATGAAGCCGGGTGGAAACGAGCAGGAAGTGGGAGAGCGGCACCCTGGCCCCCGCGCTCCCCCTCCCCTGCCTCAGAGGGACCTGGACCCTCGCCAGGTGCATCTCGGGACACCCCTGCCCCCCAGTCTCACTGTGGGCTCCTGCACTCTGACCTTGCTTGTGGTCAGCATCCAATGTTCCCATGTTGTTCGCATCTCTGTACACTTCCAGTTCAGACAACACCAGAATAATTCCTTCCTTGCTCTCTGAAAATGTCTTACTTTTGCACCTTTTTTAAAAACCCTTAAGATCATTTCAAACGCCCATAGTCTCCCTTTGCCCTCAGGAGCCACCCCTAGGCACACAGCATGCTTGGCACATCCAGAAGTACATGTGCAAGGAGCCGGCCTGTGCGCTGGCGCGGCGCCCCCGCCCCGCTCTCCCGGTTCATCTCCCGCAGCCCTTGCCCACGCCGAGAGCGGCAAGATTTGTGTTTTCCAGCTCATTAAACTGACAGCAGAAATTAGTTTGTGGTATTAAAAACTAAAAAGTTAAATTACAGCCCCGCGTGTCCTTTATGCAATGGGGCGTGGGGAAGATGTTTGATTTTAATGTTCGCTATAATGGAGAATTTAAATTACGATGTTTGTCAAATCTCTAATCTTTGTTACAGAACGGAATATTAATTACGCTTTTAACTCTGAGAGGTAAATAAAATGCGCGCCCGCCACCCGCCCGGGGCCAAATTGCAGATTACCGCCAACGTGACAGGACGCTGGGAATGTCAGTTTTGTCAAACAAATTTAGAGGAACGGTTAAACTATTAGCTTCCTGTCGTGCGGGGCCTTCCCAGCCGAGGGCTCCGGTTGCCAGCAGCAGGGGCGCTGTGCCCGGGGAAGGACGGGGACGTCCACAGGACAAGGAAGATGGATGAGGGCCCTGGGCCGCAGACGCACTCAATTAGCACGTATCTGTCTATTAGCATCCCTCCGTGGTTTTGAACAAATAGCAGATTAACTCTTGCACTTTTGGGGGGCTACGGGAAGCCTCTGGGAAAGGGCAGCAGGAGGCTCCTTGCAGTGAGAAATGCCATAGGTCCTGTCATTCCCTGGTCCCCTGGGCTAGATGTGTGCCGGAGGCTCAGGCAGAGCTCCGCAGAGCCGGGTGCGGGCTTAGAGGCAGGAGTGGCGGAGCGGCCCGCAGCCTGGACGTCTGTGCGACTCTCACATGAAGCAGTACCTGCCTCTGTCTGGAGACTGTCCTGTTGCGGTTGCTGCTGCTGTGACTGCGAACCCGGACTTGAGAAAAGGAGTAGGGACTCTTGGATCTTAGAGCTGGAGAAGATGGACCCTCTCCCTGTGTGACTGGGATCCGCTGTGGCAGCGCCTTCGGATTAAGAAACAGCTGGCACGTCAGTAGAGCGCACCTTCCTGGGGGTGTCCGGTGGTCACGGAGGCATGACCTTGGGCACCACGCCTGGCCTGGGTCTTTCTCTCGGGCGCTCTTCCCCTGCCCTGCCACAAGCCACCATGAGTTGAGCATCGTTGCTCCTGCCCTTCTACTGCGGTGTTGCCGCCGTGCAGCCGGGTGACCACAGCATACAGCCATAAGCAAATTAAACTTCTCCTCTAAGATGTGGTGGGGGAGTCGGGGCTGGTGTCCCGGCAGTGAGCAGTCTGGCCAATACACACCACACAGCGGCACCTCGGGCTTCCTTGAGAAGACTCCGCGGAGTTGTCCCCTGGCAGGACCCAGCCCGAGCCTCCAGCGCTGGGAAGGCACCCTGGCTTCCAGAAGGCCTTGTGCCCGTCGCTCACCTTGCCGTGGACGGAGGGGGTGTGACACGGCACTGGCATTTGGAATCTGTCAAGAAGTGCAGCGTTCCGGGTGAAATCATTAAAGAAGCTGAGAAGTAAACTGGAAGAAGAACCTGAAAAAGGAGGGAAAAGACGAGAAATAAGACCAGGAAAGTGCAGGCGCAGGGAGTGATGTTTTCAGAAACGTAAGTCTTTGTATCGGGCCTGGATCGGTGGCCTTGTGGTTGTATACCCGCTTGCTTTCTGGGATCATGTGGACACTACATGGTATCAGCCATTTGTCACGTGTCTTCTATGCAGCCTAGCGGTCCTGAGGTATATCTGATTTTCAATGCATGCATGCTCGCGCGCACACACACACACACACACACACACACACACACACAAACGCACACCTCCCAAAGGAACTGGTGTGTCTTCTTCCGTCTTGAAAAAGGCTAAACTACTTAGGCTTGCTGTCTCCATCTGCACATCGGGACATGCCTTGTGGGCCCATCCCACTGAGAACCCGTCATCACAAGAGAAGGAAGGAACAGGTGCATAGGAGTTGGGTCCGCAAATGAGCACTCCCTTGTATAGGTAATCCTGAATCGGGCTCCTCTGAGGAGAGGCCGAGGAGCCAGGGCTTAACCTACCTCTTCGGTGTCTGTTTTGACACCGTGACTATAATTGCCAGCTCACTTTATAATTAGAGGGTTTCCCTTGATTATCCCTTGAATTACCGAGCCCAGGATCACTGGTGTGTTGAATAACTCATGTCTCTTTGGACTCTGCGTAAGCTTACGTGCTGACGGATGTTACTAAACACCACGTCTCTCTAGGAGTTGCGCCAGAAACCGTCAGAGTGAGGGGGAGGTCATTCGCCACAATATAAGCCTCCTGGGAGGGAAGGTCGACATGAGCAAAGGGACCAGGCAGGAAAGGGCCACGTGGTTGCCCTTGAAAAGGAAGGCGCCTGGCCTACTTTGGACTTGAACCCTTTCACCTCTGGGTCTTTTCCTCCCACAGCTATTACAGACATGAGTAGTTTTGGTTTGGTTTGGTTTTTCAGATGCCCATCCAGGGCTCTTGTCACAGAATAGCGGAGAGCAGGTAGGAGCAGACATGAAGGAAAGTGTGCCCAGTCAGAGTCCGTGGGGGAGCCCCCTCCGGGGCTGTGGGGCCTGTGGGCTGCCCTCGCCTGTGGTGGTGCTAGCTCCTGCTCTGGTGTCCTTCACCGGTCTGTCCCAGTAGCCAGGAGACTGCCAGAGGCAAAGCTGCCATCCTCACCCAAACTGGGCCCGCACTAGGCAGGGCTCGCTGCATTGGGGGTTGTACTTAGGACATCTGCATTAGTGTGGGTTCTACAAAGGGCAACACTGACAGAAGTCATAAGAAAAAAGGGATCTATTTGGAAGGCTTACAAGTCCGAGGACAGAGATAGTCCAAGATGGTGGCCTACCCCTGCAGGACCTGGCGTGGCCGATGGCTGCTCAGCTATGAGGTTGACCACCCGGCCGGGCCTGCAGGACAGCCCGTGAGAGTCTGCTACGGATCTTGATTGTTCAGAGAACCATGACAAGGACCAGAGACTGAAGGTCGGCGACGGGTAGACAGGTGCACGTTGAGACTGGGATGAATCCGTGACGAAGATCACAGACGTGTAGCAGGCTGGTCAGCATCCGTAGTCCAGCGCTAAGGCGAGAGCTTTCCCAGAGGAAAAGGCTGCAGCAGTCTCTGTTCTTCCCTCCTTTTAAGCAGTGAGAGTTCCCTGTTGGGCCTGCACATCGGGCGAGTGCTCGTCCCTCGTCCTCCTGCCCACACATCACTCATATTCTAATCCAGGCATGATTCTAGTGCAGGTATCCAGGTTCCTGATTGCCTAATCCAGGTGGGGTTCCTAAAATCTAATCTGGGCATGGTTGCTAAACTGGTTTCTCATTGCTTCAAATTGACATAATCTGCATAATCTCTTCAACAGTCATAACATCTGAGGGATTCAGAGAGAGAAGAGAACGAACAGTATCTAGCTGAGCCAGTGGCATTCTGGGAGGCTGAGGCAGGAGAATCGTGAGTTCAAGCCCAGCCTGGGCAATTGAGCAACTTAACAAGACCTTGGCTCAAAATCAAAACTAAAAGCAGGTTGGTGGTGTAGCTCAATTTAGTATGAAGTCCTTGAGTTTGATGCCTGGTACCACTAAAAGAGAGAGAGAGAGAGAGAGAAAATAAGACATCTTCTGTGAATATGAAGATTTCTGAGGAAAAACAACAATGTTACATTAGTCAGCTTCCTGTTACTGAGCAAAATACCTGACACAGTGTTTAAACGAGGAACAGTCTGATTTTGGTTTATAGCTTGAGAGATTTCAGCCCACGTTCCCTGGTCTGTTGTGTCTGGGTGTGTGAGGAGGCAGGAGATCGTGTTGGGAGTGTGGGGTGGGCCTGCTGCTCACCTGTGGAGGCTAGAGGAGGAGGCCAGAAGTGGCTTAGGACTAAGACATAGTAGCCCCAAGGCCACAGCCTCCTGATCTGCTCCCTCCAGCTAGGGCCGCCTCCGAAGTTGTCCTTACTTCCAAATAATGCCACCAAATTACAAGACCCCCAGTGGGCTGATCCACTGATGATTGGAGCCTTCATGTCCCCTTCACCTCCCAGGCACCACCTCTGCACAGTGCTGCTCTGGGGACCAAGCTTTCCACCTTTAGGAGACATTCCAGATCCAACTTGGGGCGCTTATTTCAGATGACATTGAGCTCGCAAAAAAGGCTTCATTCCTGCCCCCCCCCCCGCCCCCCGAGAAACATTCCCCAGGGTCTGTGCTTCTCTGTGTTCTGATTAAGTCCCATAACCACAGTGAGAGATGCGCCTTCCCCGTCGGTCACCTAGGGAAACCAACGCTAAAGGCTATTTCTGTGTCTTTCGTGCAGATACGTGGTGGAAGGTAGGTCCCCTTGGAGGGGTAAGAGGGGCTGAGGGAAGCAGGAGGAAAGAGAGGGGGGAATGGAACATCAGTGTCTCAGAATCCATCTGCCGTATCATGTGCCTGCTCACTTTAGCTTTGCGTGAATCCCACCCCAGGCTCTCAGCTCTGCCTCCTCGTTCTTTGAGGAATGAATCCCGGCGCCTTCCTGTAGGCCAGTCGTGTGGTTTTCGCTTCTTTAACGGTTGGTTGGCTGATGCGGCGAATAACCCCTGTCCCGTGCAGCCGCAGAACAGGGGTTTCTTGGGTCGACTCTTGTATTGATGTCTGTCAAGATAAATTGTTAAGGAGGATTCAAGTTGGAGAGTTTAGCAAAAGGTTTCCAGTTCTGCTAATCTTAATATAAATCAGTCTCGAATGTTGAAGTGATTTTCAAAGAACAATTTTCATCGTCATGAGCAGGATGGACTGCGGAGCTTTCTTCTGGGGTGGGGGGGGGGGGGACAGCCCTTCCACAGGATGTCATCCCTTGGCCCAGCTGCCACCCCAACTCCAGTTCCACGAGGGAAAAAGGAATTTCGATCTGATTGAAGATGACTGAGGTCCCTTTTCCTGCCCATTCCCCCACAGGAGTCTTAACTGATCAAACCACTCAGGGTGACACTTCCCGCTGTGTAGACTGACGGATGCGCGATGCCAGTGTACATCTGCAGCCGCGTCATTTAATATAAGTGAGGGAGGTTTTTAAAACCCAGCAAAGCTAGAAATCCCTTGGTGTGGACAGCAGATGCAAGGGGGGCATTCGAACACCCGACCCCGCAGTTACCCTGCCGCCACTCCATGTGCGTGAACAGCGCCGTCCTGTGGCACACAGTAGGACATCGCATTGAGCAGTCTTCCTCTTTGCTTTAGAAATCAAAAGAAGGTGCAGTAGCTGCTGGGTATGCCGCCCCTGAAAGCTGCCAGACCGCTCCCAGATACGCAGATGGCTTCTTAGTGAGGAAATCTAATTTTTCTAAAATGCTAATGACCTGGAGAAAGATAATGTGAAAGTCCACGTGCGGTGCATCGCAGGAAATGACTTTTGTGTCTGTACCATTCGCTCCTCAGAATCTCGTAGGTATAGCCTGGGTAGCCCGAGTGTTCAGTCACATGACTCTAATCACAGGACGAAAGGGGAGAGGGAAGAGGAGCGCTCTTCCGGGATGAAACACTCAGCTAAATCTATTATGATACCCTCAAAAATCAGGCTGATAGTTACTTTCGTGGGTTTGTTTTCTTTTGTTTTGTTTTTTGAGACAGGGTCTCCTCTGCAGTCCTGGCTGGTCCCAAACTCACTGTGTAACAACATCTAGCGTAGAATTCACAGCAGTCCTCCTGCCTCAGCCTCCGAGTGTTGGAATTACATGGGTGTACCTCTGCACCCATCTTACGGGTGCTGGGGAAACAAAGCCAGGGCCTTGGATTTGTTAGGCAAGCACACGAACCACTAAGCACCACCCAGCTTTGAACTCTGCGTTTGGACCAGTCTCTCCGTGGCCTGAGCATCTCAATTCATTTCTCTAGAAATTTCCATAGAAACTCAGGAAAAACACATTACCCACTCACAGTTGGTTCTAAACATGAGTTTGTCAAGCCGGAGGTCTTTGTTGAGATGTACTAGAGAAATGAAGTGGCTGTCACAGGCCTGGACTTCTGCTGGGCTCACATGCCTGCTGTATTTGTGACCACAGGCATGTCACCCAGCTGCTCCTGTAGGATCCCTGGTTTGTAAAATAAAAGAAAGTGACCCCTCCCGGTCCTAATTCCTGGTTGAACAAACCATTCACTCCAGGGACTCCCTGCATTCTGGCCTTGGCTAACGCGCTCCTGTAGTGGCCTTCGATGTGTGCGTTTCTTGTGGGTATCTCTGGTGAACTGGGTCTGGGTCATTTCCCAGTTTCTGACTCCAGTGGAGCCTCTGTCTTCCTGGTGCCTTTCTTCCGGAAGCACACGGCGTTTGGTTGGTGATGAGGTTGTGGCTTCACCAACCTTCTCCATCCATGATGAATTCCATAGTGCCTTAATGGGTTTTTAAGCTACTGATGATGATTGCCTAGGTCCATTATTTTATTAGGAGTTTCACAGTAGTGACAGCTCAGCTCCGTCAGTGTTCTGCACTGAGATGCTGCTCTCTACTCCACCTGGTTCCCTGGGGCGCAGTGCCCATAGGAAGCTCGGGAGGGACGCTGAAAGTCCATTCCCCTTATTTACCGGTTTCCCAATGAACCGGTTCTAATGGATTTTATAGGATTTCTGGTAAACCAGGTCCAGAGATGCAGGCCTGTAATTCCAGCACTCTGGGAGGCTGAGGCAGGAGGATCACAAGTTTGAACCAAGCCTGGCCAGTGTAGCAACTTAGCATTACCCTGTCTCAGAATCAAAAATTGGGGATATAACTTAGCGTAAAGTTCCTGGGCTCAATCCCACCAAATAAATAAATGAAAGATTTGTGATAGTGTCAACATGAACTTAGAGAATGTAATGGGTGTGGAACAGTGAAATAGTACAGTCACTGTTGCTGGCACATTCAGAGTGTCTCATCTTCAGCCAACAGGAGCTCTGTCAGGTCTTCTCCTGTGCTCTGACACATGTCATTATCTCCTGTGACGTGACTCCTGAACTTTTGAGAGTTCCCAGGATGGCAGAACATCCTCAGTACTTCTTGTACATGGTCTACTCAGGAGTCAAGTCAGTTGTTTCTCTGGGAATCTCTGGTTTCTTACAGTGAAAACTGTTTTTTAGAAGCTGTACACTAGCTAGAGGGGCGATCATCGACCCAGAGCATTTCTAGCTCCTAGAGCCGTGCCCGTGTCCCTCCCGGCCTCACCCAGCTCTCTGCTTTTCCATCTACTCTGCCAGCCATGCCTGCGTCTGACTTACCTCATCCTGTCGCTGTGAACTCAGGAGGGACAGAGAAGCCGTGAGGACATAGTGAAATCCGAGACAGTATCCTCATGTCCTCTGGGAACAGAATGCCCTAAAATTATAGTGTTAGCCACATGTTGTGTGAAGCTTTTCCTGGGGAGACACGAACAAACATCTGTACACCCCAGATCGGGCTCAGCCAACAGACCTCAGAAATGGTTATACCGGCGTCCAGCTTGGTGAGCCGTGGGTCTGCTGAGGTTACTCACGGGAATGCGGGCACTGGAAGGCAGTCCCAGGGTTACCATCCGTATAAAACAGTATAAACATTGGTTTGCTCAGGATTAATTTATCATAGCATCTTAAGTAAAACTAGTGCTATAGAGGAAAAAAATATATAAACACTAAATTCAGTGTACAGGGAATTCCAAACGTCACGTACATAGAGAAAATGATCAAGCTTTCAAATATCCCCGGGCATACTTGGTTAGTTTGAACCCCTCATAATTATGAACTTTGCCATACCTACATTATAAACTGCATCACTGCAAAGATGCTATAGAGAAATTTAAAATTCATGTTTCAAAGCACTCATGGCCTAAATATAAAGAATATGTAGACATCCTGAGTGAATTAAACAGCAGCTGTATTTTTAATTTGGGATGTAGTACTTTTTTAATTCAAGGTATCCATTCATGGAACTCTTGGGTACTTAGTTCTGCATACCCAAGCGGTCGCCTGGGTACTGTAATAAGGTCGGTGCTTCAAATCAGACCCAGAGCATGTGGTGTTCCCAGGCCCCTGTCCTCCTCCGACTGACCGGGTGACCTCTCTGTCTGTGTTGGAGGCTGCCTGAGATTTTGTGAGCCTAAGAAGCATGAAGAAGGAAGCAGGGGGGAAAAAAAGTGATGTACCTTAAAGCACCTGCTCCTCGTTGTTCACTTCAGTTGCTTTCTCACTGCTAGGGCACAGAACCCACAACTTAGGAAAGGAAGGGTTTACTTCAGTTCGTGGTTTCAGGAGGCTTAGTCCCTTCAGGGCCAGCTGGCAACCGTGGGCGGCGGAGCCGGAGAGAAGCAGTGCACTGCAGGGCAGAACGGGTCACCAGGAGCGTGAAAGGTAGAGCTGGTGTGTCCCTCCAGGTCTTGACTCAGTGACCCGCCCCTTCCAGGTCACGCCCCACGATCCGCCCCTTCCAGGCCCTATCTCTTAGCAGTCTGGGAAATCAGTAGACTAAGCCGCATGATTGAATCACCTTCCGAACATGAGGCCTGGGGGCATTCTAGATCCACACCACAGCGCCTTTAGAGTCTGCGGGAGGACCACCAGAAGGCCAATTCAGCCTGGCTGCAGAGTGGTATTTTTGAGACCATTAAATTTCAAGATAATGTGCACACGCGGAATTCAGCACGCAGGCCGACTGTGAGCAAGGACCCACCCTCAAAAACGTCACTTTAGTCCGTTTTCGCACTACTGTGGGTTGCATGGTCTCATATTTCCTGTGCCATCGCTGGTCCCAGTCCCTCTGGATTCATACTGCCCTGATGTGAGAAATAAAACTAAACAAAATATTGCTAAGGATGCCAGATAGTGCATCTATTATTTTTACGACTTTTCTGCAGTGTTTAAAAATCTTGAGCTAGTTGGGGAAATTGCTCTCAGTGCTCGCGTGAGCCGATCCCGGGTGGAAGAACATTTGTCAGGAATGGCCTGTGTGCATGTGTGCTGTGCAGGGCAGGCTGCGTGGGCTCTGCTGGGGCTGTGTGCAGAGGCGTCATATTGTCTCAAAACGGGCGCTCCCACCCTCCGGGCCCAGAGCCAGGTGCAGACAGAGGGGTCAGGGCTGCAGGCTAGGGAAGGAAAAGACAGGTCGAGGAAACACCCAAATAAATAAAATAAAGAGGAATAAAATAAACACATTTTGGGATTGGTGCAGTGGCTTTGCTTCTGAGGCTGTGATGTGAATAGTGTTCAAGTTACAAAAAATGTTTTGGGCAGGTTGTGTAATTCCTCACTATCACTGTATTCACTTATTTCTTGCATCCATAGAAGAATACCACACACTGGGCACTTTACGAGAAAATCGTAGCGTTTCTTACGTAAGACCAATGTCACGGCATTAACTCTGTAGAGGAAACTTCCTGCTGTGCCGTGGCCTGGCCAGGAGCAACGTGGGTGAGGCAGAGAGGTGCACTCGGGTCTCCCTGCCTCCTCCCCGAGGCCCTGCAGTGTCACAGGCCACCCCAGGACTCACTTCCTTCCCTCCCGAAGGCCCCACCATAGCTACGAGGAAAAGGCTGTTTGGAAAAGCTTAAAGATGAAATCCATAAAATGGTGGGTGGGTGGGTGGGTGGGTGGGTGTGTGTGTGTGTGTGTGTGTGTGTGTGTGTGTGTGTGTGTGTTCTGGCCCTGGAGAATGACCCCAGGGCCTTCCCCCTGAGCTGTATCCTAGATCTTCTTTTATGTTTTATTTTGAAACAAGGTCTCACTAACTCTCTAATTTGCCCAGGCGGGGCTCAAACTCACCTGCCTCAGCCTCCCACCATGCTGGGATCATAGGTGTACACAGCCGTACCCAGTGCTTAGGTGTTTTCCACTGAGGTGGTCCTTCCAGTTCTTCCAGTAGCTCGGACACCACGCCCATCAGCCGTGTGGTTCGTCCTAAGGTACACATTTGTCACCGCATTGCCCTTGCCTGTCCCTTGTCTACCTGTGGTGCCCCTCTCTGGCGTGCAGTTGTGTTCATTGCGTATTTCTTATGATTAGGAGGAAAGGTATTATGATCAAGCAGAATTAAGGAAACAAACATCTAGTGAGCATATGACCTGCCAGGGAGTGTTCCAGGACAGGATGAATAGGCAGAGGGCAGAGAGCCCCCACACACACCAGCTTCCACACCACGTGAGAGCAGTGCCTGTCAGTGGGAGAGCCCTTGGGGTTCAGGGCAAGGGGTAGACATCTTTTTGATTATCAAGAAGTCTACAGTTAGAAAACTTTAGG
The DNA here is from genome assembly GCA_004027205.1 of Ctenodactylus gundi. Lineage (NCBI taxonomy): Eukaryota > Metazoa > Chordata > Mammalia > Rodentia > Ctenodactylidae > Ctenodactylus > Ctenodactylus gundi. Next base: position 390,064 of record PVKB01000558.1, on the reverse strand, counting down.
TACTCCCGCCCTCCAGAAACCAGCAGGCCCTAGTCTCAGTCTTTTTAGTTCCAGAGATAAATTTGTTTAATAAAGAGATTATCTCTTAGTTTTATTCTCCCATGTCAAGTTAGTTTGGGATTCCGTGGGTTTTATTGCAATACGTCACAGAATGATTCTCGAGTCCTTCAGGTTGTAACTCACAGTAATAATGACTCTCACCTTAGTCCTACCAGGCAGTAATCAGAGTTGCGATTTGAGCATGATTAGAGATTGAAATACTTATAATACATGTAAAGAAAAATTGGTCTTTTCTGTATATTTTGGTTTTGACTTGTACATTTGAGAAAGACTAATGTATCTTGTTTGTATACACAGTCTGACTCCAGCCTCCTCAGCGTGCGATCCACAGGGTCACCTGCAGGTCCCGGGGGCTGTGGTGACAGCCACTTGGCCCAGTGGTCGGCATGTTCGTTGTTTCTTTGGTGTACTGTGTCTCCCCTGACAGACATCCTCACTCACAGAGAGAGGATCCCATGACCTCTTGATTACTAGATCACAAAGCTGACAGAAAGCCGTAACCCCAACTGCTATATTAGTAATATCAATACCCACTTCTCAGATGCCAGGGCAGGACGTTATATAGCAACGTTCTGATTGCTTTAGCCGTATCAGCCTCCCTCGGGCCCCTCAGCCTGCCAGACTGCACACTAGTCTTTAAATTTTTAGTTGACACGTGACCATCCATGTCTCTGGGACACAGTGTGACATTTAAAAGCACATACACCGTGAGTAAGGATCAGGTCACGGTCATTGGAGTCGCCATCACCATGACATTGAGCTAGGTGTTGGAAACATTGCAGATCTACTACTGTTGTGAAATTTGCGGATATTGGCAGTCATGGCCACCATAATGAGAAGTATTCCTCGTGTCCCTGTGCACGCGTCAGCCACCGTCTCCCCACCCCCTTCACGCCCTCCCACCCTGACCAGCCCCTGAGAAGCAGCGCTCTTCTCTCTGCCCCTGGGCTGCAGACCATCAAGAACTCGCAGATCCCGTCTTCCCATGCCCGGCTTCCGTCCTCGACATCATGCCCTGGGCTCCACCCACGCTGCCCATTGTGCTGACTTCCTTCTACTTTATGCAGAATCGTTTTCAGCCATCATTCCATCACGTGGTCAAGGGCTGAGCTCTGGTACAGGTCCCAGAAAACAAGAACTTCAACTTACCCAGTAATCGGGCTGCTCTTTGGGGTGGACGTACATCCGTTGATTAGTCAGCGCGAACCAGAAGGATCTGGGGAGATAGTGAGTGCTCCCCTGGCGCTGTGTCCGCAGAGATGGCCAGGGTGGTGTCCTCTGGGAATAGGACATTTGACAGTGGTGGGAGCCCACTTCTGCCTCCGTCAGAAACTAAACCCCTGGCTGGCAAAGGATTCTGGCCTTTCTTCCCTGTGCCTAGACTTAAGCAACTGGCGCCATTCAGTGAGTGATGCTGGCTTCCTGGGAAAGAATTCATCTCAGCATTGGAAAACAAGGCCAGGTGGCTCAATTCTTCTCTGCCTGGGACACAGGCCTATCATGTCAACACTCTGGAGAGTGGAGGCAAGAGGATCACAAGCTGGAGCTCAGTTCGGGCAACAGAGCAACTTGGTGAGATGTTGTCTCAGAATCAAGAACCTAAAATGGGCTCGGGCTGTAGTTCAGTGTGGAGACCCTGGGTTCGATCCCCTGTACCACATACATCAATAAATCAAGTTCCTCTCTAGCCAGGGTTTCTTGAACACCTCGCAGCGCCTGTGCTTCGGTTTCCTTCCCTGTGTGAGGGAAAGAACAGTAGTCTGCTGTGCCCGCCCAGCCTGTCCGTAAGGGCACAGACCCACTGGCCTACCAGAGTCCTGTGGAGTTCTCCTAACTGGTATTTTCTCATTGTATTCCTATCAGCGGTTGTCATGCTAGTTCGAGCTAAAATCACGAGGCATCAGGCCATTGTGTTTTTTCATTAAAATTTTAACTTAGAAATGTTATACAGTGATTTGCACAGATCAATCTTAAAGGTGACAGCCCCTTATTCATTTAGGGTTATTCAGCTGGATCTTGGCGATTTGGTGCAACATACATATTGTCTGACTCGACCAATAGCAGCTTCATTCCTACTGTGAGAAAAAATTAAATAGTTCCTGCTTTCAGCTTTTTCTCCAGCACTTAATTAAATCTGAGCACACACTTAATTATCAGAGCCAAGACCGGAAAGCCCCTCGCCCTCCTGTCTGTGATCTCCTTTCCTGTAAGTTCTGCCATCCGTGTCATATTTAAGGGAAAGATCACTTGTCAGTGAAGACGTCTTTTCTGTGGGCCACAACTGAGCTTCTGGTCAAAGCCACAAAATCTTGTCCCAGTCTTGGTGGCAGGGGAGGGGTCTGTGGTAGAGAGGGTGAAACCCACCTCCTGCAGTGGCCATGACAGCACGACCCAGCAGTGACAAGCGTCCACATTGAGGGTGACCCTTGACCTCTCCCCGAATCCACCGGTTCGGATGGCAGATGTGCCCTGCCACGGTGTGCCTCCCAGAGTGCAGCTGCGACCTCCACGGAGAGGAAGGTCAGAGGGGAAGTTGGCTCTGCTTCCCTTGCGCCGCGCTGCCCTGTCTCCCCCTGATTGGCAGCCATCTGCCCTCGGCCCTTCCAAGGGGCAGTGTGATGGCAGGCATGAGCATGTCTTCATCACCTGTGATTCCCGCCGGTCACGTAGATACGACGTACCAGCGGCGAAGGCTTCTTTTTCCCATCGCTCCTGCCTACTGCAGGCTTTTCAGCCAGAAGACGCCGTGCTGCACCCTGAGCGGGCGCCGAGGCAGCCCTTCCCGTACTTAGAACGCCTTGCCCCTTTCTTTTCTTTCCCATGATTCTCCTTTACAGTTTAGGACTACATTTTTTTATTCCTTTCTGTGATTATTTTCCCAACTTTTCCGTGCCTGCAAATAGTAATAAGCTTCTTCCAGGGGTAGGGAACGTGCTTTGCTGCCAAGGGCCATTTGGATATCTCTGACATCATTTGTGGGCCATACACAATTATCTATTTAAACATTAGCCTCCTATATTCGGCAACACATTTAATTAACTCAGCCGTAATATGGCCATTGCCTCCGCTCGGGCTGGCCCATGTGGCCCTGGGGCCGGACACACTCCACGCATTTTACGGGAACAGAAAATTCAAGTTTCCACATGCCCTAAAACCACACACGCACCGGCACTGCTTCCGGCATCTTGCACTAGAGTGGCCGTGCCACTGTCATCCGTCAGCCTGTGCTGACACCTCACGGTAACTCAAAGTCCATAGCTTGCGTTAGGGTCCCTTCTTGGTGTGGCTGTGCTGCGCACCCTGACAGCTCTCTGGTGCTGCGGGGCTAGGTTCAGCATCCGTGTCCGTGCAGCCCCACGTGCCCGGTCCTCCTCCCCAGCCCTGCTGGCCGTAGCTCACTTTCTCTAGAACTTCTGCTGGTGGCACGTATCGTGCGCGTGGCCTTTTTCTGTTGGCTTCTTTCGGTCGATGAGTTGGGAAGAGCTGACATCTGACCGCACCGAGTTCCTTCGGTTTCTTTGCTCAGAGTTTCCGTGCTCTTCCTACGACCCTGTACCGTCTGCTGGATTTAGCCGCCTCCTCGTTTCCGTGTTAGAGCGGCTGAGTGGTGCTCCGCTCTGCGTTTCAAACCCCAGTTGCGTGTCGCGCAGATGTAGGGCGGAAGCGATATTTGCACGTTCAACTTCCCACAGCTTCGTTACAGTTGCTTATTAGTTCTAGGAAATATGTTTTGACTTTTGAGATTTTCTACTTACGTGATCGTGTCTTTAATGAACAGTAAGTTTTATTTCCTCCTTCCTAATCTTCATGGCTCTTTCTCGTCTCGTTGCTGAGCCGAGACTCCGATGGAATGGTGAGACGCGTCAGCGGTAGGGGCTCGTCCTTACCGTGTTGCTGATCCCGCGGCCTGCTGTGGAGTGCCTCCTCCTGCCCTGGCAGTCACCTGACGAGGACGCAACTGGGGCAGTGCGGGTTCATTCCCAGCTCCACTGTGTCCCGGGCCAGTGGTTCGCTAGAAGCAGCCGCCACATCGCATTTGGGAGTGCTGCCAGGTGCATGGCAGCGCTGGAACCCTCCCAGACACAGCATTTCTGTGGGGCTGGGGAAGGGGGTGGTCTGTGGTCTTCTTAAACTGCCTCACTTTCTCTGTCTCCTTAAGCATCTGGAACTCTGTTCCCGTCTGTCCTGGTTGCTGAAGCGCCTCCGGCGGGAGGGTCTGTACAGCGGCCTTGCCTCTTGGTGCGTGTCCCCTCCCTTGGGTTCGACTCAGGTCTAGGTGGCTGTAACTTTAGATGACAAGTTTCTGTGCTGAGTTGGTGGCCTCACCCACGCCAAGTGCCCCTACCATGAAGGCCTCCAGGCATGGGTTAGTTTAGGAGTTTCTAGTGTGCTGGGACGGAAGTAACCCCTTTGGGTTAGCAAGTACCTGTGTTTCACTGTTGTCTGGTAAACATCGTCTGTTTCACACATGTCCAGCAGTGCAACTGTCGTGTAGTAAAAGGCAGTAGTAATCCCCAGGGGCACACCCTGAAGGGACAGTGGTTGTACTGTGCGAGAATCACCTGCCATTTTAGTTTAGCTGATAGAAAAACATGATGTTTCCTGCTGTGTGGGTTTTTTTCTTTTTGAGGAAAAGCGGGGACTGTTTTCCACCATGAAGTGGGCAGCCTGGCAGGGACCCTGCCGCCCAGAGGGCATGTAGGTGAAGGCAGGCAGGCGTGCGGCTGGTGTGGCAGAGGTCACTTCCGCTCACCTGGTGCCTGGTGCCAGCGCCCCACCCGCCCCGTCCCCACCACGTGTGTCTACATAACCAACCTCTCTGTCCCAAGGACGCTGGCCAAGAAGCGGCAGGAGACCCTGGGCAGCGCCCGCCAGGAGATGACCATGATGGTGAACCCCACGGACAAGAGCTACGCCGAGCAGGGCACCAGCTGTGACGAGGCCCTCTCCTTCATGGACACGCACAACCTGAGTGGGAGGTGTAAGTACACGGGCTCCCTGCCTCTCAGGGAGGCTGAGGCAGGAGAATCACAAGTTCAGATCTCACCCTGGCAACCCACTCAGAATCTGCCTTCCGTAAACAGTAGAAAGGGGCTAGGGCTGTAGCTCAGTGCAGAGCTGCCTTCTCCGTGTGCACATCACCCCGAAATCCCTGTGTACTGCGGGTCCCCGAGCAAAAGACGTTGCTGTGAGGACCAGCTCACAGAGCTCAGGAAATGCAGTGACAGCTCTGTGGGTTCTCTGGGGGCAGGAGCATGTGCCCCGCTGGTTCCTGGGGACAGTACCTGCCTCTCGCCACCCATTCTGCTGCTTAGATCCCATTTAAAGGGAGCCAAGTGTGGCGTGATAGCCAAGGCATGTTGTGAAACACGGCAGTCTGTGGCAGTAACTCAATTGTCGGTGTGTCCAGCTGGCAGGTGCTGCCTTTATTACAGGGCTCCTAGGGGCACTTAATAAATTAGGCCGCGGTTAACTTCACGCGTGTGGGTGAAGCAAGCTCAGGTGACCCCCTCCCGCACTCCCGCCTGGGATGCTGGTTCATTTCGGCAGCCGGCGGTTAGGCTGACGAGACGTGGTGCAGAGGGAACAGTTGCTCCATCTCTGGTGGTCTCCCCGGGGAACACATGTGGACCCTGTGGCTGTTCCGGACCTCGGGGTTCATGGCACATGCAGGCCTCCCAGAGTGCTGAGATTCCAGGCCTGTGCCCCTGGGCCCAGCCTTCTCTGTTTCTGACGATGGCTCATGTCCCCTCACACACCTGGCCCCGCAGCTGGCTCCCACACAGCGTGGCGGTTGGCACCGTCACGCCCTCCTCTGCCCTGCCAGGTCACTGCCACGTCCTTAGAGAAGCCAGCCTCTCAGCACGCCACAAACTCCTTCCCACTTTTTCGTAGAATTCTCTGACTGTAGCATGTGACATTTTGTAGTAAAGTGCACATATAATGCGTTTAACTGTCAGGACAAAGCACCTTATGCCTCATTTGTGGGAACTGGGAGGAGCCTTTGACTACACACAGAGCATAATCAAACAGTGAAGTGTTTACATTTTTTAAAAATACAGTAAAAGACAATTTTGCCATTGACGCCTCGCTTTGAACGCACTTACTCGGTGGTGCCTGCCACAGTTCTGACGCAGTTCTGGAAGCCCTGTGTATCTTTCTAAGATGTGACCAAAAATCTGGCAAATGCCATTGCGGCATGCCATGCAGTGGAAAGACTGTATAAAGCTGACAGTGAGCACGGGCGGACTGTGCGCTCATCACCCCACGCTCTGGGAGGCTGAGGCAGGAGGGGCACGAGGCAGAGCCCCGCCGAAGCAAATGGCCTCAAAGAAAACATAAAAAATTTAGGCTGGATTTGGAGCTCAGTCTGAAGGCCCTGAGTTCCAGCCCCCGTACCAAGGAAAAAGTCAAATACAAGACACGGTGTCCTCGCCCACCTCACTCACCAGGTCTGGCCCTGTGCGACTCCTGGCTTGCCCCCAAAGTCAACGTGACGTGAGAAGTGAGCATTTCGAACTGATTCAGGACATCGAGGCAGCCGCACAATGCAGCTGAAGACACAAAGGAGGATGCCAGCCCTGCGCCAGAAATTGGGGAGAATGGGGGGACCCCGGCGTTCAGAGCCACGGGGGATACCTTGACGTGGATTAGTGTACCGTGTCCAGGGGCTTCACGATGCTTCCCATAGACACAGTGACATCACTGTGTGCTAGCCTCCTCAGTGGGAAGTCCACGCCAGATAAACCACCTACGTTCCTCCCAGGAGAGCAGGTGCGCTAGCTGTGTCTAAACACCTTGAGTACATTTATCTCCTTGAACTTCAGTGGAATTAATGTTTTTGTATGTTGCAAATCAGTTAAAATATTGACAAGGCCTGGAGGACTGGCACAGCAGTTTAAGGGTTTGCCTTGCAAGCACAAGGCCGTGAGTTGGATTCCCCAGCAGCACCACAAAAGCCAGACCTGGTGGCACCTGCCTATAAGCCCAGCAGGCTGAGGCAGGAGGATTGCTGAGCCCAAGGCCAGCCTGGACTGTGTCAGTGAGTTCAGGACTAGCCTGGGCTACAGAGCGAGACCCTGTCTCAAAAAAATGAAAGATGATACTGACTAAAGTTAACATACACCCTTAAATATGGGAAAGACTCATTTGTATTAGAATCAGGTAAGTTGGGTGGGATTGACTCAGAGGAACAGGTGTGATGCCGTCAGGTGTTTCAAAGAAACGCAAGCTTCCTTGTGAGGATGGCAGGCGCTAAGAACCACATGGAGACACTTGGGGTGATGGAAATATTTGGTGAAAGTGTAAATGTTATGAATTTAGTTCAGTGAAATTTGTTAATAAGTTTTCACTTTAAATGCAGGACATGCCACCTTTATTTTTTCACAAATGATGTCACAGTAGCACAGAAGATTCTCTGCAGTTTCACATCGGAGGAAGGCAGAGTGTAACAAGCCACCTGAACCCTGAAGTCACGTAGGGACACGTTCCCAGACTTTCTCACTGGAAACCTCAGCTCAGCGCAGTAGCAGAATTATCCCTGGTGGCACAGATTAGGCAGGAGCTGGCTGAATTTGTCTATGCAAAATGGTGCCTGTGGTCGAGGCTATTTCCTTTATGGGATAAGAAGTCGTCACATAATGAAAGACGTGTGGATCAATGGCTGTCACGCACAGGTGGGAGCGATGGCACTTTCCGTGTAGACCTCAGCGAGTCCCCGCTTTCTCTGTCCCCACCGCGTGGCGACTGGATTGCGCTGGGGTCACGGTGGTGCTGGAGTGTGGCGGGATCACGGCTCCGGACGGTGTCTCACTGGCCTCTCTCTCGTTCACAGCCGTGTCTTCGCCATCGTCCTTCACGATGAAGACAGACACGTTGGGCACGTCGGTGCCCAACTCCTACTACCCAGGTACCGGGTCCTTCCCTTGTGTCTGCTCTGCCGCCCCTTGGCGGTCAGCACGCTTCACGTGACCCCGAAAACTCCGGAGCCCGCTCTGCCTGATGCGTTGTGACCCAAGGCTTTCCGTGGCTTTCGCTGGGGAGATCGGGGGACCTGTCATCCGTCATTGACTGCTCTTTCTCTTTTTACCCCTCTGCACTGACCTGCTCACGGTGTGTGACAGACCCATTTGTGCCAACTGCAATTTTAGGTGAGAACATTTCCCTTACCCGTAGCTCACGCAGGAGTCGCGGAGAGAGGCTGTGGCCGCGCTGCAGAGCCTGGAGTTTCCGTCCTGCGTGACGCAGTGAATGGAAGCAGGAAGAGGGGTGGCGGGGCCGGGTGTGCTGGATGCTACAGCCGTGATCTGATCTGTGTCCGTGGAGAAGGGGGGTTCGCTGTGTGTGCACTGGGGATGACCTCACAAGACCCAAGCTCCAGGATCTGCCCCCTGACCACTCAGAGCATGACATCGCTCTGACCCCAGAGAGGGGAAGATGACGGGTGGCCCCTCAGCTGAGCACTTCCGAGAGCTGCTTCCACCTAGCAGGATCACCATAAAAATGAAAACAGCTTCTTGTTATCTTCTCTTACTGCTAAAAATGTCAGTTTCGAAAATTGTTTTTCCTAACTGTGCCCTGCATTGTGCAGAGCAGTGATGGCAGTAGCATTTGGGCCCCGCCCCTTCCACTCAGGCCCCGCCCCCAGGTGCCCTGTGAGGTTTCCTAGGAGCTGCTGTCCTCAGCCACGTGGGCACTTCGGAGTCCTGCTGTGTGTAGCGTATCAGATGTCACTAGGAGTGAAGGGAAATGCCCGTGGGGCACCGTGCACCTCAGGTGTGGTGAATTCCCAGCAGGGGTTACCGACAGAAGTCCCGTTTGTGCAGGGTAGGAAGCGTGAGAGAATTCCCTGGTCGTGCCAACCCAGCGAGCATGGGCCACCATTGCATTTGAGACGCGCAAGTAACCCACGCGTGTCCCGGCTGTGTTCTCTTCTACCACTGACCTTCCTGCCAAGGAGCGTAACGCAAGCGACCTCCGGGCACCTGCAGGTCCTCGCAGCCGAGTCCCATGCTCAGCCGTCAGGCCCTCCCCCGAGCCTGTGAAGGCACATGTCTCTGCGGCCTGAGTCCTTTCACCCTGTGCCTGTTTCCTTCAAGTTCTTAAGATGCCTAGACAGGGCGGTGTTGGTTTTGCTCAAGTTTGCTGGGCATAGGCAAGTTTGGTGCCCGAGGAGACGGGGAGATGAGCAAGAGCAGAAGTTTAAATATGAACCTAAAACAGAATCGTTGAACTGTGCATCACTTTGAGAGTTGCATTAGCAACTCACCAAATGCAGATACACTCATGCACACGCACGTGTATACACACACACATATGCCCACATGTGTACACACGTACGCGCCCCTGCCTCACAGTTTTAAGGCCACCTGTACAGGGAAAAGGCCCCATTTTCATTCTTTTCATAAATGAAGGATCCAGGCTCACCTGAGGCACTGGAACAACAACATCTGCTGTCCCCTTGGCATGCGATTCCTTTGGGCACCTTTGGGCACTGTGGCCTCTGTTCTCAGGCTCCTTTCATAGCTGTTCTGATCCCGGGGAGCCGTGAGCAGGGGGGTTCAGGTGCACGTGGTCGCAGGCAAGAGAGTGTTCCCGTTTCACAGTAGAGTGCAGATAAACACACATCATTTTTTCTGCAGTCGCTATGTTGTTGTTACGGGCACTAGTGACATCTTTGAAAGTTGGCTCAGCTTCCCCTCTGAAAGAGAAAACTTGAATAGACAATTCGAGTTGCCAAAAAAATGATGCATACCCTGAAAAATAAGTCCCGCAGGTGGACAGGTCCCTGTCCCCATGGGGAGCTCATGGAGGCGCAAGTGCCACTAATGGCAGCACTCGGGGACCACGTGCCCTGCCACTTCCTGGTGTAAAGGGGACAGGCACCTATGTCCTGCTTAGTCGGGATTGGCGGGCGAGGTGTTCAAAACCACAGGACGATCAGTCACACGTTTTCTCTTTTGGGGGCTTGTCCAGGACAGTGGCAGTTATAATTACATTGCGAATCAGAGCGCAGCACAAGTAGATCCTCTAGGAGCTGAAGTCTGTTCTCGCTTGCCAAGGTGCCCGGCCCAGCGTAGGGGTCAACTGTCTACCTCATGTGCTTGCAGAGACAGACAGGATGGCAGGCCGGAGGGTGAGGACGGGACCTCCCTCTCTCTGCACGATACCATTCTTTCCCATCCACTAGCTTCCATCTGATTTCTTAGAAGTTAAAGGAAATTCATGGAGGAACACAGGTTGAGTTAATTTCCAATTCTTAGAAAATGAGCGGAACAATTATTGGTGATCTTAGTGCTTGATTTCCTCCTTATGTTTTTAATTTTTTAAAAAATGATTAATGTGTTTTAGCAAGTACAGGAAACTGAAGAAAAGTGGGGTAGCTCATTGGTTATTCATTTTTGAAAAGTAGGAGGAAACAGACAGATCACTCATTTTGGTGGAATCAGGGACTTCTAAGAGGAAGGACAGCCCGGTTTCCTAGTCCATGGTGCAGGTCACCCCGCCCACCCGCTTCCCCTGCAGGGCCAGGAGACAGCTGTCTTGCTCTAGGTGGGCCTGGTTGGGCGTCCGTGATGTCAGATGTGCCCCACACTGGAGATGAGGCCGAGGTGTCTTCGGTGACAGCAGCTATAGTTGTGTGGATCTGAGACTCCAAGGTTACCTCAGCCTGGGATCAGGCACCATGGGTCGCTAGTGTCCCCCCTAAAAGGGCCTAAGTCACTTAGGAAGGTTAGAAGTTCAGCGCCCAGTGAAGAACAAATTATGTTCACCTCACAAGGGGCCAGATGGTGGGTGGGAGAGGCACGGAGGGGAAGCAGATGCTTGTTCCTTCGCTTCAGTATGAAGAGCGGGGCTTCCCAGAGCCCAGAGGACGCAGTCCCTCCCAGGGACCCCGTGTCCCGGCTCATGGTGCTTGGCAGATGCCAGCGGCCAGATGAAAGGAGGCAATGCCCAGGTGTATCTGTGGCTGAGAAACGAGACCCCACACACGGCTGAATTCCAGAGCAAGTCCAGATGGAAGCCGCGTGATCACGAAATCGACCCGCCACCCTCTTGTTATTTTGTCTTTGTGTCAGCCACCTTGTAGCGATCCGGGTATCATTTCGGCAACGGCGACATAGCTACAGCCTGTGTGCCACCTCATGCCATGCACTCCCAAGCGCTTCGCAGGGCGGACGGAGGTGAAGGCTCAGGACAGGTCCCGCCCCCCAGGCATCCTACGGGGAGTCCCCAAAAGTTTATGAATGTTTTCCTATGAATGGCAAACTCTGGGACACCCTGTATGTTGAGTTCAATGCTTTGAGAACTTTTCTCATAGTGTTAGTTTTACTTCAGACATCAGGACAAATTGAACCTGAGTAAGCAACCTTTCTATTTTCTGCACTGAGTATTTTTATGTGTATGGCAGCCTTTGGGGTACCCAGTGGGCTAAATTTCCATTGGAGCTGCAAAACTAGAGCCGACCTCCCTATAGACAGATAAGCTGCCAGCTTTTCAAACACTGAGTGCAGCCTCTCCCATGTGTTTTGATTCTGGTTGTGACATGATACTCTCCTTTTAAATGACACGAGCACAGTGGGTTGATGTAGGCCGTCCTTAATTCTCACGCAGAGAGAGGGCGTCAGCATTTTAGTGAGCTTGTCTACGGAGTATGAAATTCTTAGTCACAAAGCCTTTTCCTGCCTCCATTTTTTTAATAGCTCCTATTTCTGCATGTGCTTACCTGCTCTCCTGGGAGCTGCCTGCTGAGACACAGCCCCTGACATGAATTGTACAGTGCAGTCCGGTTGATTGGCTCAAGACATTCAGATGCAAACGTGCTAAATACACACAAGGTTCATGTGCGCGTGGCTTGGTGGCAGGGGGTGCAAAGGCATCAGGAGACTCACGTCAACCTCTTTCGGGTGCTGAGTGCTTAAGTTCCAACATCCCCATGCTAACATGGCGGGACAATTGGGGCACTGCCCTCCGACCCCCTCCAGAGGGAGCTCACCCAGAGGACTAGAGCGCTAGACAGCCTCCCACGTGCACAACTGTCGCTTATGCCCTGTTTCCTTCTCTCCTCTTCCTCCTCTTGTGTGTCTTCTTAAAAGTGCCAATCAATGGTAAGTTCCCCGACGCACCCCACGGAGAGTGGCGGGGGCCGTGGCGCGTGTCCCTGCATGCTGGCTGCTATAGGCGTCCCACGTGTGCCGTGTTGGTCCACGCCGTGTTGTCCGGCTTTCTCATCCAGCGCATGCAACGTGGCTTGCCCGAGTCCCAGCACCCACCAGGCCCCCTGCGTGTGTCCACGCGCATCTGCGGTGTTAGTTTATGTCGTACGAACTCCTCGTGGCTGTTGTGAGCTTGGTTGGCGAGCAGGGCCATTGTCTGCACGTTCATTACACTCACGGAACATCCATCCACAGTTTGTGTCCCTCACCCTACGACGCAGCCAAGCTGGGCCCGCCCCAAGCCTTGGGGAAGTTTCAGATGGAAACTTGTACCACCCTGCGGGCTCTGAGGGGACGGAAGTCGCATCGGGGCTGCTTGGTCACAGCAGAGACTCCGGCCGTTAGGTTTCTGACCGCGTGATGGCTCTCGACCGGCTGAGCCGCGGCTGGCCAAGGGCGGGCAGCCCGGCCTCACTCCCGCCCTGCGCTCTCTCCCCAGACGAAACCCACACGATGGCCAGCGACACCAGCAGCCTGGTACAGGCCCACACCTACAAGAAGCGCGAGCCCGCCGACGTGCCCTACCAGACGGGCCAGCTGCACCCCGCCATCCGCGTGGCCGACCTCCTGCAGCACATCACCCAGATGAAGTGCGCCGAGGGCTATGGCTTCAAGGAGGAGTACGAGGTGAGCTCGCGGGGCCGGGAGCAGCGCTGGCGGCCGTCACATGCCGGGAAGGGCATGGCTCCGTGCCTCCTGGCTCCAGCTTTGACTAGGTTTCGGTTATGGTTTTTGTCGGTTTGTGTGCTTGCTTTTTTTGGTTCTGGGGATTGAGCCTGAGGCCTTCGCACTGCATACTCAGCTGAGTTTTGACGTTGAGCCAGGGTCTCCTAAGTTGCCCCAGATGGCCTCAAACGTGCGACTCCCCTGCCTCAGAATGGTGGAGTGACAGTCTCGTGCCACCGGGCCTGGCTTCTCCTGTCCCTGATCATCTTCGGGGCACTCCTTGCCCTGGAGGTGGATGCTAAATCTTGTTCACTTTGTACAAGTTATCCCAGGAAAAAAAAAAAAAAAAAAACTGCCTCCTTACACTAAGTGCAGGCCAGCCAGTGTCGGCAAGCAGTGGAGATGGAGAGGCAGTACAAGATCTGGCTACTGTCGTGGCTGGGACAGCTGACTAGCCTTGCCAGCACGCCGCTGTTCCCACTCTTGTGTGGATAGCTCCTGGGCATTTCTGGGGACACAGACAGTCTCCTGCTCTGTGTACAACACAGGAGGTGGCCCTCCACAGCACCTGCTGGCTGCCGCTTCTGTTGGAATTTGAGAAGCCTCGTGTCATGGTCAGTACTGCCTTGCCAAGGCGTCTTTCCAAACATGATTGTCACAGATCCGTGGCACATAGCGTCAGCATGGCCAGGCCACACTACACTTCTGTAAAGAGGCCTGTGGTGTGAAGTAGGCACATAGACACACTTGGCCCCGCGAATTTGTGTGTCCTGGGGTGTCGCCACCCACCTCAGCCAAGGGCACCAGTCCAAGTCATGCCTTGGGGGTTTGATTTCAGGCCCGAAAATACTTTCAACTGAAGTTCTGCATTTTAGCAACCCAGAAATGCTTCGATTTACCCTCCGCAGCTCAATGTATAATTCAGGGAAGTCGACGGCCCTCACGCATTGCCTCATGCACTTTTAAAGGCTAGCTTAGGAATTAATGGGATTAAGCAGTAGACTTCCAAAAGCGTTAATATCTTATGAAAGACAAAAATTAGGTTATTGAGAAAATATAAGCCTAGTGAATGGAGATGGTTTTATCTAGTCTTCTGAATGCAGATATTGCACTGGCATTTATTAAAGATGTTAATGTCAGAGAGATTAGTTATGGGCTCGAATAGCAATTCATAGAACATCCAGAGTCCAATTTTTCATGCACTATTTAAAAATACTTACCTTTGACTTCTGTTCAAACTATAGACGAAGCTTATTTGAAAACATGACAAAAATAATTTCCTACGCAGGGCTCCTGAGGACAGTTGACTTACAAGTGCGAACCAACCGGTCTTGTACTCATTTCAGACATATCATGGCTAATGGTTAATCATTAAGTGTCGTTATACCTAAAATAAGAGATGCTTTCACTACATTTCTAAAAACCTCATTCTACTTTTTCAGTGATCAAAGAAGATAGTTTAAAAGTAAATGCCCCCAAGCTCCAAATCTGTCATCACTTAGAAAGAAAGAAAGCTGGGTAGCCGGACCTGTAACCGTGGCACTCTGGGAGGCTGGGGTAGAAGGATTACAAGTTCAAGCCCAGCCTGGGCAACTTAGCAACTTAGTGAGACCCTATTGCAAAATTAAGATGTGGACTGGATTGTAGCTCAGTGTCAAGGCCCTGGGCTCCAACCCTGTTACCACAAGGAAGGGAGGGAGGGAGGGAGGAAGGGAGTGAAGGGAAAGAATGAAAGTAACCTGTGCTGGAGGCGACGACCAGAAAAATGAGAAGGCACTGCTAGGAGAAAGCGGAAGGAGAACTCCACTGGGGACACTACCGCATCACTCAGGACCTGTCCCTGCCTCCCACGCCCTCCTGGGATGCTGGCGACGGGGCAGAGGACCCGAGGGGACGGCCGCGATGGTGGTGGGAGGACTGGTGTGGTGGCCAGAAGCCCAGGTCTCCGCACTTGCTGTCTTTTTGCGCGTGGCTGGCTGCCGAAGCTCGCTCCCAGAGTTCACGGGGCAGTGAGTGGTCTCTGCGGTCACTTCCGTCCTGCGGTCACTTGCACCCTGTTTTCTCTAACCTCAGGTGGCTCTTACTGTAGTGTAGACCGGGAAGACCCTCATAGAGCGCTGTCTTAAAGCCCAGCTGGATCTCACACCTCTAGCAGAGTGTCCTTCGGGTCCTGCTGTGGTGTGATGTGGCCTTCTGGCGACCAGATGGTTTCGCAGCTTGGCAGCCCTGAAATTCTTAGATTGCCCCTCAGCAGCTGCACGCACAATTCAGAGAAATGGACCGTTGGGAGGCGGGGTGGTGGGTGCTGCTGCCGCAGCGGCTCTGCCCTGGCAGGTCACCTCACAGGGGACACATTGAGCACCTGGGACTCAGAACGCAGGCTGTGGGCCGGGCCCCCAGCCGCGCTCAGCTCCCTGCCCTGGGTGACTGGGCTCCGTGTCTTCAGCCTGTAAGTGGAGCCATGACCGCACCCACCTCCCGGGGCTGCGGTGAGGCTCCAGCCGTGGGACAGCACACCAGAGGTGTTTCCCTGGTCTAGTGTGATGTGGACACTCACCCGAAGTGTTAGCACAAGAAGAATATAAGCATGCAAGTGTGACCCAAACTGCTTCATGTGTCTGATGTTTTTTAAACGTATGATAATAAAAGACACGCGGCCATGCGTCCCCCCCAGAGCCTCCTCCTCGCTTCAGTCCAACGTGTCCCATAGTTCTTGCCACTTTTTGAAGCAGTTCTGGAAGTTTCTTCAGTTTTACTGCAGCTGCTGCCTCAGTGTCCTAAATCAATTCAAAACGTGGACTTTTACTGTCACTTTGGCTTTAGGAGAGAGCCAGATGCCACGCAGTGCCAGGTACGGTGGCTCGGGCGGTTGAGGAGATGCTGCCGTGTTTTTACGAGCCCGCCTTCCTGCTGGGTGGCACCTGGTGGCCGCACTCACCGTACTTCTGATTGCAGTGTGTGGCAACAGGAGAGAGGACTTCGGAGCTGCCACGGGAAGTGGCAGGGACGAGGGGATGCACGTGCTCGAAGCGAGAGGCAGGACGCTAGGGGCGTTCGTGGCGGTGTGTCTTTTTCCTCTAATAAATTCTTTAAAATTGAAACGTTCAGACCCGTGTAATAAGACCAGCAGGAAGACGTTGGCGGCACCGCCTTCTCGGGGCAGCTCTGTAGCCCTGAGGCTCCAGTCTTGTCTGTTTTGAGGGACGGAGAAAGCCGCCCGTGGACTGGGGGCAGGACTTGCTGTGTCCCCGTAGAGCTGGTTTTCTGCCCAAGGATTACGCTGGACCCAGAGCTCCTGTTCAGAAGTAACGTAAATGAGTTGGGCTGATTCTGTAGATGAGGAGCCTGAGAACTGGGGAATAAGCATCTTACGTACATGCTGCCTCCTGTTGTCACGTAGGATTTTCATGTGGAGAAGGTGCCGTCTTTTCTGCAGTGGATTGTTTTGGCCCTTTGTCAAAGATCAGGTGACTGAGGGTGTTTGGGTTTGTCTCGGTATCCTCAATTCTGTTCCACTGGTCCTCCTGTCTGCTCTTATACCAGTACCATGTAGATTTTATCACTGTTGCTTTGCAGTACTTTTTGAAGTCTGGGATTGTGATTCCTCCAGCTTTGCCTTTGTTACTCAGAATTGCTTTAGAGATTCTGGGTCTGTTCTGGTTCCATATAAATTTTAAGGTTTTTTTTTTCTAGTTCTGTGAAGAATGTAGTTGGTATTTTGATTGGTATTGCATCGAATCTGTATAATGGCTTTAGGAGAATGAAAATATCTATCACCACACACTAGAATCACATCAAAATGGATCAAAGAACTAAACATCAAAACAGAAACACTAAACTTATTAGAAGACAAAATAGGTAAAACCCTAAGAAGACGTAGGGACAGGAAAGGATTTTCTGAACAGATCACTACCCGCACAAGAAATCTCAGCAGGAATCAACAAAGGGGACTAGATTAAACTAAAAAGCTTTCACACGGCGAAAGAAGCAATCAGCAAGGTAAAGAGACGACCCACAGAATGGGAAAAGATGTTCACCAGTAACACCTGAGGACTAATGTCCAAAACATGCAAAGAACTCAAGTGCATAAACCCCCCTAAATAAATGACCTCCTCAAGAGAGGAAGCTTTTCAGAAGTGCAGGTGGCCAGGAAGCATATGGAGTGTTTATCACCACCAGCCGTTGGAGAAGTGCAAATAAAAACAACACTGAGGTTCGCCTCGCCCTGAGAAGAACGGCCTGCATCACGACCTCAGAAAACAGCCATTGCAGGGAAAACACAGGAACTCTGCCCCACTGTTGGTGGAAGCGCAGTCTGGTACAACCATCACGGAGAGCAGTCTGGAGGATCCTTAGAAGTGTAAGAACAGAAATTCCACTTGGTCCAGCTATTGCTCCACTGGGCATTTTCCGAAGAGAAATAACACCAACATGCCAGAAAGACACATGCGTGTCCGTGTTTATAGCAGCACAATCCACAGTAGCCAGATCATGGAAACAGCTAACCCGCCCCTCGCTAGAAGAATGGCTACAGAAGCTGTGGGACCTGTACACAGTGGAATACTGTGCAGCCGCAAAGAAAGACAGGGAGCTTGGGAGTGAACTGGGGCCGCCTTGAGTCAGTAATGCTCAGTGAAGTAGACCAGGCACAAGATACGGACTATAGACGGGTGTCCCTCTCATGAAATGCACAAAAGTAATGACATAAAAAGGCCCTCATGACAGGGTAGAAAGAGACCGTGGTCAGCTAGGAATAGGGTCAACCTCTGAGAAAGTGGTGGGCATAGACTCTCACTGATTCCCCAGACCCTGTGTCTCTAATGTGTTAAAGAATTTGGAATTCATGTACTTACCAAATAAACAAAACAACATTTTTCTGTCTGTGATAGGAAAAGCCAAAGGAAGATAACAACAGACTGCAAAATCCTCTTTCTGAAAGAAATAGGCACCTGGTGCCTTTGGCGAAGTAGGCCTTGGGAGGGAAGTCTAGGTAACAAATTGTGCACAACATTCAGGGCCGAGATGCCGAGGAGAACCCCACACACACCCCGGAAGCTCCAAGCAAGAAGAGTGGAGGGTGGGGGGAAGTGGCTGCGGTTCTGGGTGCCTGAGTCACTGGGGGTTGTGGCCACATGGGAGAAGCTTGGTAGTCACGCTAGAAAAAGAGAGAAGCTCAGGTCGCAAATCTCATACCTGGATGTGGCCGGACACTGAGCCAATATGGGCGGCTCTGCTTTTAAATAGTGTTTGAGCGCAGCACACAGGAATTGCTCGAGAGGCGATAACACCCCTGACAGTAAAGAGCGGAGAGAAAACGCATTTCCTGCGTAGGAGTCATGGGAGCCCTGTCTCTGGGCATGTCCACAAACGCTGCCGAACGCTCGGCGTCTGGGCTTGCTGAAGCAGAGGGCCGCCAGACCCAGAGTGTCTCTGGAAGAGAAGGACCCAGGGCCCCATGGCTGCTGAGACTCGCTGTTGTCACCTGGTCAGACTTTCTGGTCTTTTCAGTCTTTGTATATGAAGAAATAAAACAGTCGTGTAGGTTTTCTAATATTTTTGGAGTTGTCACTTTCGTTCTGTGGACCCTGTTCCGACTGTTCATCGCCGTCTTCCCCAAGACATGCGTGTCTGACAATCAGAACACTGGAAAATTTCGTTAGCCACCGAGAAGCCGAGAGAAGTGTGTCCAAGCACGCAGTGCCGCCTGGGCGCAGAGCCTGGGTTTGGCTCTGTCCTAACAAGATAGGCATATGGCGGATCTCACCAGGGAGACACAGTAATTTGATTCAAAAGCAGCCCAGACATGAATCACAGTAAAGAGATGAGCATGCTGAATTGAGCAGGCGGTGGCGTGATGGCAGCGGAGAGGGGCCGGGAGGCTCAGGGGAGAGATGGGTGGAAAGGGCAGGTTTGTTTACGTTGCCCACAGAGATGCGCCGGTTCCTTTGCCGGGCGGCGGAAGGCAGCCTGGGCTACCACTTGCAGGGCTTACCCACCCTGCCCTGCTGACTTCTGGGCCTTTTGTTACCTGCAGCTGATGCCCTGAGGCCAGCCCTGACCCATAGGCCCTGGGTTAGACCCGGTGTAAGTGTCTTCCTGTCCTGCTGGTCCCTGTGGCGTGAGAGCCACTGGCCAATCAGCACTGTGCCAGAGACAAGGCGTCGGTGGGGTTGGGGAGTGAGGTTTTCCCGCTGTGCTGGGACTACAGGTGTGCACTTGCTAAGCAAGCCTTCTGTCCGCTGATGTACCCCGGCCCTGCTCCCAGGCTGTAGGGAAATCCCAGCAGAGTAGGTGCGCAGCCACGCCGTGCTGCGGGGGCGGTGCCCTTGACGGTCAGATGCCGTGGAGGAGGGGCAGCCAGAGGCCCCTTCCGTCCCGGACGTCCTCAGCAGCTGACCATCAGTGTTACTCTGGCCAGGGAAACTCACCTGCCAATCACGAGAGCTAAAATCCGTCAGAAATCTAAGAGGCTCTTGTTGCATTCTGTTCTTCAAAAAGAAGTGTGCCCATCCGTATGTAAATTCACTTCACAAAGCCCAGTCTGCACGTGCCTGCTGTCCCCATGAGCGGCTCTTCAGCCCCCGACCCGGCGATCACTTTCATGACTGGACGAGGGGAGTAGTTTTTTGCTAAATTTTAACTGAGGAACCAGATCTGGCAGCCTGTAATCCCGTCATGTTGAGACGCTGAGGCAGGAGGATCCAGGCGTGAGCTCAGCCTGGGAATCTGAGAGACTTAGCGCGGAGACACTCTTAAAATCAAAGCTGAAAAATAGGACCCGGGTGTAGCTCGGTGTGAAGGCCCGTGGCTTGCCCCCCAGCACCGCAGCAATGGAGAAGACATTCCAGGCTCTTCCCTCAGTACGACGTACAGGTTTTTCTGAAGAACTGGATTTCCTTGGACCTGTTGCTGTCCTTGCAGTTTCCTCAGGTCTTTGGTAATGAGCGGGCTGTTCCACCCCTCGACTTCCCTTCACCCCTGAGTCACGGAGCTGGATTCGTTAAATGAGAGCGCAGTGTGGCTGCGGAGCCCGCCTTGCTGCGCCCGAGTCTCACTTCTCCCTTGTGGGACGCCTTGCTGGGTTTGGTTTTGCTTTGGTTTGGTTTTGGTTTTTGAGACAGGACCTTGCTACATAGTCCAGGCTGGTCCTAAACTGCCTGTGAACTCACAGAAATTCTCCTGCCTCAGCTTCTCAAGTGCTGAGATTACAAGTGTACGCCACCATACCCAGTTCACAGGGTGCTGGGGAATTGAACTCAGGGCTTTGTACTGCTAGGCGAGTGCTGTAACCACTGTGCTGTTCCTCCAGCCCGACTGCGCTGGGATTTTTTTTGTTTTGTTTTTTTACTGTTTTTGCTTACTCCCACCTCAGAGAAACTAACGTGTGTGTGTGTGTGTGTGTGCGTGTATGTGTGTGCATAGAGAAAGAGAGAGAGAGAGAGAGAAAGTGCTCTCTCACTGCCTGAGAACCACTGCTTCTGCAAAGACTAATTCTAATTCTGCCCTCTGTTCTCGGGGGGGGTGGGGGGGGAAGACCCCAGCTCCGTAGGCGGCCCAGCTCCACATCCCCTCTGCCTTCCGTGATGGGTTGGGTAAAGAGAGAGTTGTGCATGCTTCTAGAAAAGTCTAAATAAACTTCACACAACAGCTTTGGAAACAGGGCGCGTGGGGCACAGGGACTTGGCAGCACAGGGCTGCTAGGACTGCGGCTGGAGCGTCGCCCGCTTGCTCACGATGTTCTTACCGATGGGGACATGGGTCCCCACAGCTTCTGCCACCTCACTGCTCAGAAGAGCCTTCCGGTCCCCACTCCGTATTCCGAGGTGCCAACTGAGTCCCTCAGTTGCCACAGGCAGTGCAGGTGACTTTCCATCCCCGAGGATGCAGGCCACACAGCGCGGGCGTGGAGAGGCAGGGCTGGGAGCCGGCGCCGAGGCCTGGAGCCCACCTGGGGGGCATCGGGGGTCTGACAGCTGCGCCTCTGGCAGCTGCAACCCGTCTCGGACAGGTTCTTTTTCTTTTGTTTTCCTTTAACGAATATGGTAAGGTGAGCCGGGATGAAAAGAAAATGAGGGAAAACTTCTCTCTGGAATTCTGGCGCGCTTCAGGCTATCCTAAGTCATGTGTGTGGTTACACATGCGGACTTAGTGGATCGACATTTGTCTTTTCTTTGTTTATTTGTTTGTTTTGGCCGTGCTGGGGACAGAACCAGGACTTTCGTGCTGTTGTGCATCCCCAGTCCATTTCAGATTTCAGGTTGGAGACCGATACCCGCTAGGTTGCCCAGGCCGGACTCGAGCTTGGCATCTTGCTGCCTCCGCCTCCCAGAGTGCTGGGATTCGGGCCCGCATCCCCAGTCCTGACTGTGGCGTATTTTTAAATGATGTACAAGAGAGTTTGGTTTTGCCATGGCTCCCTGGTTTATCTGCTCATGGCAAAATGCTTGCTCTCTGGTTGCCTTCTGGGGCCGCGCACGTGTGCCATCCGCTCTGCCCGCGGTGACATCACGTGCCAGCCGAGGCTGCAGAGAAGTAGGTCCCCGGCGACGGTTTCCCACGCCGCTCGGTCCTCTTCTCGTGATGACATGGTAGCCAGTATTCTGCAGTTTGTCTGAAGCACTCCTGGGTAACCATCCGGTTTCTGCTGTGAAGCTGCTTGCTGGAATTTTCTTTAACCTGAAAGAAGCGAAGCCCTTGTTAACACGCTGCGGTGTCAGCTGCCAGTAGCCACAGGTGCTCCTATGAGGGGCCAGGCCCGGAGGGGCAGAGCCATGCCGTGTCCCCGTGCCTGTGGACCTCACACGTGTCCGTATCTCTCATGCCTTGGCCGTCTTGGCGCGATCTTGGTGGGATCTTGGGGTCACAGCCCATTAAAAAAAGCTCAAACTAGACCCCACACCACCAGCCACAGCCTGACCTGCTGGCACTTTCCTCCGCACCCCGCCGCCTGGCCCACCACTGCCTGAGCACCGCAGAGCCCCCTTCCACCCCTCTGCATCCACCCCGTCCCCTTTAAGGTGTCTCTAATCCAGCAGCCATTTTCCTTTGAAGACATGAATATTGTCTCATCTGACTCCAGCACTCTGGGAGGCGGGGCAGGCGTGTCTTGAGCTTGATTGACCCCAGCCCAGGCAACTAAGTGACTTACCTAGTCTCAAAATACATGAAAAGGGGCAGGTTGGGATGTAGCTCTGTGTGTAGGCTATCTGTTCGGTCCTAGCGCTGCACACGTGCACACACGTACACTCACAGATCATTTCCAAAACCAGGCAGCCCTCACGGCAGAACCTCAGTAGGTGTCTGACTTCCATCCCAATCGCAGCTGCTCTCCACCACGTGCCCAGAGTGACCCACAGTCCTTCCTCCGCGGCTCGGGGCTGTTAGCACATGCAGTGGCCACAGCAGAGGGTGACGCCCTCCTTCACGTGCCAGGTCCCCGCAGTCCCACTCAAGTGTGACTTCCGCCGCAGCTGCCCCGTCTCTCCCAAGCCGAAGCAGCCATTGCCTCCACAGACCCCTGCAATGTGCTGCAGTCACGTAGCAGGCGGTGTCGGCGTGGAGGATACCGGAAGCCGTGTGTTCACTGAGATGCTTAGTGGTTGCTTGATGGGTCCTGAGACACACAAGGCACCTCGTGTTTGCCGAGTTGGTTTCCGGGTATGTCACCCTATCACCTATATACATGGAAATGAAAACCATGACCAGAACTGCCTGTCAGCCCCAACTGTGAAGGGGACTTTGGGGTCTTGAGAATCGCATCTGAGGGGCGACAGGTTCCGGCAGCTCTGGGTCGATGTCCTGAGAGGGGCAGGGCGAGTGGCAGCCTATTTTGTGTTTGACATGTTGAGAAGGGACAGGAGCCATGTGACAGAGTAGAAGTGGCCAAACAGCAGGACGTCAGTGACCTCCCGGTGTGGGTCCTCAGCATCTAGGCACAGTGTGACTGTCCAGTGTCCCAGTTGTGTCACAGGCCTGTGGTTCCAGGGCGGAGGTGACGGAGGTGCCCAGTCCAGGCCGTAGGTGGAGGCGGGCGTAGTCCTGTCCTGAGTGGCCTCCTGACCCCATCTGAAGCTCAGTGTGGCTTCTGTCACACTGTTCCGGGGTCCCAGTGCTTGTCATCACAGCACCCTGCTTCCGGGAACTATTCAACCCTTGAGCCCAGAATGACACAGCCGTCCCCCAAGCCACATGGGCTGCCGCCCCCCGCCCCCACCCCCGAGAGCCCTGGGTTCAGACCGCAGGACAGTGCTCTTGGCATGGCTCCTATGAAACCCCCACAGCCTCTGAGGCGGGGCAGTGGTCACGGTTCCATCGTGTCCCTCCATGCCGCTGTCCTCGTTCTCGGGGACAAGTCACAACCCACAGATCGGCGGCTCACGTTTCGAGTCCCTTTCACGTTTGCTTCACGTTTTATGTGAGTCTTGGTTACTGCCACCCGTGTTGTCCAGACACCAGGAGTCCCGAGTGGAACCGGTAACACTTGGGGCATTTCACGGAAGAGAACGGAAGTGCGCTGGCTTTGCAGCGTCTCCGATTGCAAGTTCAGACGAAAGTAGCCGCAGAGGGGCCAGAAGTGTGGCGAGCTCAGGACCACGCGTGTGCGCTTGGCGTCTCGGGGGTGGTTACAATTTCTCCGCTCCCTTCATCTCCTGCTGACGCCCCTCAGAGAGACACGGAGAACCTTTTATCTGTTCATTTCAGGAAATTATGCGAGAAATACTGAATAACTGTAATGTATTCGGTGTTAATTATAAATATGCAACATATGTTTTTATATGTATTGTATTTGTGTATATTAGGTAATTAGGCAATTGAGCTCCTTGCCAGTTTTATGGCCAGAATATTTTACTTGGCTGATGGCTAAGTATATTTTAAGCTTACTTAGACCTTAAATCCAGTTAACATGATTTATCTGCTCAAGGAGAATGCTTGCTTCTGTTTTTTGTCTCTGTGTTAATGCTGAAAAAACAAAGTCTTAAGGATCCAGAGTAACTTGTTTCCAGGGCTTTCCAAGCCTGATTTTATTGGTATTTTCCTTTATTAAGCAAAACATAATTTTTGAAAGACACTTAGAAACTTTAAAAGTATGTAGAAAAAAAGGTCAAGTGAAAATCACCCACAAACCATCAGTTTTTAGTAAATTCCTAATATTTTCATGCCCTAGAATCTTAATTATAAGGAGATAGCTTCCATCTTGTTTACACGCTTCATAGCGTATCTTAAATATTTCCCATCCTTTTTGCAAACCAGTACTGCCGTGAATGAGCCCGGGGTCCTCCGCCATCCTCTTCAGCAGGTGTACTTCCGACGGCGGAATTGCCGGCACAACTCAAGCAGGGCACCCGAGGCTCTTTTTACGCACTAGCAACTTGGGTTCCTGGGAGCCTGGGTTCATCCACTCCTCCATCTGCCCCTGGGAGGGCGCGTGCCTTCAGCGCTAAATGACCGTTAATCTTTTTTTCATCTTTGCCAGTTCGATGAGCTAAAAGCCTATCTCGTTGGAGCTTGATTTGCGACGAGGCCTGTCTGCCTACGGTGGCTGGCCCGGCGGAAATTTCCCTGTGAATTATTCATCCCCTCGGGCTCCTTTTCTGCCGGGCTGCTTGGCATTCCTCGCTGATTCATATGAGCGCTCGTAGAGCGTACTGCACTCGCCTCTGGAGACCCTCCGGTAGACCTGACTTTCTGCGTTGCCGTAGCTCTAGAGTCAACTGTTGTCGCCGTGAGCATCTCCCAAAAGCCTCATGCGCTTGGATGCTCTGGGTTATCTGTGGATGTCGCCTGCCGTGAGGAGGTGGGCTGGTGTGGGAGGGGCGGGTCGCAGAGGGGTAGCACATGGCTGAGGCGGGGCCTGGGAGGGCCTGCCCCTGCCCCGGCCTCTCTCCGGCCCTCGTCCTCCCTTTTGTGGCGGGTGAGCAGCTGTGCTCTGCCCGGCCCTTCTGCGTTGCTGCCGTTTATGAATGGACAGACCTCCTGAAACTGGGGCTAAATAAGCTTTTCCCCCTTTCGTTGTGGATTTCAAGTATTGTGTCCAGGAGTAACAAAAAGTAAGACACATACTCCAGGGGAACATAGGCATCTTAGATGGCCAGCTTCATGAAAAGCCCTGTGTAACTTTGTGAGGAACTACGCGTGAGCCATCCTCAAAGCTTGGGGGAAATTGATTTCATACCCGTGGTGGCTTTTCCGATTTAGTGATGTGGTTTATGTCATCATTTATTTAGACTTCTTAAGGTTTTTCATTAAAGTTTCAAAATCTTCATAAAATCCCTTATATCTTGGGATGTAGCACAGCGCCAAGGCCTCGAGTTCAATCCCAGTGCAGCCCTGCAAAACGAGTCAGGTTGCTCAGCATGAATCTTGCTGGCCAGAAGAAGGTGGGATGACAGGTCCAAAGTGCTACGAGAACACAGCTGGCCATGGAGGATACCGAGTGAAGCTGCCCTTCCCAAGTGGGAGAGAGACCAACTTTCCCTCAGATAAGCGAGAGCCACAGGTGTTCACCACCCTTTCGTCTACCTTATGAAGTATTTCATGAAGGAAGGGCTGTTCGTGAACCCCAGCGAGCCCGACCCAGCTGCACACTGGTCCTGGTCTGCAGCCCTGGAAGACACAGGCCTCGGGGACACGTGAGCATGAACAGCAGGTGAGCCTCAGGTGAAGCCCCGCCTCCTGTCAGCGTTCTGATTCTATCCAACACAGACGATCACGGCGTTCAGTACTGCCGACTGACAAGAGACTGGGCTTCGTGGCTGACCCTCTCCTGCCACCGCTGCCGTTTCAGAGCTGTTCTCTGTGGGCTGGAGGAACAGCACAGCAAGCTCAAGGCCCTGGGTTCGATTCTCCAGCGCCACCCCAGCTGGGGTGTGATGGTACATGCAAACTCAGTGCTCAGGACAGTGAGGCAGGAGGATGGCTGTGAATTTGAGGCCAGCCTGGGTTACACCCTGAGCTGAGGACCAGCTTGGTCTACAGAGTAAGACCCTGTCTCAAAAAGTAAGTAAATAAACAAATGCTCTCCTCCTCCAATAACCTGCTGCAGAGCACGCACCCCTCCCATCCTGGGAAAGCACGCATGGGCAAAACTGCCGTGAAAGTGTACATGTCCTCAAGGGCAGAGTTGTGTCACGGTGTAAGCATGGCATTTAAATGGCCACCAGCTCTGGAACAGAGGCCCCACTCCCCCGATCGTGCCCTCTTCTGTGCTGCTGCCCTGGGCTCGCCAGACCTCCTCGTCCATCACCAGCCTCCACCCAGCTGCACGTAGGCCCACGGCGCCCGCCATAGCCCCACCCTTCTCTTCCTTGCGCTGATCTTTGGGACTCAGTCACGTACTTTAATTTTTAAGCAAGCTCCTCCCGGTGGAAACAAGTGCCCAGTCCTCAGATGTTGGGCGGAGTCAGCAGGCTCGTGGGGGGTTACTGCCGTGGGTGGATCTTGGGAAAACGCCTTCGCAAACCCCCAGCGCCAGTATTGAGAAACAGCACAACTGGCCCTGGAAGACGGATGACCAGGAGAGGAGAAAATGACTAATAACTGTATGTGTGTGTGTGTGTGCATGTGCGTGTGTGCATGTGTGTTCCTGGGGACTCTGTGTTTGCCTGTGAGTGTAGGTGTGTGTGTTCCTGGTGCCTTCATGTTCAGCTATACATGCTCAGTGCATTTTAGTATTGATTTTGAGACATGATTTTACTAAGTCTCTAAAGTTGCCCAGCCTGGGCTCGGCCTTCCTCCCTCCTGCCTCAGCCTCCCAGAGTGCTGGGATTACAGGCCTTCTCTTCCAGGCCTGGCTCTTGACAGGTAGCTGAAAGCCCCGTGGCCTTGGCCCATGTCCCTCTGCCCTTTGGCGATCCCCGGTGACAGTGTTCCTGGCAACTCCCTGGAGCCCTGAGCCCTGGCCGCGGGAGCCCTGGGCGGGCGTGGCCTGGGCCCCCAGGGAGGACTGAGGGGCCCGCTGCTCGGCGCCTCCGTGGTGGTAGGCGAGTCCTTCCCGGGTGGTCAGCACGCTGTGCGCTATTTTGGGTCTTGATCTTCAGCTTCCACTTTGGGCCTCTTGTTTATGGACTGATACAAAGCTCATTCATATTACTGACCTCTTGACCATTTTAAAGAGCTTTGGGAATCCTGCAGATCATGAACTTTGCTCTGTTTTGCGCTAAATAAAATTTTAACTGTATGTGTTTGAGTTCTAGTCATGACGACTGCATTGGTCAAATACGATAATGGTTTCTTTTGAAAAGTGCCATTGGTGCACCCATAAAATAAAGAAATAAGTCTTCGTAATTACTCTCCCGGTGCTTTTCCCCTGTGACTCTTCCTGGTCCCCTTCCAGGAAGTTTGAGTGCTGGCTGTCGGCTCCTTTGAACGAATAGTGAGGCCACAACAGCTCCGTCAGAGCTTGAGCTGGCCTGGCCTTGCTCTCTGGGAAGACCATTTTCCCCCTACGCATTTTTTGAGTGACTAGGCCTCCAAATTGTTCCCACAGGGTGCCCAGAAGTCCTATAGATGCACAGAGCCTTGAGACACAGCCTGCACACAATGCTAAGCACCAGGACCCAGAAAAGCAAAGCTTAAAACCTTCAAATCAGATGGCCACGGGGCAGTTTCCTGTCCTGCAGAAACAGTTCCTCCAAAGTCATTGTCCTGAGTGTGCATGCATCACTAATCGGAGAGGATCTCACTGGGATTTTGATTGACAACAGATGCCATCCCAGCATCCTGCAACACAGGATTGCTTGGGGGGTTGCACTTCAGTTAGGGGACAGATGCAACCCACCTTCCGCCCACAGTCACTATGGAAAGTGTGCTTCTACTGGAACCTGCAACTGGCAGGTGCGGTCAGTCCATGCTAAGCTAGTATTGTATCTAGAAATGGAGATTGCTGGGTCAGCAAACACCAGAACATCCCCTCCAGCTGTGTCTGTTTGACGCTGAGGAGGCTGAGAAGGGACAGAAAGCCGTCCATAGTGGCAGGAGGTTCTGTGTGTGGGGCGTGGCAGATGCGTAGGCGGATGAGGCATGAAGTAGGCCAGGAAGTCTAAGTATCTCTGGCTGACTCCTGGCCTGTCGCTCAGGCCACACACTCACGGTGCACCATCCCAGACCTCTGTGCTGTGTAGGAACGGGGACTCACACCTACAGGTGTTGTGAGTGGCGCTCCGTGAGGACATCCATGTGGATGTGTACACATGCATGTTGATCTTTAGACTGTGGTCCGAAACCGGGCACCTTCCCTCCTCGGGCACTGCCGTAGCTACCATCTGCTGTCCTCTCTCCATCACTACACTGTGCTTTCTTGAGTGTCTTAGTGACTTTCCCGCTGATGAGACACAGGATACATCACTTGCGAATTGAAGGTTTGCTTTGGCCAGGTTTCCTTTGGTCCTAGTGGGCTCTGCCCGTGCATGGCTGGTGAAGGCAGACAGCAGATGGCGGAAGGGCCCGTGGAGGAAGGGCGTCCACCACGTGGCAGCGGGAAGTAGACAAGGGAGGAGCAGAGCGAGAATACCTCCTTCCGGGCACACCCCCTGCGGACCAACCTCCAGCAGGACCCCCCTCCTGACAGCGTGGTTGGCCGTGAACGCATCTGCAGATGAACCCCCTGATGAGGGTGGCACCCCATGACCCAGTCATCTTCCAAACATATGAATCCTTTGGGGGACAGTTTTAGATCTAAACCACGAACACTGAGTTGCCCTCAAGCATTGTCCTGTGCATAGAACCACACAGTGCCAACGCCGTGGTGTCCGTGGCCCTCGGTCCGTGAGCTCTGTCCTGCCTTTTCTTAGGACCCCTCTTCGTGTGATGAAAACCTCTCACTTGGGGCGCATGGTTGGCTCCCTGCCCCGTTCCCACGCCCATCCTTTGCTGCAGGGCCTCTCTGTGGGCCTCATCTCTGCTCCCTTCCACGCCCTCTGGCCAGGTCTGTAGGCGCTAGCTCCCACTCCTCCCTTCAGCCCCGCCGCCCCTGTGAAGCCCTGCCCCCTCGTCCCACCAGGCACTGGCGTATGTCTTCTGCCTCCGAACCTCTCCCTAAGCCCGTCAGAGCCGTGCCATCTATTTTAGACTCTGTGCATGCTTCTCTGTATGATTTGCTGCTGGTATTTCCCAGAGTTCTTATTCTTGGCGATACATAGTAATCGCGTTGACTCGAGGGTTTGGTGCGTGTACATACCGCACCTTGCTCACTTTCTGCTGCCTGTTGCTGGGTGAGACCCCTGGTCGGCATCTTCTGCAGGGGGAGGCCCATTGTTCCTCGGCGTGACCCCACAGGGTCCAGCCCCGAGCTCCCCACGGAGCCAGCATTGGGGGCGCACTGCTTGGGCCAAGGGGCCCCTTGGCATGCCGGTCCTCGCCCCTTGGCTCTGAAGATGATTGATACCAGGTCTCGGCGCCTTCATCCCTTTCCTGGCAGTCCACTGGCCCTTGGTCTACCCTGTCTCCCGTGTTGGGGTCTTCTATGCCATTATTTTTGTGAATTCCGTAAGAGGGGTATCCATCTGTAGTCCGTCTTTTGTGCTTGGTCCATTTCACTGAGCGGTTTTGACTCAAGGTGGCCCCATTGTGTGCAGTTGCTTCGTATCTGACCTTCTTTGTGGCTGCGTAGTATTCCGTTGTGTATAGGTACCTCATCTTCTTTATCCAGTCCTCTGTTGATGGGCAGGTAGGTTGTCTCCAGAATTAGGCTATTATGAATATGAAAGCTGAGAATGGGAATCCCATTTGACCCAGCAGCTGCTCTAGTAGGCGCGTTTCCCAAAGCAGTAAAGTCGGCATGCCAAAAAGTGCCATGCCTGTCCCTGTTCACAGAAGGACTTTGCTGTGCGCTCTTCCTCATTCTTCCCGTTTCTGTTCAGAACTCTGCACGACGGCACCCAGTTTCTTCCGCTTGTTCTTGGCCAGCTTCTTTGGGCTGAAACTCTGTTTCTCAATCTATATTTTGTATATAATTCAAGAAACTACCTATGTGAATCTCAGATGGGCCAAGCCGGGGGAAAACTAGAAATAGGCCTGGTGACATCAGCCTGAAATCCAGGCGCTCCGGGAGACGGAGGCGGGAGGCCAGCAGCTGCGCGGGACCGTGCCCCGGCATCCCTACGGGATAATACCCACACGGCAGCCCACGTCGTCTCTATGTTCTGGCTCGGGCAGCCGTGCCAATACAAAAGGCCTCGCGGTCCCCTGGGCTGGACTTGTGTGTTTGACAGCACCTAACCTGATGTGCATGGCTGGTCCCCGTGACGGCCCCATGGGGTGGGGAGGTCTGGCAGGCACGTAGCCTAGTCTGTGGCCTCGCAGGTCCAACACACAGCCGCACTTGGTTCATGTATGCAGAGCAGAAAGTGAGGCTGCGTCTTGTGGAAAACTAAGTTATGCCTGAAGTCCTCGCCCTACACTTCTGACTGCGGGGCTGGTGCCACCCGTGGGAACCAGGGAGGACCTGCTGACCAGATGCACCCACGCCGCTGCCTGGACACTTGTTTGGGCTTCATAGGACGCGCCGATCGCATGTAGTGGCTGCTCTGTAAGGAAAGGGCCAGGGCAGTTCACAGCCCAGTGAGTTCGGGCTGCAGCCTCACACTGGCGGGTGCCAGGGCCGCTCACCTGCTCATCCCAGCACTCTTCTTACTGTTGTGTTTTCTCTCTCTCCCTCCCTCCCTCCCCTTCCCCCTCCACCCCCCAGTGATATTAGGGAGGGAACCCACGGCTCGGCTACATCGTCAGCCCACTTTTTACTTTTTTATTTTGACTCTCGACATCTCACTACTTTGCTAAGTTACCCACCAGGCTGGGACTGAACTGCGACCCTCCTGCCTCAGCCTCCCGGAGCGCCGGGATTGCAGGCCCAAGCCACCAAGCCGGGCTTCACGCTCGACCAACTTTTGCACCCGGCCACCCTCCTGCCTGCTTCTCTCCACAGGGATTTCGTGACCATGTCTTTTAAAGCCTGTCCGTCTTGACAAACTTTTGGGGGTGGGGGGAGGGACAGGCCTTGCTCTGGAGCCCAGCCAGCCTGGTCCTGCCCGGCGACCGGTGACCACTGTGGCCCGGGCTGAGCTCCCCTTGCCGAGGGCGTGCCCACCCTGGCCTGGCAGGCTGGCTTACGCATCCTCGGGGACGCCGGCGCCTCGGCCATAAGTGGTTTACACGGGCCGAGTGAACATAGCGCTTAGAAAACCCAGAAGGGGGTGTGGGCGGAAGGGCAGGTGGCGCGGCGCCCCGAGCCCGGCGCCTCCTCTCGGGCCATGATTTCTGGCCTGTCCCTGCACCATTTTATTCATGAGAGAAAGGGAGGAAAAACTGAATTTCAGAAGCTGCTGAATCATTTGACCCTCTCCCTCCTCGGAGCGCTCTGTGTCACGGACGGCCTCAAACGGCCGTCTCCTTCCAGAGCTTTTCTTTCAAATAGTCATTTCCTTCCCCTCCTCCTGTTCTAAAGTCGGGGGCCGTGGCGTTTTACCCGGCTGCAGCATTCGGGGTAGCGCTGCCGTGAGGGGCCAGCGAGGTGTGTAGTTACAGCCTTGGAAGAGGGTGGAGGGGACCTGGGGGATGAGGTTATTGAGTCACAGAAACACGTTTGCTGCTCAGAGGAAATCGTGGCAGGGTGCGGACACTCAGTTCCCTCCTGCCCACGCCGCTGGCACTCGCCGGGCTGGTTTTTATTGTTCCAGAGACTTATTACTGTTTCGGAGAGGCTCCCAGGCCTGCCGCCTCGTGTCGGGATGTATGAGCTGAGGCCGTCCGAGGAAACACTTTAATTACATTTTAAGTAGAGTAAAAGCAGAAGTATATTTATGAAAATGCTAACAGAAGGTGCAGTGAGACCGTTCAGCCACGTCCCCCAAATACACGGAGTGTTTTGGCGCAATAAAAAATACCCACGGCGGCCACAGTAAATCGTGCCTGCATATTTAAAAAATCTGCCCTAAACACTAAATATTCCTTCAGTGTGCATTTCCTATTCCAAATTCCACCGCTGAGAGGCATGCTGGGAGCGCAGGCCTGCGGCACGAGCCCCCGGGCCTGTCCTCCAGGTGGGGTCCTCGGTCCCACAAGAGGCTCTCCCCAGTGACCCCCGGCTGGGCCGCCCCCTCCAACCACTGTCCCCCAAAGCACCTGTGCTGGGTGAGTCTGATCACGGTGAGCCTGCTCATAATTGTTCCCAAATACTTCTTAAATTAGTTAATGCTCGTGATGCATAGTAATTCTGGGGAGCTGGGCCTGTGCACACGGCACTTCCGTCCCCCGCCCCCGGGTCCATTTCCTGTCCTCTCTCCTTCATTTTGCTCCTTATCTACAAGTTTCCCATAGAAGAGGAACCATGTGATGCTCTTGACTTATTTCACTAAGCATTACAGTCCTGAGCCTCCGTGATCCTACGGATTGCTCAAGTTTATCCTTTGTTATGGCAGAGTGGTACTCTGTTGGGTATATTTCTAGATTTGTTTTTCATCAGGCAAAAACCATGAAATGACAAACCGGGAGAAGCTGGAGTCTGTACTTGAACATAACGAAGGAACTTAGGAAGCAGATAAGCAAGGTTTCCCCTGAGCCGCCAGCAGCCCGTCATCGGAGTGTGCTCGCAAAACCGCGTGCCCCTCAGGAACGGGCTTCTGTCCATCTCGGCACTCACGGAAGGACCCCACCCTGGTTGTCGGTGCTGCCGGCTGTTTTGATGGGAGCCGTTTTCTGTAGAGAACACATGGAGTTCTCTGTGCTGATGGCTTATCTTCTAAGATTATTGGTCCAAAGTAGAATCCTAATCAAAGCGTTTAATAATTTGATTCGTGTACTTTCAAAACAGTGCACATAACTTTTGACTTTTTAAAGATGGAAAATAAAAACAAAGGAAGCTTTTGTTCTTGACCAAAGAAAAACATCTAAAGTGTGCTTTGACTTTGCTTCACTTATTAAAAAGTATTTAAAATCAAAAGCAACACACTGGACGTTGTAGGATTATGGAAGAGCAAAATCACAGATAACCCCCGGGCTTTCTGCAGGCAAATTTGACTGGCCCGTGCGTTTATCAGTGACTGTTCATCTTGTGATCTAGAAATGGAAAATAGGACACAAAGGATGTAGAGTCATCAGAGAAGACGGAAGAACAAAGCTATCTGCCACCCTCAGCGCCAGGCCAGCTGCAGCCAGATGTGAAGCAGCACTCTGTGGCGCCGGTGACCTGTGGTTTTGCCCCAGTTCCTGTTCTTGCTCCGAGAATTTCTAAATGAGCAAATCCACCAGGGGACCCACTGTCAAAGAGCCGTGGGCCGTGGCTTCTCTGAGCACCTCCTGCCTCTAGAGCTCTGAAGTTTCACTTTCTAGAGATTTCAGTAGTTGGTTGTTGTCCTACTTTAGGCATAAATGTAAATATTTTCTCAGCCTATTTTGAAAGTATCTGCTGACAGAAAGCCATGACATTTGAGACTGGGTCTAGCTTAGAATTTTTTTAATCTCCGTAACAACAGGAAGCAGAAGCCAGAGCCCCCAGCCTCTTGCTCCTCCCTCTCTGGGCTTCCCCAGGTGTATTACTTACCCTCCAAGCCAAGGCAAGGCGCATCGTCCCACGATGCAAATTCACAAGAAGATTGACGTGCACTCGGTAGCAGAACCATCGCAGACAGTGCAGTGTGGTCACTGTGTGCTCCAGGACGCCGTGGGTTGCAGCCCAGAGCTCGTGGTGGTCTCAGCTTCTTCTCACCCTGCGGGGAAGCAAGCGGGGAAGAGCCCAGCCTCGCCACTCTGTTCCCTTGCAAGGAACATGCATCCCGCGCGTTACGACAAGCCTGTAGATCATGAAAATAATCAGCGAACAAGATTTACAAGGTTTTTGATATTCTCTGGCAAACTTCCCTATAGAGAAAAGAAGCTAGAACCCGGGTGTGGGCGCCCATTGCTTCCCCTGGAGGGTTGCCGCCAGGGAGGGCCGGCTCAGAAGGGCAGCGGATTAGGAGTGGGGACACCTAAGCCGTGTCCCTCCCGCCGCCCCCCTCTGCTGTGGAGCAGGGCAGCCTCCCTCCGTGCCCGCTTCTGCCCTGCGGCAGTGCAGGTGAGAGTGGCTCTTCCGTCTTCTGGTGCCCACGGGTCTGTGCATACACAGATGAACAGCGGCGGCCTGAGCCGAGGGCCACATCTGGGACCAGAGGAACACAAGTGGGCCCTTTCCCGGGCTTTGACCGGGGTCTTTTTTCTGGTCCCCGGCTACATGGAAACAAATCACAAGAACTGATCTCATTTTCCTGATTGTACCTCTGTGGTGGTGGAGGCTGAGGCCAGGGCCTTCGCGCTGAGCTGTATCCCCAGCCCTTTCTTTTATGACTTTGAAACGGGCTTGCTAAGTTGCCTGCGCCAGGCTCGAACTTGAAGCCCTTCTGTTTCAGCCTCCTAGAGAGCTTGAAATCACAGGCCTGTGCTTCTGGGCCCAGGTAAGAACTCACTGTAAAAATAAGGCTCTCGGATGAGCTGTAGTTACCACACCCGCAGAGGATACACCACCGCGATGTGAGCACAGACCTCCAGAGAAGCCCTCCCTCCCGGGGCAGGGATTCGGGTGTCTTGGCGCGTCTGGCCTCAGGTGATTCCAGGACAGTGTCCCCTGCGCTTCGACAATGAATTTACTGAGAGGCACCCAAGTCCCCTCAGATCCAATTATCTTCTTTCATCTTTCTTCCACCCCCTCGCCCCCAAAAAAATACCCACTGAGAACTTTTGAGACGGGTAGAAAAGGCAAGGGGAGCCGAAATGGCTAATTGTCCTAATAGAATCATGACAAACTCAGAGTTACATTGCTGGAAGTCAAATAATAGTTATTACTCAGCTGTGAAATATTAATCATTCAGAGAGTAACAAAGATGCCATTCAGCCAAGAGAATCTGACTTTGAAGCCCCTGAAACTGTTTTTAAGCGTGTAGCAGAGAGCAGCGCGGAAGCCGCGGTCTTGTGGCCTGTCACGCTACGGATTTAAAAGCCCCGATTGTGTCGTGGTCTGCAGGAGAGTCAGCTTGCGTTCCGCAGCGCGTGCGTTTTCTTGGCTTCATGGATGAACAGCGTAAAAGCGTGCGCCTCGGCCATGCACCCTAGGGCATTTCACCTCGACTTTGTGGCGTATGTGTAGCTGTGTGCACACAGCTGTTCACGGAGCTCGGCCCCAGGATTTCCTACCACGGTTGCGAGGGCGCAGTGTCGGTTACGATGGGAACGGAGGGATTTTAAATTAAGACAGGCAGTTTGGAACCCAGCTCTCAGGCTTCCGGTGCTGCCCTTTTCGCCCTTGAGTGTTAATGAAGACTTGTCTATCTCTGATGGTTCAGATCAGAGTCGCCTCCACAGCCTTGTGTGGGTGGGTGACGGGTCCTTGGCGCTGCAGGGGTCGCGTGAGTTTGTCCACTGGTGACCTCCTGTGCTGTCAGGAGGCGGGCCTGGCGGGGAGGGCGGGTCACCGGGGACCTAAGGTGGGCCGTGTGGGTGATGTGTTTCCTGCCCCAGCTGCTGTTGCTTTCCACCCCCTCATCTCCCTTATCTCCCTCCCACCCCCCGCCTTCCTGTCTTGGGATCCCGCGAACAGCTTTTTCCCAGCCGGACCCTCCGCCATGCCTGTCTGCCATGGCCAAGCAGCCGTGCACAGACTGAGGCCTCTGAATTATGAGCTAAAACAAACTTGTCTTCGCTGTGGGTGTCGGACATTGGGTCCAGTGATGAGAAGGCGACTCAGACACAGCCCTGTTGTACTGTGGCCGCAAGGCCTGCCCGAAGCCCCTGCTCATAACTGGTTGGGTGGAGCTGGAATTAGGCTTCTGTGAGCCCATCTGTGGGGAGAGCTGAGCTGTGGGACAACAGCAGCCTTGAGCTGCACCCCCCCCCCAGGCTATGGGGTGTCAGCTGGGGTGTCACCAATTAGGCCAGTATGAAATCTGCAAGTGCTAGACAGGCATGAGCAGTCCTGTGGTTCCAGAGCAGTCTGTGTGTTGGGGCGCGGTCCTCAGTGGCTCTGTGGAGAGGTGGAGCCCCACGGGCGGCCCTTAGGCCACTTGGAGACACAGCCCTGGGACAAGGTGGTAAGACCCCAGCCCCTCAGGCTTTCTGGGTGACTGTGTGACTGCACCCTCTCACCGTATTTCTGTCTGGATGCTGCCGCCATGAGCCCTCACCAGGATGGCTCCTGATCTTGGCAACAGCAGCCAAACGAACGTCTGTTCTTGGCGAGCAGTCTGTGCCGGGCATTTCCTTGTGGTAGTGACAGGTGGACTAGTACCAGGGGCGGGGGGGGGGGGGGGGACTTCCATCTCAGAACCCTCACACCCTTAGCTGTAGAAACGAATATTGACCTTGAGACCGGGGCCCACGTGCACCATCGCCAAACAGGACGGTCGCCAGGCGTGCAGCAGTTGCTCACTTGCTACTGTGAGCCTGTAAGGACGAGAAATCAGTTTCAGTAATTTCTTCTTGCTAGATTTCTTCTTCCTATACATAAAGTAAGTCACATGGACGGAGGTGGAAATAAAAATCTCAGATTTTGTCTTTACCTGTCCACCGACTGCAGTGGATATTTTTATTATAATCTGAACAGGAAAGAAAATTGGGTGTCAAAACCTGGAGATTAAAGACCCTGCATATAATAATGTCAAATCCTTAAATAAATGGGCACCTAATCCTCATTAAAAATGGAGAGAAAATTCCAGTGGAGTTATGATGCAATTTGAGCCTTGAAGTCATAAAGTCTTCATTTACCTACCTTCACCATTTTAACCAAAAATAGCCATCCTGCAGTTAGCCAATAAGGAGAGTAAAGAAAAGTCTCCATACATCTTTACAAGAATATTGAAAAATGGTGGTATAATTTAGAAACTGAGAAAAGTCTTAATTTTTCTGCATTAAATATTCAGGAAGGATAGACATGATCACTGTGACCATTCTTACTGGATTGTACATACATGAGATGTCCCACAAATGTGTCGCTTTTCTGTGGGTGACAGCTTTCGAGCCCCGCTGTGTGTTGAGTGTAGCCCTGGCATGATTTTCTCATGGCATTACCTTCACTTCAGATACTGTGGCAGATTCATCTCAAGCCAACTTTCTTATTACGTACTCTTAATATTTTTGTGTGCCTGCTGACCTTTGGGCCACCGTCTGGATTGTGGGTTCGCTGTCCACCCTCACCCTGTTTGTAAGCTTTTGGCTACGGGAAGCCCGGGGCCTCCTGGGAATCGCTGACGCTCCCTCACCTCGCTGGCCTCCCTGCTGTCCTCTGCGGACCCTCCCTGCCGCGGGGCCCCTGTGTGCCGCAGGCAATCCACATGTCGCCTCTTCTCCCTTCCAGAGCTTCTTTGAAGGACAGTCCGCACCCTGGGACTCCGCCAAGAAAGACGAGAACCGGATGAAGAACAGATACGGCAACATCATCGCATGTAAGTGCCCGGCTGAGCAGGGCGGGCGCACCGCCGGGCCCATGTGCGGCTGCGCTCCGTGCTGTGGCCCAGCTGGTGGTGGGCGGGGGCCCAGAGGAGGGGAAGCGGCCCTGATGCCCTGCTGGGCCAGAGCCTGCTGTGGGCCCGGCCTCGTGCTGAGGGGAGGGGAATCCGTAGTGCAGGTGGGGCTGAATGCTGGGAAAAGGCGCGCGTGCCCCAGATCCCGCACTCCCGGGAGTGTGGAGCCTGTAGGGTACACACGCGCGTGCACACGCACGTACATGCACACATGCAGGAGTTCAGTGTGCCTGGCATGCCTTCAGCAGGGAACGTGGCGCCTGTGTGGACACACGCAAGCAGACACACACACAGGAGAATGATACTCCACAGTGCAGCGGTAGGCCCTGCCTGGATCACAGTGCTCGCCAGCAAAGCACTGGGATTCATCTCAGAAACTCCCCAGGGCCTGGGACACTGAGGGGTGGCATCCACCACACCCCAGTCGGTCTGCAACTGAGGCTGGGCCCGTGAAAATTCCGTAATGATGCTGAGGCATCTGCAAGGTGCATAGCCTTCTCCCTCAGCTCCGGCCAGCCATCCACAGCCTTAAATGGCCCTAAGCTACCCGTGACTGTGCAGGGACAGAGTGCCCACTGCGGCCATCTGACGGAAGTAACCCTCTTTATAAAGATCCCTGACCAACAGCAGCAAGACCGCAGAACATGGCCGCCTCTGTGCCTCACCCCTTACCAGACAGCACACGAGGGCTTGGGTCCCCGGGGCGCGGCTGTCAGCTTTCTTACTGTGAAGGCACAGCTTGGTCCTCTCTGCCCGAGTTGCCACATGTAGGTCTGACAGGACAGATTCTGCAGCGGTGATGCCCACTAGAACGTTCTGTGGCTGCGGTCACGTTCTCCCCCATGAAGCCACATGAGATCGAGAGCACCTGGAATGTGGCCGGTACAACTGAGAAACCGACACCTAACTTTCACTTCCTTGTGACTTGTTTGAATTAGGGCAGCTCCTGCAGCAAGGGGCTGGTCAGCGCCGACCCACGGTGTGTTGTATAAAAAGAAAAGAGCGTGGTATGTGTGTCTAGTCGGGAACATCCCACTAAGCGCGCCTTGCTTCCTCCTCGGCCACCAGGAAAGCCAGCAGGCTTTGTAGGGTACCTGCTGGCCCCTGGGTCTTGTTATACCTTATGTATGTAGTTCGGCCCTCTGGAGGCCAAGGCGGGAGTTCAAGACCAGCCTGGGAAACATAGGGAGACCGTGTCTCAAAATTAAAGCAAAAAATAAATAAGACTAAAAATGTATTTAAGGGGGGGCGGGGGGAGGGTTGTCGGGGCGCTGGGATGTAGCTCATTGCAAAGGCCCTGAGGTCAATCTCCAGTACTTCAAAAAGAGAGAGAGCGAGCGAGAGAGTGCCGTGTATATTCAGGTCTTCCGTGGGCATGCCACAGTCGGCAGGAAGTCCCGCTCGGAGGGCTTGGCGTCAGCGCTGATTTGTGCCCTTCTACGGGCATTGTCCCAGACGCCTTCTCTGCCCTGCGTGTTCTGTCCCCTCCCGTCTCCCCTCCCGCCGGCCCTCCAGCCTTTCCCTGCTCATCTGAGCTCTGCCATCCTCTAGTTCACTACTTTAAAAAATCCTCTACAGCCATTACGTATAGTTGGTTATTTATACAAATGTATTCTCTATGAATGTAGACTATATATGTGAACCGGCTGTGTAACTCCCCCTAAGGCCGCATGCTAGCACATGCTAAGATATCAATAGCTGAGTAAACCTGCCAGATAACCGTTAGTGCTCCTACAGCAGAACACACAGGTCGTTAGGACTAGCACTCTGCTCCGACTCCCTGGAGTGCTCTGAGTGCCGCCTGTGCGGTCAGGACGGACCACTGCCCGTGGCCTGCGCCGCTGAGCTGCCCCGGCACGCTCCCCGCCGTGGCTGTGTCGGATCCCGTGGCCTGTGCAGTGTGGCCCCGCGGGCGCAGGTCCCTCCCGGTCCCCTGCTAGGTTTCCGTGAGCCCCCGTGGTGCTGAGCGCCCATCTGAGCGTCATCAGGCAGGCACTGCTCCGTGTGGGCTGCTTTGTGTGGCAGAAGTAAATCTCAGCTCTCGTTTCGGTTGTGTGAGGGTTAGGGGGCAGAGGAAGAAT
Organism: Ctenodactylus gundi; assembly: GCA_004027205.1. Classification (NCBI taxonomy): domain Eukaryota; kingdom Metazoa; phylum Chordata; class Mammalia; order Rodentia; family Ctenodactylidae; genus Ctenodactylus; species Ctenodactylus gundi. The sequence goes on along the minus strand of PVKB01000558.1, from coordinate 350,563 downwards.
GAGAGGGCCTGGCGAATCCTTGCTTACGATGTGTGAGCAGGACACAGCGAAGGCTTACATGCTGTAAAACGCGTCACCGTGAAAGACACGCGGCCACGGGCCCCCCTCGGAGCCCCCTGGCCTTTCGTCCTGGCTGCTTCCTGAGGCCGTTCTAGAAGTCTTCGTTCCAAGTGGCCTTACTTGTGCTGTGTGGCTGCCTCGAAGTCCTGGTGTAATTCAAAACGTGTCACTGTCCTGGTCCTTCTGAGTTTGGGGGAGAGCCAGAAGTGGTCTGGTGCCGGAGTCCAGGAAGGGGACGGGAGAATGCGCAGTCTTGTTTCCTGAGCCTGTCGCACTGGGCTGCAGAGGCCGCTGTGGTGTTTTTGTCACCCTGTGTTAAAGAAGGTAAGGACTTCCGGAACTGCGTCAGGAAATGGCATGAGTGAGGGGACAAGTGTGGCCAGAGCCGGGGACAGTGTTGCAGCGGGGTAAGTGGCGCAGTGCCTGTCTCCGTAAGAACAGTGCTCCTGTCACACCTCTTGTGCATCGCCAGCGCGTAGTTAGTACTGGGCGGTCCATGTAGGTGCAGAGAGGCCCGTGTTGCCTACCACCCCCACCCCTGGAAGGGCGTGTGGCTGCACAAGCGTGAGTTCCAGTCACGAGAGAGAATGTCTCCAGCCCTGGGGCCAGACCCGGCACCAAGGATGAGGAACTGGGGGGTCCAGGCAGCAGCCCTCTAGAAAGACCATACATGGCTCCTGATGACCCCAGTCCTTGTTGACACCAGCGTTTGCATATAAAATAGCATTAGTGGTGCTTGAACACTGTTGGTTGGCTTTTGCTCTTAAGTAAGTTCAACTTCTCCTTTATTTACGCCTTAAGGTTGCTGAGCTAGCTCTTAGCAGACGGAAGCTAACGTCCCTCAGCCGTTGGGTGCCTGCGCCACGCGCAGACGCTGCCTCCCGGTACTCAGAGCAGACCTGGTGACGATTAGCTCCACTCCGGAGGCGCGCGCCGGAGTTGCTGGCTCACCAGGCAGCCCCCAGCAGCTGCTCCCCATCTGAGGCTGGGTGAAGGAAAGGAGCCACCTTCCCTGCGTCCTCCCTCCTGTGGTCCATTCGACACGTGTACTGATGTGCCGTGCGCCGGGCACTGTGCCAGACCCTCACAAGCGTTTGCTGGGTGCCTATTCGACACTGTTGTTTACAGGTGCCGGAGGTGTCAGGGAAGGAAACGGGGAACTGCTTTGCAGACCGAACACTTCGTGGGTGCAAGATTGCTTTGCAGGTAGAACGCTTTGTAGGCAGAACACTTTGTAGAGTATTTTGCAAGTAGGATGCTTTTCAAGTAGCGTGTTTCACAGGCAGGTAGGACACTGGGTGTAGAACGTATTGCACGAGGAACACTAGGCAGGCAGAGCACTTAACGTGCCTGTCCAGGAGAAGCAGCAGCCCTTCAGTGCGTGGCGTGACGTGCGTGTTTAAAAGCGGCACAGGCCAGAGAAGTAACGCGGGCAAAGGAGCAGGTCGAGGCGCACGTCACGGTGTTTCGTCACCACCCAGGATGGCCTCCCAAAGAGGACACCGTGTGAGCCAGGACGCGGAGCCAGGAAGGTGCTGAGAGTCCAGACCGAGGCGCTGAGGAGGAGAGCAGCCTGCCCGGGGTAGGCGGCCCGCAGGCCATGCAGCGGGACAGAGGCTGGAGACCCTGGAGTGACGGGGCAACAGACGCCCGCAGACGCCCTGTCCAGACAGCAGCTGGGGGGTGGCAGGCAGGACAGGCCTGTGGCTGCAGCAGGGGGCGGAATCCAAGAGCGGGGTGGTCCCGTGAGGACACGGCGCATGGGCGGCTGGACTTGGTGGGGGGGGGGGGAGGCAGGGAGGCCCTGGAGGTGCCGGGTGGGGACAGCGGGTTGAAGGGCATCAGGAAGGGGCTGCTGTGAGCAGCGGTGTCACACAACGAGGACTCGGGAGAAGGCGAGGACGCCTGGCACGACAGTCCCCTATGCCTGAGGAGCACGAGGAGCCAGGCTGGCTGGAGCTGGGCGTCCTGGGGGGGCGAGCGTTCGGCAGGGAGGGAACCCAGAACAGGGAAGCCCACAAGGAGGCCTCGCTGGAGGTGTCAGGGCGTTATTACTCAAATGTGCTTTGGGAAAGTTGGTCTGACCGGGACACAGATGCATCAGAGGAGGCGCGGTGAGGAGCCCCCCAGCGGCCCTGTGAGCATCACAGCGCGCTGCGGAGATGATGCCCACGCACGGGAAGCCTTTGACCAGGCTGAGGGACGTGAGGCGGCGGTACGGCCAGAGAAAGAGGTGACTGTCCAATGTCCGGCTTGCGGGAAGATGACGGACGGGCGGGTGGGTAAGTAGAGGGGGGATGGCCACTCACCCCAGTGGCCGGCACTGGGTGGCCCCACATTGCAAGAGGTGGTCAGCGGTGGGCTTGCCGTTGGGACCACAAGCCTGCGAGTTTACTCTGGGGATGCTGAACTGTTCCCGGGAACTTGACCAGGCAGCCACACAGACGACTGTAGGACCCGGAGAGAGGGCCCCGCTTCCAGGTGTAAGGTAGCGAATCCCCCCAAGCTACTGCCCAGCCACTGGCAGAGGGGATCGTCCGTGGAGGAGTGTGGAGGGTGTGGAGAAGGGAAGGGAGCAGGGGTCTAGTGAGGGGAGAAGGGGTGGCAGGGACAGCTCAGTGCAGGCCAACAAAAACTGGGGCGAAACAGACCATTACCGTGATTCCAGTTTACCTTAAATGGGTCCTCAATATTCGAGAGACAGAATTGGTTGGAGGTGGAAGATTCCTGGTGGCCTACCCCGTCTCTGCCGCCGCAGGACTATCACATCACACGCAGGTCCAAGCTGCGAGGCCATGGCCGGTGTCATCACGCTCAGTACGTACGAACGTGCAGGCGTGTGGTGTTCCTTAATGAAAAGGCTGCGAGTGCCGTGTTTCAGGGACAAGGCCACAGGGACTCGGTGTGTTTTTATTATTTTTCCTCATTGCCCGGTACTTTCCTGGCCTGGCTTTTTTCTCACTAGCGCATAGTCAGGGTGCATATGTGTGGGGTGCAGCATACGGATTTGGTGCTTTTATGATAGCCGTGTGGGGGTAATTAGCGTTTCTCTTTCCGGAGCCACTCGTCATTTCTAAGCGTTGGTGAACTCCAACCTCCTTCCTTCTTTTCCTTTTATTTATTTTTTTCTTGAGACGGAGTCTCTGCAGTCCAGGCTGGTCTTCAACTCACTGTGTAGCCTAGCCTGGCCTTGAACTCAAGTCAATCCTCCTGCCTCAGCCTCCCAAGTGCTGGGATTACAGGTGTGTGCCACCACGCCTGGCTAATTATGTGGTGCTGGGGAGTCAGACCTGGGGCCTTGCGCATACTAGGCAAGCATTATCACCCTCAGCTGCACCCCCAGCCCCTCTTGTACTTCTTAATAAAATGTGTCATATATAATGTGAATCTAGCCACCCTGTGCCTTGGTTACCCTTTAGCTTCTCAGACACAATACCCAATGCTCACAGCTTAAGAGAGGAAAGCTTTATTTTAGCTCACAGTTTCAGGAAGTCTCAGTTCATTCGTGGGCGACCAGCAATGGGGAAAACACGTGGTGGAGTCCTAGCCAGAGAGAAGCTGCTCGTGGCACACTGAGACGGGAAGCCGAGTGGGAGAAGCGCCCAGCTAGCATTGCCCTTCCGGGTCGTGTCCCGGGGACCCACCCCTTCCGGGTCATGTGCCGGGGACCCGCCCCTTCCAGCCAGGCCCCACCTCTTAGCAGCACAATCCCCAGGATTGAATCACCTTCTGAACACCAAGCCATCGGGATCATTTCAGATCTAAACCGTAACTACCGGCTACGTTCAGAACACTACCGCCAGTCCCTGTGTGCGTCTTGGTATCTATCACCAAGCCTCCCTCCCTCTCTTCCCCTTACCAGCCCACGTAGACCCACCTTCCCTCCCATGACCCACCTCCATGCACACACCCCTACATGCATGCATGCACATTTGCATACATGCTTACGTGCAGGGAAGCCTCAGCACATGGTCATCTCCAGCAGAAATGCCAATTTCATCCTGTTTCAGCCAGTAAGGGTTTTGTAAAGGTGTGAGAGGAAGCGGAACGAGCCTCTTTGTGCAGGGAGCTTTCCCAGAGTGGCAGGGGATGCTGCGTGTGGATATGGAGGGACACCAGCTTGTGACTGGGGCGTAAACGTTCCCTGGAATCTGATCCTTTCCTTGCCATGCACAGCAAATTGATTTCTTTTCTCTTCAGTTATAAAAGCAATTCATATGCATTAAAGAAAATTTGTACTTTAAAGAAAAGTGAGGGGGAATTACCCAGAACTTCACCATCTAAATTTAAATCCTATGAATTTGTTTCTGTTTCCTCCTAATCTTATTTTTTTTTTCTGTGACTGAAGTTATTGGCTTTTTCACTGCTTTATTTTTGACATGACGAGTTTTGTTGTTTTCTCTGATTATAAAGACAGTCAAAATTGTGTAGACCGTTCAAGTAGCACATAAAGTCGTAAAGATGAGAATGGGAATCAGTCCAAAAACTTAACCAGCAGAAGCCCCACCACCCCAACTCCCCGCTGCATGTAGTCCCGCACAGACATGCCCCCCTTGGTATGCAGGGTTCAGGACCACTGCGCGTAGGGGACCCACACCAGGGAGGGCCACGTCTGCAGGTACATTTGATGATTTCATGTACATGGGCTCTTCTTAGTCATGTTGCCTTGCGACTTTCTTTTCTGCACTCTGTAATATGTCACAGCAAGCTGGGCCTGGTGCCACAGACCTGTCATCCTAGCACTTTTGGAGGCCGAAGGCAGGAGGATCACATGCTCAAGCCTAGCCTAAATAATGTATCAGCTTAATGAGACCCTGTCTCAAACTTAAAAATCAAAAATGGGCCAGGGATATAGATCAGTGCAAAGGCCCTGGGATCCACCCCCATGACTGCAAAAAGAAAAGACCCACATTACAGCAGTCTTTCCAAGTAAATACGTGAAAGCCAGATGACGCGTGTGCCAGGTGCCCTGTTGGGTGGCCACCACAGGCTTCCGGTTGCTCTCACTGCATGGCTTTAACGAGGCACTGCAAAGAAAAAAAAAAAAGTCCTTAGAAAACACCCTCTCCTGCAGATCTGCTAGCAGTGAAAGTGTCTGGGAGCAAAATGAAGTTGTCCAAGTAAAAGAAAACATTAAAACCTCAATTAAGTCCTTTGCAGGGATGAGACACATGTCCACTGCCTTTCACTTGTAGTGTGACGTGCCAGACCTTACAGGTATAAACCCATTGCGTCCTCACTCCAAGTGTTGGGGGAAACTGAGGCTCTCATTAAGAAGCTTGCGCAGGATCGCCAGGCAGAAAGCGGCAGCGCTGGGATTCGAGGGGGATTCTGGCTCCTGAGCTGCTGGTGCCGGGATCTGTGCCGCACCGCGTAGGAAGAGGGATGGCGAGGGAGGCAGCGCGGAGGCAGCGGGGTGAGTGGGCGTGCTGCGGAGCAGGAGGACTCGGCCTACTTTGAGATCATTTCCTTGCTTCCCTTTGTAGTTATCAGGTCTCCCTTCGCTAGCCGCAATCCCCAGCACCCACACCTCCGAGGAAGAGAGGCTGCAGTTGGCTCACAGTTTCAGCAGACTCAGTCCGTGGCCGGCTGGCTCCGAGGTAGGGACATCGTGGCAGAGGGCATGGCCGAGCAGAGACGCTTACTCAGAAAGCAGAGCGGGCACAGCTACCAAGAGCCAGGGGGTCAGATACAGACCCCCAAGGCCACGCCTCCGTGACCCACACAGACACACCCAGAGGTGTGCCCCACCAGTCCCTGGGGCAGATCCTCAGCCAGTCACGTTGGCCCATTCTAACCCTTTAAGCTTAGCTCACTCTCCTCCCACAGATCGCCTGCAGGGAGGCTTGAGCGCTGCCTTCTTTGCTGTCCCCATAAGGGGCAAGCTGCTTTTAACGGAAACCAACTGTACTACATTCCAGGCATGTGACAAGCTGCTTTACACCTGACCTTCCCGGCAGTCCCGTGAACGTAGCCCACAGTCACCTCCTTTTCACAGGAGAAACTTGGCAAGATTCAAAGTTACGCAAGTTCTCCCTTGGTTGGAGTTACAGCCCTGTGTTCCAGTTTGGGTTTCTGGGGCACCAAAGCCCTTGTTATTTTCAATAACTGCAAAATAAGGACTGCAGTGGCTTTGGAATAACCAAAAGAAAGACACCCATGCCAGGAGAGAAACTCAGCTGGGGATCAGGAACCCCACAGCTCGGTTCCCCTCGGGTTTGCTGGCTGTGTGCTCCAGAAATCCCAAGTCCGCGGCGTCTTGACCCCACGGTCTCTGTGGTTAATAGTTCGCCTCTTGTCAACAGCAGATCCCCTTAGACCGACCACTTCTGCACCCCTGCTGCTTTCCTGACCGCATGCCCGGTTCCTGGCCCTGGCCGCTGCTGCCACAGCACGCTGTAGAACAGTACTCCTCCAGGAGGCACCCCACCTGCGTGTTTGTGGGTGACTCGTATCTACCACATGCCGCAGATGCTTGTTAGGTGTTTCTTCGTGAAAATTCGACAGTTTAGCCTCAAAAGTGTCCCAAAAGGATGACTTCAGTTTTCATTTTAATTGGTATCTGATTCGAGGTTAATGAGATTTCACGAAAATGGGGCAAGCAGTACCCACACTAATTTATTTGCCTCCAGCGGTCTCTCTCCTCTCCCTTTCGCTTTCCTCGTGGTTCCGTGGGTGGAGCGCTGGGCTCCTCGCTTGCTGGGCTGGTGCTCTCCCACCGAGCCACAGGCCTGGCTCACATAGTCACGACAGTCCCTTTGACTCTGGGGAGGAGCCGGAAGTCACAAGGTGCCAGATCCGGCAAATAAGGTAGATGAGGACGCACCCTCGTGTGTATGAGGCAGAAATTATCATAAACATGGGACCAACAGGAGGTGATCAAAAGCAAAAAAAAAAAAATACAGTGGATGTTTACATTTTTAATATATATTACAGTAGAAGACATATTGCTATTACCCCCTCTCAGAACACTCCCATTGCAGCCAACACTCGCCCCATCCTTCCTAACGTGTGCCTTCCAGGGGTGTCTCCATGTAAGCAGCCAGTGTGTCTTTGCATCACCCCTCCTGTATGATTTCTGACCCGCTATGATCTTATCAACTTGTACTCAGCAGAAAAAAATCAAACACAAGACACTTTACATTCTGTTTCGTATTAAGTCTCCAGTAGAGTAGCCACCAGCTACATGGAGCTGTTTAAATTTAAGCTTATTAAATTTAAATAAAATGAAAAACATCAACTCCTTTGTCACTGTAGCCACATACACGCTCACTTACCACAGAGGCCTAGTGACGGTCGCACGGGAAAGCACAAATACACACAGAGCATTTCCATCAACACAGTTCCGCCCCAGGGCATTGGCACATGCTCTTCTGTGCGTCGCTTTTCTTCCTTTTCGTGTTCGGACTTGCGAGTGTATAATTCATGCAGATTGTCGTGTGCAGCTGTAGCTTGTTCCATTTATTACCAAGTAGCATCTGCGCTATTATACTGTTTACGTTTGTGTCAATTGTGAGCAGCGTAACGGGGCACCTCCATCACTGGGTCGCACGCGTGGCAGCACCCGAGTGGTCGTAGCGCGTGTGGGCATCGCCGCGGGCTCCCGTGGAGCATGGCCTCGCCAGGCCCTTGCAGCGCACGTGCTGGCGCCGGTGGCCTGCGTGGGCCGCTTGCCCTCCGTCTCCCCGCACTGCAGGCGCGCGCGGCGTGGTCTCCTTCTGTAGGAAAGTAGAGTGGCGCAGAAGGGCCGTAAGAGAGCAGAAAGATCTGGGGGTCCGAGAGCAGAGGTCGCCAGCCCGGCCCCACTCTGCGTCTCCGCTCAGACCCAGACGTCCCGGCCCCGCGCCCGCTCCCCGCGGGCCTCCCGAGGTCACTTGTGACACCACCTGTCCTCCACATGCAGCGGCGGGTGCGCTCGGTCCGCTGCCCGGGCGCCCTGGGACCCGCACCAGCAGCACAGCTCCAGGCCCCGAGTGGCCCCCACATCTCCCCGGGACCCTTTTCCCAGCAGCGGCGGGGACTCGGATAAGAAGCTCCTCCCGTCGCCAGCCCTTCCCGGCCCTTCATACCTCGCGGCTGAACGCAGGCCCTTTCCTGCACCTGCACCCGGGGTCCGTCCTTCCTGCCTAGAACCTCCGTGGTCGCCGCCTGGCCGACCCTCTGCGGGGAGGGGAGTCGGTCGTTGGCTCCGGGGAGCAGCCAGGTCTCCTGCCCAGTGGTCTCGGAGCGCTTGGTCCTTTGCAGTTCAGCCCCTACCCAAACTGTGTCTGCATCATTTTCCCCACTATTTTTATTAATATGCAAATATAACACATGGTATGTACAATGAATTTGGGTGTTTCACACACCTGTGTACCACATCGACTCCACACTCCCTTCCCATCTTCTACCCTCCCACCCCCTCCCTGTCCCTTCCCCCGGCTATCACTTCATGTGGGTCTAAAGAATGTCTGTGTTCTGGGTTTTCCAAATCAGAAAAACCAAGGTATAGAAAAATATAGAAAAAAAAAAAAAAACTTCTGGTGAATATCCCAATAAAGGGATTGGTTGGATTCAGAGAACAGGCATCAAGATTTGACTACTGCGAACCCATTAGAGGAATAGGAAGCTGGGGTAGAGTGGTGACTTGAGTGAAATGACTTAGGTGTGGAAGATTAATATGTTAAACACCGTATGGTTTCTCGGACTTGGAAAACCCAGAACACAGACATTGTTTGGAACCATATGAAGTGATAGCCAGAGCCGGGGGAAGGGACAGGGAGGGGGTGGGAGGATAGATGATGGGAAGGGATTGTGAAGTCGATGTGATACATAGGTGTACGAAACACCCAAATTCATTGTAAATACTATGTATTACATTTGCATATTAATAAAAACAGTGGGGAAAAAATAAAATCAAAAAAAAGGTCAAGAAACCAACCTAAAGAGAAGAAAGGTGTATTCTGAGTCACAGTTTCAGATGTTCTAGAGCCAGGGGTGGGGATATTTTTATGTCACCGCCAGACATCAGCCAATGATCAGCTTAAACATTAGCTTGCTGTATTTGGCGAAACACTTCATTAACTGACTCCTGATGACAGTTGCACTGGCATGGGCCAAACCTTAGGTCCTGCCAGCTGGGTGCTCCCCACCCCTGCTCTAGGCCGCGATCCGCGGGCCGTGTTGCTTTGGGCCTGTGGCAGGGCAGCACGTTGTGATAAGGACGCTTGGTAGAGCCATCTGCCTGCCTGTGGCAGCAGGGGACAAGGGGAAGGGAGAAGGGGCCAGGACCTCGACAGCCTCTGCTGGGGACACACCCCCGTGACCTAAGCTCCCTTCACCAGGCCCCGTGTCCTGAAAGACCTTCCACTCCCGGTGGGTGGGGCACAGCTGGGGACCGGGCCCTCGGCATACGGGCTTCTCGGGGACACTGACGATCAGAGCCCGGCATCTCTGTGGCGGGCCTGTGCGCCGTGTGTGCAGGTCCTGGGACCCGCGCGGCCAGGTCCGTGGGGCCTTGTGGTTAATGGTTGGTCCCTTTTTCCGTTGCAGATGACCACTCCCGGGTGAGGCTGCAGACAGTAGAAGGAGACTCCAACTCGGACTATATCAATGGGAATTACATCGACGTAAGTGTTCGGAAACGGTCCTTACACACCCCATTCCCACACGGGGCAGATCACGTGGCTGCTGTAAGGTCAGCAGCGTGTGTCAGACTCACCCCCTAAGCACACCTTTACTGTGGCCACACACCCACGTCGCTCCGTTCCGGGGGTCAGCTGACCGGTGGGTGCCTCACCTTGTGACATCCCATGCCTTCGTGGCCATCCCGTGCCTGTCTGGGCTGAGAACATGTTATCTGCCATTTGTTGTCAACAACTTGCAATTAGTCCACACGCTTAAGAAAATCTGTTTGCATATTAATAGGACAAAACTCTCTAATTCCTGCCGCGGTGATCTGCAGTGTCTTGTCATCACGGCCCTTTTAAGTTGGCTCCAAAATCCCCGTGGCGGCTCGCCAGGGCTCTCAGTGCGCGCAAGCCGTGTCATTAAATATGCAGGCTGTTTAATTATTGAAGACAGCCCCTTTTGTTCATTTTGCACCGTGTTCACTTAGTATCTTACATTTGGATAAATTCTTTAGGAAGCAGCGTGTTTCCAGTTGAGAGAGTGAATGAAATCAAAAGTGGGCGGAAAAACCAAGGGGAAGTTGTGGTTCCCTCCAAGGCCCCAGCCTCCTTTGAACCAGATTTCAGCTTCCTGAGGATCCCGAGGCACCCTCTGCTCCGCGATCACACTGTTCCTTAGCCCATCCGTCCTTCCGGGGACAGGTTTTGTGCAGATTCAAGTTAAATAACTGCCATCTCCAAATGCAGAGCACTGCGGAGTCTGAAATTCTGTGAGCGCCAATTTCAGTCCGCAAGTGGAGCATTCCACCCCTGACCTCGGGACAGGTCACAGTCAAACACGGGCACACACAACACGGTTTCTTGAGAGTCCCAAGGGTGGAAAGACTGTTTCTGCCCCACCAGTTGTGGTCCACAAATTTGGATTCATCTAGAAATCAGACTAATCAAAGCAGTTTACCTCCAGTCTACATGTAGATGGAATATATGGAACTGAAATGATTTCATGTTTAGAGCAAAGTCCCACCCCCAAGGCACCTCAGTACGTATATGCATAGATAGCAAATTCTGGACTCCCGAAACCCTGTGGCCACAAGTGTCTCAGACAGGCTGAACCAGCGTACCACTGGGATGGCTTGTCTTAGCTGATGCTACCGAAAGTGGCCGCTGTCTTCATCTCTAGGAAAGGCTGTAAGAGGGACTGAGGCATAGCCGTGGCTGGCCTAGCGAGCGCAGGGGCCTCCTGTGATCCCCCAGCACCACACAGTTGTTGGGCATGGTGGCACGCGCCTGTGAGCCCCACACTAAGAAGGCTGGGGAAGAGTTGCCCCGAATTCAAGGCCAGCCTGCATTACATAGTGAGTTCACAACCAGCCTGGACTACACAGTGAGACGCTGTCTCAAGAAAAAAAATGCTGCCACGGCCCAGGCCTGTGATCACAGCGCTCTAGGAGGCTGAGGCAGGAGCGTCACAGGCCCACGCCCAGTGACGTAGCATGATGATGTAGCAGGACCCTGTTGCGAGATCAGAAAAAATAAAAACAGACTGGGTGTGTAGGTCCAACTACGATCTCAGGCCTGGTTTCCAGAACCAAAAATAAAAAAAATGTTTGTGGTGGTGCTAATGAGCAAAGCTTAGCGTTTTTAGTTAGTTACCAGTTTGTAGGTGAGGCTTCCGGGTGATTACTATTGAAAGAATAGTAATCTCAGTCATCACACAGACCCTAAACCACATTGATAGTGGCCAGGTTGTACCCACTTCCGGCTTGCTGCTGCTGCCACAGCTGCAGGATTTCCTCATTAGCCCCCTGCCCTGTTCTCCCATCTGGTGCTGCACCATCCCACCATTCTGGGGAGTTCCCAGAGGTCCCAAGCCTGCACCGTCTTCCCCTAGGGCCCCGATGTAGAAGCTGAAAGTGAAATGCCCTCCCAGCTTGACTAGGACGCACCTTGCCCAGGAAGCTCTGGGCACACTCCAGGCCAACTCTTGTGACTCCTACTGGGTCCCTGAGCTCAGAGGTAGTGTCCTGTTTGTCTTGGTGCCTCTGCAGGGGGCACATGTCTGGGTCCAGGCTAGAAATAAGAACATAGAGTCATTGGGATCCAGGTGGCATTGAAGGCCATGGGGCTGAATCAGGTGACCAGGACAGTAAGTGTAGACAGAGGGAGCGCCCAGGAGCGGGGCGTACCAGTATCAGTGGGAAGGAGACGAACCAGCCAGGGAAACTGAGGCTGGTGGCCAGAACGGTAGGCTGGGAAGAAAGCGAGCAGCGTATCCTGTCCTAGAGCCACTTGAGGAAAGTATTTAAAGGTATCAGTTCTAAGTCGAGTAGGAGAGGACTGAGAAATGGCCGTGAGTGCTTGCTTTCGTGGGGGGTCTCACGAGCCCCCGGGAAGTGAGTGAGTGACCACAGAGTTCTCTTCAGCGTGGCTCATGATTCTGGGATTTGAGGCCAACAGCAGGCCAGTTGTATAAAAGGATGGTCGCTCTAGTTGTTCATTGCCGTTGGCTTGCTTTTAAGAGGACGAAATCTCTTATTTCTTCCCCAAGTTTTTTCTTTTTTCTCTGTTTCCCAGCTAGCTGTGCCCGTTGTAGTAGGGCAGTCTCAGGACAGAAATGGAAGGCCCTGAGGTCCACGGTGGCCTCACAGTCCACGGGAGTCCTTTGCTCTGGGTCAACTTTAAACTTCCCCCATTGTCCACTCCTTCCTGTCTGCCTTCTCCAGTCCGACATTCCATCTTCCCTGTGTCCGTGTGGTCCTGGTACACAGAAGAGGCTTGTGGGTAGAATTCCCACCTCCTTGAATCCCTGGCCTTTGCTGTGACAGTGTTTAAGAATGACTCTGAGTATTACTATTGACGCAAATGTCGATACGGATACACCAGGATACGTGTCCGGCTCTTGGCATGTTGTCAATAATAGCCTCCACACAAATGAAATTCTGCTGCCCCTTCCAGCGCATTTGCAGCTGTAAGTCGTAGTCATGTTATTTGAGCAGATCCGTGGGTTAGCGTGTAGCGCTTCATCCATCCCATCCTGGCCAGTGTTGATTAAGTTCCGCCTCCCAGGCACGCATCAGGCGGCTGTGTTTCACGCACCTGCACTTATTAAGGGAAGCTCCATTGTGTCAGGCCTGGCGAGTGGACGTTCAAGGGACGCAGCTCCCAGTGTCCACACGGGCGCTCCCTTCTGCCGGTTCAGCTTGTCGCTCCTGTGCTGCGTTTTGGTTTTAAGTTGACCGGATATTCTCTCTCATTTGTTTCTAGGGCTACCATCGGCCCAATCACTACATTGCCACCCAAGGTAAGTTCATTTCTGCTCTGGGGTCTTTGCGTGACCGCCCCAGCTGCTGTCCGCCGTGTCACAGCTACCCGCCTTCCGGTGCAGGAGCTCTGTCAGTGTCACCATCTAGCTGGAACGTCACGATGAGATCCTCAGGAGAAACTCCACCAGACGCTGTGGAGTGCGGTGGTCTCCCTTAGGCATCAGTCTGACGTGCACACAGCTAGATGCAGAGACGCCCTTGGGAGAAACGTGTCCTGACTCCCGACAGGGAGCTGGCTCGCTGCTGCTGGGCAGCTGGGCTGCATGCCCCCTGCAGCTCCTTCGCGTCGTGGTTGTGTTTAGGGTAATATTCAAGGTGACCCGCGTACATTTGGGTAGGTACAGCTGCTGGTCAGTTCTGCAGAAGGTGCGGGCGTGGCGTCACAGGGACTTGGAGCGGGAAGAGGTTGCGCTCGGTGAGGACATCAGAGAAGCCCAGGCAGAGGTGAGGGCCTCAGCGTGAGGGCACAGCCTGAGCAGAGATCTGGAAGCTGGAAATTGGGCTCCCAGGTGGGCGTGGAGGATGGGTCCTTTTTCTAAAGGAGACCAAACAAAGGCTGGAGGGGATGCTGTGGAGGAAGCTCATGGGGGTGAGGCCGTTGTGTGTGCAGGGCGGGGCCATGCGGAAGGCACCTACCTCACAAGGGAGGGGCCAGAGTAGCTGGGAGAGGAACGGAGGGACAGAAGACCCTGCGGGGGGGAGAACCTGCATTCTGTCCTTGTTGTTATTCCGTCATTCTTCCGGCTACCATTTTTGTGTGGGTCCACATTCCATTGCTGTAACCAAACACCCGAGATAAGCAGCTTGTAAAGTGGGAAGGCGTGCTGTGGCTCACAGTGCTGGAGGTTTCAGTCCAGGACCAGCTGTCCTCTTTGGTTTGGACCTGTAGTGGTGCAGTGCATCATGGAAAGACCGTGATGGAGGAAGTTGTCCACCGTATGGTAGAGAAGCAAAGGGGGAAAGGGAGGGGCCAGGGACCCAGTGTTCCCTCGGAGTACACACGCCCCAGTGACCTAAGACCTCCTACGAGGCCCTGTCCCCTGCAGGTTCCATTATCTGCCGACAGTACCAACCTGGAAACCAAGGCCTTAACTTGACATGGGCTCTGGAGGCCAGTTAAGACCCAACTTAGAGCCGCATAACATCCCAGAGACAGGAGCAAGGAAATCAGGGGGTGTGGCCACCAGCGGTTAGAGATGAGCAGGGATTGGTACACAACAGAGAGCCAAGAGCAAGACGACCAAGGAAGTCCAGAAGATCATGCCTGGGAAATTTAGACTTGGTAGCCAGAGGTGTACACAGGCCGTGAGGAGAGGGGAGGGAGAATGGGTGGAAGCCACGTTTGGTGGCTGGAAGCCATGTTCGGTGGCTGAATCTCAGGGTAGAAGAGGCTGTAGCAGCCAGTGGATATGTTCTGCGGCCGCTCTGTCCAGCCTGTAGCACTCGGGTCACAGACACACACAGCCACGCCTAAGGAGGACGCGAAAGCGAGACCGGGCATGCGGTGGCCAGGCCCCCCGCCACAGCCGGCGCTCCGTCCTCCAGCATACAACCCCCCCCCACACCCCCCGCCATTCCTCTAGCTGGTACTTCACGATTACTAGCTTTCCCACTGTCACCTGGTTTCATTTTTCTGTCGTAAAAGTGTCCCCAGTCCCTTCCCTTGTTTAAGTTTCTCCTTTTCGGTCACCCCCGATTGTCCCCCGATCACGCCTTCCTTCGTGCAGGGACTTGCGGGAACACGTGCTCCGTTGCCGTGCTGGTTAAGCGAACTCTGAAGTAAACCTCCGGGCTTTGCTCTGACGCCCCATGTGGCTCCTAGGTATGGTCGGTATGGTCCACCCTCATGCCGAGGCTCTTGTACTCAGCGTCGTATGTGGGGATGTCAGGTCCCACAGGTGGAGACCGTGGGACGGAATAGACACAACCAGACCCCAGCCTGTCACTTCCAGTGTGGAATGAGCTGCGCCCCCGGGCCATGCTGGGCACAGCCGTGTGGGCCTGCCGGGTCTGCAACCAGCCGCACAGGAAGAGGCCTGGGCGTCAGAAGACGCGTCACCCTCTGACCCAGCATGGGCGCCCCTGCTGGGAGACAGCTGCGTGATGATGACACACAGCAGGAACGCGGAAACACACGTGTCGAAGCAGGGAAGAAGGGCACCAACTGAAGTCATCCACAGAACTCTCCAGCCCCGCAGCTAGGGCGGTCACCCTGGCCTTGTTGGTCCTTCTGCGGCAGCCCCTTGTGCCACCATCACCCGCGTCTGTGAAGGTTGACTCTTCACTTGCACCCAGCCACCTCCTATTCTCAGGAACTCTGCTCCAGGTCTGCGGGGAGGCAAGGCGCCGTCGTTGGTGAGCTTCTGTCTAGGCTAAACCCGCTTTGCCTAGCTCCAGCACACCCAGTAGAACCAACTGGCCCTGTGAGTCTGCTGTATCCATCAGGTGAAAAAGAGAAACCTAAAAGCGTTTCCTGCAGAGCCTTGCAGCTGGGAGCCGATGCTACAGTGAGGAGGACAGAGCGCAGAGCGGGAGTTCATGGTGGCGACGGGGCAGAGGCTGGGCAGGCCTGGCACTGGGCCCGGCACCTACACCCTCGGCCCATTGGCTGTTCTTTGGTGCCATTTCCAGACTTCTTCCACGTGCTCCGTGTGGTGCGAACCATCATAATGAAGACTTTCAGAAAGATGGACGTGGCTTCTGCTTTGCCAGCCCCAGGTCCCCTGCCAGCCCCTGGGGCCGCAAGGGAGCGTGGCGGGCGCTCCTGGCAACCCTGTGCACTTGACACGCTGTCTGCAGAAGCTCTGGCCTCCTGCGTTCTGGCCTCCAGGTGGAGAGGACCACTTGGAATTATCTCTTGGGAGAACTGGAAAAAGAAACTTGTTTTTGATCGAAGCTCAGCCTTCCATAAACAACTTTCGTTTTATTCCTCCAGAGCTGGGCTGCCGGCACCTGTAGTGCCAGTGCTGCGGGAGCGGCTGGCGCTCCTCCATCGGCAGCGGGCTCCAGGTGGTGGTCCCAACTTGTTCCCTGGGTTCTGTCAGAGGTGAACTTGAGAGCATTGCTGGGTGAAATGGAGTATTGTCCAGTGCTGGTGTTAGGCCAGCAGGCTGTGCCAAAGCGTGATCCGCACACGGGGCAACCGTGCTGCCCTCGTGAGGCTGAGGACCCCAGCTGCCCAGCGCATCTGTGCAGGGCCTGCCGACAGCGCACCACCCAGCGAGGCTCTTCTAGAAACAGTGATCAGTTGCAGCCAACAGCTGATGCAGGAACTTCCTTAATCGAAAGCTTTTCTTGATTGGTTAGTGTCTGAAGACGCTACCGATTATCTGGGCAGCTTCCTAAGCGTCGCTCAGCCCCGGGCACCTGATAAATTTGCTCTTTACGGGTGAGAATATCCAGTGACAGTTTGCAAATTAGATGAAGCCAAAAATAGATCATGTCGGTTCACATCAGCCTATGGTGCGACGCTTCTATAGCAGGCATGTGTCCCCCGAATGACGGAACCTCGGTTCATGAGGAAGGGTTCACAGACTCATGGGCTCCCGTTGTTGGGGAGACCAGTTTTGGGTTGTCTTGAAACAAGTACTTTATATTTTCACCTTAAGTTTTACTTGGCTCTGACGCATGTGTGGAGCACACAGTGCGTTTCAGTGTGAGTATTCCTTGTACATCAGTCAGATGAGGGTAAATGCCACATCCAGGCCCCAAATAGTCATCCTCCTTTTGTGGCAAGAGCATCCAAAATTCTCATTTTTTAGCTGTTTTGTGTAGACAGTGTGTGTTCCTTACAGCAAGATTTGCAGCTAAGACATTGAAACAATCTAAGATATTGAAACGACCGAAGCTTCCATCAATGGGTAAATGGATTTTTAAACTGTGCTGTCTACACACAACAAATCCAATTCATCCTTTAAAAAAGAAAGAACAGGAAATCTCATCACCTGTGGGGACATGGACGAACTCAGAGAACATGATGTTAAGTGAGATAAGGTCAGCAGAAAGACAGATGCCACACGGTCTCATGTGTGACCCTCTGTGTGGGATCTAAAACCAGTTAAATGTCAGTCCTTAAAAGGAACCTAGATGCGTGTGTCGCTGAAATGGAAGCCTACACGGCCTTGCTACGGGTGGGAGAGACGAACAATCCCACCGTCCAGCTCCTGCCTTGTCACGGAGAGACGGGGCATTGGCAGCAGTTGTTGCCCAAGGCGTCCCCATCCGTAGAAGTCCGAGTCCTGAGTGAAGCACGTCCATGCGCTGTACAGACCAGCGTTATTAACTGAAGAGTTCAGCATGCGGCTGAGGAAAAACCAGCCGGACAGACACGCTCGCCCTCAGGGGACTCGCCTCACAGTGACATAGACGTGAACACATCCTCTGGCCAAGTTCAGTCCTTTGAGAAAATAGAGCTGCAGCCAGACTCCCTGTGCTGTCCACAGTGCCAACCTCCCTGGGCCTCCCGCGCCATGGCCCCTGGCACAGCAAAGCCACTGCTTTGCGGCTTGATTTGCCCCAAACTGAGCAGCTGTGTCTGTGCCCCCACCACGTGCCCACCTCAGCACGAGGTCAGGGATGCACCGTGGCTCAGAATTAGACCCAGCGACGACCGCCGGATGTGGCTGAGTGACCGCCCAGGCTAGCTGCTGACTTTGCCGCAGCAGCATTGCAGTCAGGAATTCTCGAGACCGATCCCCTGTGACGCCCCCTCCCAACTTGGGGGATGGAAATACATGACACCCACGCAGACCCTGACCACGTTTCCTGACTCTGACCCCAGGGTCCCTTTTTGAGTTGGACATAGTCCTGAACACATCCGTCAAGGCCGGGAGAAGCTTAGGGACTTTCCGACTCCTACAGATCTCCTGTCTCTTGCCTGCTCGTTCAGAAGTCAGCTACAAAGGTTTCCCACGCTGCCTCTGAGCATCCGAGATGGCTGCGCCGCGCTCCATCTGGGAGCCGGTTTAGCTCCATTTTATTCATTTATTAGATTTATTCTCTTTTTTCTTAAATAAAAGAAGACCTCACTTGTGTGCTGAGAAAAAGCTTCATTAAGGAACACGGAGACTCACGCCAGCCCTGCTTTCTGTGGCTGTGGCCCCGAGGCACACGAGTGTGGGCTTTCCCCTCCTCTCCTTTCTCGATGACAGAAGGCACCTGGGCCTGTGGACCACCAGCCTTCCATTCTGGAAGCCTTATTCTCTTTTTTGGGAGTGTACACTGCGACCAAGTTTCTTTGTCCTGCGTCTTCTTTGGAAACCAGCACTGATGAGCCCTCGGTGCCACCACCAGCAGGAAGATCTTGTGCCTAGAGCATCGGCCACATGAGGCACAGACACGTTCTCTGGCTTCCCCTGCAGGTTGTCATAGGACCTTTCCCGGGGACCCGGAGCACCTGTGCAGCACCCTGCAGGAGTGGTGACCCCAGCTGGGCATGGCACGGCACTCTGTCCCCCCTGTATTCTTCCTTGCTGTAGAGTTTCTCCTTGGAGGCCTAAGCTTTACTCCAGGCCCTGAAATCCAGCTCGTCTGTCTGGGTCAGCCTGCATTTTTAGGTCACGGCTGCATTCCTGGTCACTAGGCGTTGCTGCAGGGTTGGAGGTATTTGAGTGACTGCTGGGGAGGTGCAATTCAAGAAAATGAGTACATATCGTCTAAAAATAAAGCCAAAATTTGCGTAATGGGAAACGTAGTAGATCATGTCTCCAGGAATGCATTAAAACATCTCATTTCTAAGTGCAAGTCACGCCAGGCGTTACCTTGTTTATTGCTTTCATTTAGAAATATTTCTTTGCTTCCGTAACATGGGCGCAAGCAACTCTTTTAACCTTGGCCCTAAAACTCTTTGTATGTATAGACAGTTATGTCAGTGCCAAGAGGTGACCCCAAGAGACGAGAGAGCAGAGTGGTGAGTTAGGTGCAGACTCTTAATTGGGCTGCAAAAGATCAGATACCAGCTCTTCAGGCAGCCGATCCGTCAACATTAGCTGAGTTCCCTGTTGTTATGGTTGGGCGTCTACAGATTCCAAAGACCTCTGTCCAAAACAGACAGGTGGGTCAGGCTTTAATCCAAGTATGGTGTATGTATGTCCCTGTGGTTACAAAAAGCTAATGAATTCTACACCTGTTCCTGCTTCCTTCCAGAAGGATGTCCCAGAGGAACATCCTACCTGTCGCTCCTAAGTACAAAGATGATCAGATACGGGTCATATGGGTTGAATGCCCAGCATCGGCAACATAAGAGAGGCCAGGTTTGCCGAGGCTCATATTTTCAGGCCGTAGTCAGCTGGTTCTGAAGCAGAGACAGCCTGGCGGAGAACAGCTGCTCAGTGTATAGCAGCTGGGAAGCAGAGAGAGAGAAGGGGACACGGCAGATGAGAATACCCCCGTGACCCTCCTCCAACCAGGCGCCACGACAGCGAGGGCATCACCCACGGGTGAACCCGCCGATGTGCATAACACCCTCGTGACCCAGTCACGCAGTCACATGACCTTTTGGGGTCATTTAGATCTAAGCGGTAGCAAGCTGGAAAGACAATGAGCTCCGTCATGAACTGGAAGAAGGATGTTCTGCTGCTGGCCTTGCTGTCGGGCAGAAGTTGCCCAGCTCCGGGAACAGTGAAGGGGACCAGGCCAGGCCTCGTTCCACAAGCAAGGAGGGATACGCGTAAATGACGACAGCGTCATCTGGGAGGCTGGCACAGCCCTGCCCGTCCGTGTTCGCCTGAAGCCGTTTCCGGGATAAGGATCGCACAGGGAAGTCTTGGAGAATGGGCGGGGAACAGTAAGAAGCCCTGGAGATCAAAGTAAGCGCTGAGAGGTGATCTCTGGGAATGACCGCAGTGACACAGTGATGGTATGCAAACGCGTGAACTGCGCCCTGCGAAAGATAAACTCAGGCAAAAAGCGTAAAACCACAAAAGCTTTGAAAACATAGAACAGAAAAGAAAGGAACTCTGACAGCAGCCAACCAAGGTAGGGCAGGCCCACCCTGGGACCTGAGTCACAGGCGGCGGTCAGTCATCCAGCGGGATGACAGAGATCAAAATGAAAGTATACTGGGTCTCTTGTGTTTCTTAGAAAGAAAGTGGCTGTTGATTAAATTTATCGTTATTGGCCTGGAGCGCCTGCCTTGTAAGGACAAGGCCCTGAGTTCAGTTCCCATCACCACATAAAGCCGGGTGCGGTGGCACACGCCTGTAATCCCAGCACCAGGCTCCATAGTGAGTTCAGGACCAGCCTGGGCTACAGAGTAAGACTCTGTCTCAAAATATTTTTAAAAGTATCTTCATTAAGACAAAATAATATACACTCTGTGACTTGCCCTTGCTGTGTGTGCCTGTGGCCCTGGGGACGGAGCCCAGGGCCTTGACACTGAGCTGCATCCCCAGCCCATTTTTATTTCTGATTTTGAGACAGGATCTGCTGAGTTGCCCATGCTGAACTCAAATTTACAATCCTCCTGCCTCAGTCTCCCAGAGTGCTGGGTGGCAGGCCAGCACCAACCAGGCCCAACTCTCCTGTTTAAATTTTAAATATTTCATCTTATTTTTGATTGAATATATGAACAGGTAAAACATTATGAACCAAAAGAGAGACAGCATGTGGTAAAGGGCTATATCTGAAATCCCAGATAGCGTGTCCCGCTTCCACGGCCTATCCGTTACTGCCATTAATGTTTGGGTTTTTTCTTGAGACAGGTTCTCGTTGTATAGTCCAGGCTGGTCCCAAACTCACTGTGCAGCCCAGGCAGGCCTCAGCCTCACAACAATCCTGCTTCGGCCCCCCAAGTGCCGGAATTGCAGACATGTGCCACCAAGCCTGGCTAATTTTTATGTGGGCCTTACGCATGTTAGGCAAGCACCCTAACTACTGAGCTGTGCCCTCAGTCCTAATACTTGCTTTAAACAAGCATGCTCACTAAGTGTGGTATAATCATTTGGTTTGCAGTCGGGGGTTCACGGGTTCTTGGGGTACACCTGGCAGCAATCTGTGAAAGCCGTCATGTCGGGACAGCCACCAATATGGCAGCCCTTTTATGTTGATATGAAAGGAGAACTGGGGGGAGGGAGGGTACCGTTGAAACATAAGCCTCCCGGGGGCCCAGGTGCAGGCCGGTGGCCACGGCAGGACGGGCGCAGGTGACCTGGTGTGAGAAGAATGCATTCTTGCACGTCGGCCTGAGACTGGGACGAAGGCCAGAGCGCACAGGCGCAGGGCAGCGCCGTCTTTGCAGGACCCCTGGTTGCAGTGCCAGGAGAAGGGGCTCTGCCTGGGTGGGAGCTGCGTGGTGGAACCAAGGCACGACCCAGCGCCCCCTGCGCGGCACCGCTGTGACGCTACTTCTGGAAAGGTGTAGTCTTACTGCTCCAAGGCCATCTTTTCCTCTTACTGTCACCACCTAAAAGCCCAGGGGACTGCCAGCACCCCAGCCCTGTGACACTGGCCCACAGAGAACCCTCCGCCTGAGCGCTCACCTCCGTAAGGGTGACGTCCTAGCACAAAGCAGCAGATTAGCCCTGCTGCCTCTGCGTGGTGAGTTAGCCAGGAAAACCTTCAACATACTTTAATCTTCTGACTCTGGTTTTGGATTTGGTGAAAGGCGCTCGCAGGCCTCCCCCCACCCCCCAACAGAGCCCTTCTGAGTGGGCCCACTCCTCGGTCCCTCACTGGCCTCGCTGTGGGGTCTCCTTAACAGGTTAGGGAGACGAGCAGGTGACGCCCCCACACACGGGGCCATCTTGCTTTTGCTTTTTTCCTCTCTGCAGCTGAAATCAGAAGTTATTCCTAAGCATTTCACCATTTTAACCTAAGAAGCCCAGGGGAGGGCAAGTGCGTCTGTCACCACGTGAGCCACGGAAGGACGATGATCGTGGGGGCCACCCACACCCCACGCTGCCTTCCCCGTTCCTCTCGCAGAGCACGGTGCCAGAGCTCGCCTTGCGTGTTTCCCTTCTGCAAAAGTGAAAAGAGACTAGACATGGAATTATGGGCATCCCTGTTATGGCAGAGCCACGCTGAAAAAGTCGCAGAGGTTTGTGATAAAAACTTACTCAGGAGGGTTGTCTAATTCTGTGGCGGCTGAGTAGCTGACTTTATAATACCTATGGTAGCCTACCGCCTGCAGCAACAGGAGCAGTAATGGACCAGAAATTCAGGGCCCCTTTTATGTGTAGAGCAAGAGCTTGAAAAGGAACGCATAACCCTCCGGCTCTTCTCTCTCTGCGTCCGTAGCGTGCCCGCAGTGGCCCCCGGTTCTGTGGCAGGGAGCTTCGTGCCGGAGTCCAGCCCAGTCTGGTGCCCAGGGTGGAACCCTGCCTCTGTGCAGCTCGGTCACCTTCGGGTCCCCCCTTCTGTCTACTCTTCTGCCCTCACCGTGACCCTGCCACATCCCCACGTTTCAGGGCTCGCGTTCTCATCCCTGGAGCACAGTTTGGAGACATCTTGAGTCCTACTACAGTGGCCAGAGGCGTGGCCTTTGCGCTGCTGAGCAGATGATATGATGTGTGGGCCGTGACGGACACACCCACAGTAGGGACAGGAGGGTGTCCACAGAGAGCAGCAGGGGAGGCCGGCGCCTGTGTCCTCTGGTGGCCTGGCACAGGCTGCACCGTCTGCTGTCGCCCCGAGTTTGGGTGGCGAGGCTCAGTCGTGCAGACCCAGCATTCTGTGAGGCTGAGGCGCAGGCATCACAAGTTCAAGCCCAGCAGTCAAGACAGCTTGGTGACTGACTTGAGACCCTGCCTCAAAATCAAAAATAAAAATGGGCAGTAGATGGCCCCACGGAAATGCCCCCCCGCCCTGCTCCATTCTCAGCACTATGCCTGCACACACACGAGTCGGGGGTGTCGATCCGCCTCGGAGACACTGGGGGTGGGGGTGGGGGGAACCGTAGTGCGCACAGAGGCGCTGTGGCGGGGTCGGGGCCGGGGACGGGGCCGTGACTGCAGGTGTGGAGGCTGCTTTGGCCCTTTCACGGGAGCGCAGAGCCGGTACAGCAGCGGGGCCGCCAGTGGAGGAGAGTGACATGGGAAGGGGCGTGCCCTCGACAGAGTCCCTGGGACCCCGTAGAGACCGGGGCAGGGGCTCTTGTAGCAGGTGGCCCTTGGGATGTGAAAGGAAAGAATCGGCCTGTGGAAGCCACTTTTATAGAGGCTCTTCAGTGTACCTGCCATGGCCTGGCTGTGGAAGATGGCGGGGCCACGAGCCACACGCTGGTCTGCCTGAGCCCTTCCTAGTGGCTTCTGATATCCGGACCCCTCACAGCTCACGAGCTCTGTGACCTTGGACAGCTGCCTTGACTTCCAGGAAGAGGAGAAAGGGAACAACAGGACCTGCTCCACAGGACGGCGGGTTTCACATCCCACGGGTGACACATGTAAAGCCCTCCCGCCAGCACTTGGGAGACACCAACCACGCAAAAGATGTTAGATTTTATTGTACGGATGATTCAGTACCAGCCAGTACTTGAGCCTTCCAAAAAGGAAAAACATGCCTAGAATATGCCACTCTGGGCTTTCCGAGGACCTCGACTCTTCTCAGCTGTAGCAAACTCAGAAAACACCCTGAGCAGACGTTCGGACGTGCCAGGAATCAGTACGGGCATCGACTGAGGGTTGAAATGGGCCTTTCTCATCTCTCCCATTGACCAGGGGCCGAACTGGGCACGATGGCGCCTGTCCTTGAACGTCCTTCACGTGGGCTATTTATGGTACTTCACCTTTTTTCTTGAATTCTGGTTTTCTGCCATTTTTCATCATGGCCGCTGCAGGTCTTGATGGCAGCGAATGTCCCCTGGGCACAGGTCCTCCGTGTAGACGTCCCATGGGGGTGAGTGCTGAGCCGGACCATCCCGCCGTGTGCAGACACACACGTAGGTGCCCCCGCAGCAGGACTGGCACCCTCCTGGCCAGCACCCGCGGGCCCATACCCAGAGAGGTCACATTTTCTGAGTCCTCTGCCAGCCCTTTTTAATCCTTTGTGTGCCCACTCTGTGAGGCACCCCCAGTGAGCTGGGGGCACGGGCCCCTGTGGCATTCCTACCTGCATTTTGGTCCTGTGAGGGTGTGGGTGCTGGGGTCACCTCAGCCCTGGCCGCCAGTCACCGCCTTCCTGCCTGGAGCCTAGTCACCTAGCGTCATGCTCAGGGACAGCGGGCTCTGGCCCACTCCCAGCCTCTTGTACACGTTCTCACGTCACCAGGACACGTGCATCTCTGAGAGATTGTTGATTCAGATCTTGGGAAATAGTGAGACAGATGTCAGAGAGAAAAAGAAAAATTGGACTGATAAACGTTGCATTGGACACTACACGTGGCGCTTCCCTTTCCCTCTTTGGAGAAAGAACGAGGTTTGGATAAACACTCAGGAAACGGTCTCGGGTCACCGGCCAGGAACCCCCAGCGCTCACCCTGGCAATTCTGCCCTTGAACTGTGGGGACGAAGCCAGAGAGTGGTCACCGCATCGTCAACCTCCGCGTCAGGAAAGTGGCACGCCCGTGCCAAGGGAAGGGGCCCGCTGGCGGAGGTGACCTCACGGGTGTGCACACGTGGCCTTGTGCCCGGGAAACCGAGTAAGCCCTTACAGGAGGGAGTGGTGGCCGCATGGGGAGGAGGGAAGCGGAAGAGCCAGTGCCAGCTGCCCGCTGGTCGGAGGGCGGGGAGGGGCCTGGCTGGGCGCTGCCCTTCCGCGTCCACACCTTCAGACGCGCTTGCGTTCCTTCTGTTGCTCTGCTGACTATAAGATGCTGAGTTCCGAGAATCCTCAAGGTGACCTTGACACGTGTCACTACGATCTGGGTAAAGAGGGTGGTGTGGCTCGCAGCAGCCGAGGGGCTCGCCCATCTCTGGGCCAGATGGCAGGCAGAGAGCGATCGTGCCCAGGCCCAGCGGCCGCGATGCCCAGATACCCGTGTGGAGGGGCGCTGGCTCTTCCTCCCTCTGTCTGTCTCTGGCAGTCCTGGGCACTGAACCAGGGCCTTCACACTGAGCTACAACCTGGGCCCATTTTTGTTCTTATTCTGAGACAGGGCACCGCAAAGCTGCTGTGATGCCCCAGCTGGGCTCTGCCTGGCAATTCTCCTGCCCTGGCCTCCCGGCACACTGGGGTGAAAGGCCTGTCCCCGTGTCTGGCCCAGGGATGCCAAGCCTTTGAAGTCACACCTCTGTCATTCTCTCCTGTTGCTCCCTGTCCTGTCGAGACTTTTGCTGTTACATGTCACCCTCAAGTAGGCGTGGGCACAAAATAGAGTTTGGGTATATTTTTTTTATTTGAATTAGAAGAAATTTTAAATTCCAACTTTCTGCTCCTAATCCCATGAGGAGTGGTGCCACCACTCATGACATATCTCCCCGTCCTTTATCCCCCCGACCCGCAAGAAAGAACTGCTGTGCCTAGATCCCAAGACTGGGGCCGCATCTGCCAGGAATCTGCATGTTCAGCCGCTAGAACCCGACTCCCCTCTCACGTTTGAGAGGCAGGCAGGAAAAAAAAAAAAAAATTGGGTTCGTTCGACAGATGGCACTGAATAAGAAAAATATTAGGCACAAGGAAAGGCCATTTTTCCCCCAGAGGCTCATCTCGGCCTACAGGCCACGTCCCCAGGATGTCTGCCAGTCGTTAGCACAAAGAGTAATGCGATCCATTTATTAAAATTTCACTCTGGAGTATTGTGGAGATAAGTAGGCAAAGGATGGAGAAATAACTTTCTTTCGTGGTGGTAGTTTAGGAGGGTAAGAAGAATTCCAGTGCAGGTAAGGCTTGAAAACACAAGGCTGAGCCGTGAGTGAGGGACCCTAGCGGCAGGGCCAGAGACACTGTGTGTGTGGACGCCACTGAGCAGGTCCGCCCGCCCAGGAAGGGACCCCGCGTGGGAACTCACAGGCGGACGCGGAAGCCCCAGACATTCTCCCGCTGAAAAATGTAACCGAGGGGAACAACGCGTGTTTTCTGCTTTGCTGCAGGGCCAATGCAGGAGACCATCTCCGACTTCTGGAGGATGGTGTGGCACGAGAACACGGCCAGCGTCATCATGGTGACCAACCTGGTGGAGGTGGGAAGGGTAAGCTGGCGGCCGCCGACGGCCCTCCGTCCCCGGCTTTGTCGGTAGTCAGGTGTGAGCCAGGCTCTCGGAGGATCAGGTGGACTCCGGAGATCCTTGTGTCTGCCCCACCTCCCAGCTGCTCGCTGTGCTGGCTGATACTGTCAGGAGAACGCTGCCCCAGTGGCTTCGTGTGTTCTGACAGCAACAGCCAGCCAAACGCTGAGGATGTCAAAGCCAGTTGTCATCGGGCTACATGGAGCATGCGCAGAAACACTTCTTGCGTGTGCGCTGGCCACCGAGTGTCCGCTCCGCGGGCCCTGCACTGCCCAGCTCGGGAAAACTGGCCCTAAAGGGGCGAGCAGCCAAGCACGCGGGCCCGGGATGAGAGCGCGGTCACGTTCTAGATAAAATGTGAGCACGTGTTTCGGTACATCTGTGTACACGATGCGTATGTAGTACATGTAAAATGTGCACTTAGGCCTCGTGAAAGTAGACTGCTAGAGACCTAAAGTAAGGGGTGACATCAGGGAAGCAGAGGACATTGTCACGGCCTGGAGGCCAGCAGGGGGCTGCTGAGAGGTGGGAGTGGGGGGCTCCGGGGCAGGAGGTGCCTCAAGCCAAGACCCATAAGGGTTAGACAGGCAGAAGGAGAAAACACTGGGGACCTGGAGGGGGAGGAGAGGGACGGGGCAGGACCGACAAGGACAGGAGCCATCCTCCCGTGGGACTGAGGTGAGAAATTGCCCCTGCTGACTCATGAGCCAAGTAAAACGCCTGTGTAAACCAGGTAGCGCCTAGAGCTTGATCCACGCCGTCTCACGTACTCTCAGCAGCCCAGCCCACCGAGGGTTCAGACATGCAGAGGCCAGCAGGGAGTCTGCATGGGGCATAAACCTGCACTCTGGGAAGCTGAGGCAGGAGGATCACAAGTTGAAGCCCAGCCTGGGCAATGATTTAGTGAGACCTGGGGTCAGAAAGGAGGGGTAGAAGGGCCGGGGTGTCGCTCAGCGTGTGAAGCCCCGGGCTCCACCCCAGTCCTGGGGAGGGCGGTCTGTAGGGAACACGTGCAGATGTCATTTTCCTGTTATTCCCTGAATAGTGCTGTGTAGCAGTATTCACGTAGCGTTTACAGCGCCTTAGGTATTGTAACTAATTTCAGCGTGAAAACGTGTAGGAGTGTCTAGATTACGTGCCATCCCTGTGACATCTGACATAAGGGCCTTGAGCAGCTGTGGGGCGGGTGCACACAAGGAAGAGTGTGCAGGGTGCAGATGGGACCGTCCCTGAGAACGCTGAGGCGCTGGTGCACAAGAAGACAGACCAGGCCTGTGACCAGAACACAGCGCAAAAGAGAGAGCGGAGGAGACGGCCGCAGAGTGGAGGCGTGTTAAACAGAAAGCGCGAATAAAAATGAGGTCAGCGCGGCTCAAACCTGGATCTGTGAAAACGCGAATGAAGCAGACGAAGCCCTGGTGATGCACCAGAAATGAAGGGAGAAAGTCGGGTGCAGCCAGGGACAGACCCGGGTGGCTGCTCGTCCTAACGGCGTCATGAGTAACGGTAAATGTAGTCAGTTAGGTAATTTTCTGGAGAAATGGGATTTTTCCAAGACTGACTCCAGAAGAGAAATGAGGACCAGACAATCGTTAGTGTAGCGGCGAAGCATCGTGGGTGCTCGGTGAAGTCAACGAGACACGGAGTGTTGACTGTCACGTCACTGCTGTGGAGGAAAATGGAAGTTCACAGAAGCGGGAGGTGTAGACTCGGGGAGGGGAAAGGGCCCGGGGGCGGGACGCTGGCGGGAAGGGGAAGGAGCCGCGGGGCAAGGCGCGACACCGGCCGGCTGTGCCCTCCTGTGCCGTCTGAGGGTGGGGCCTGGCTGGAAGAAGCACGCGCTTGGCTTTGAACCTGAAAGGGATGTGTCAACTTGCTGAGACTGAGGGCTGCCCACAGCAGAGCTTGTAGGCGGGTGGTGTTGACTGGTGGGCCAAGAGGTGAGGGAGGGCGCCCACGGGGGCGCGGGGTGGCCCAGCTGGCAGCTTGAACTAAGTAAGAAGGAGAAGCATCGTTGTAGCTTCTTCCCAGGGGAGCTCTGGCCTCGCCTGGGTCTCTCCTGACTGCTCTTGGCTCCTGCCTCACTGGGCATCTGTCTGCAATGCTGTGCGCAGCTCTCCGGCCTCTGCCGGGTGCCTGCACCGGCGCCAGCTGCCCACGAGTGGACTGTGCGAGACCTGACACTGAGTGAAGTAAATCTTGCCTTCCTCCGGTGGTAGATACCAGGTGTTTTGTCCCAGCAACGAACAGGTAACTCAGACACCCTCGGAACCAAGTAGCAGCTGCGGGCCTGCCTATCTGAGGTAAGGCTTTAAAACTTGCAGGGGGGAAAAAAACAAATGAGAAAATATTTAAGACTTTCTTAATTATTCTTAAACATTCTTGAGGAATGTTTCAAAGCCATCAGATGCCCAGCGCATTAGGGAAAGAGTGGGGAGATGTGCTGACATTGACATGTAAATTTTCTGTACAATAATGGCTAAGCTAAGTAAAGTGACAGTCAAATTATAATGGCAGCATTCTGTGAAAGATAAAAACTTACAGAGTGGTATTTTACATAGCGGAGACACGTAGATGTGTCCTGCCTGCAGTTCCGTCTGTGCCGGTAGTGCGGTGGGCGGCAGCCTAGCAGGAGGCTCTCCTGCCACTGCTAGGGAGTGGAAGAGTCCCGGTGCCACTGTGTCTGCCAGTTCAGACTCCGTAACACCACCAGAGGCTGAGGCACCAGCCCTGGGCATTTAGTTTCTTAGTACTCTAAAGGCTCAAAAAGTCTACTGCAAGTTCTGGTAGGACCTGGCGTCTGGGGCAGGCCTGCTTCCTGCTGCTCACTGGCTACTTGCTCATTGTCACCTCACACGTGGCCTGGAGGGGGAGGGTGCTGTCCGGTGTGGCTCCTTATAAGGACGCCAACCTTCCGGGATCAGAGCCCACCTCTGTGACCTCACTCCCCGTTAATTTCTCATGTCTCATCTCTGCATATAATCCCACTGGGTAAGGCATCAACATTTGAATTTGGGGTAGAGGAGATGTCTAGTTACTGCCTCCCTGGAGGACACAATTGCTGATCCCTACAATGTAAGGGAGGAAAGATTAACTTTGGGTACCAGTTTCAGGAGGGCTCAGTCCATTCTGGGCAGCTGGCAGTGGTGAGAGGGTCTGGTAGATGGCCTCGCTGGAGAAAAGCTGTTCATGCTGTGGTGGACAGGGAGCAGAGCACGCAAGGAATGACAGGGCTGGTGTGTACACACTCCCTGATCACATCTTAGTGACCCGCACCTCCCACGTCACCAGGGATTTGTCCTCCCAACCAGGCCCCACCTCCCAACAGCACAAGCAGTCAATAGATTAACCCCCATGATCGGATCGCCTTCCATGTATAAGGGGTTGAGCTCTGCAGAGACCTCACCTTGTGGCCTTCAGATTGGTCTGTCCGGCATTAGGGATGACATTAATGGCGTCTGTCCTCGGACGCCCGGCATGATTGGGAGCTCTGACAAGAGGCCACGTCCCCGCCAGTAGAAGGTGTCCAGCTCGCTCCAGGCTGCTTCCAGCTGTTAGAACCCCACACTCGTTCAGAGAGGGCCTCCCCGTTGTTCATGCTTAACATCAACAAGCCACCCAGGAAATCAAAATGACATGGACTTTAAGGGCAGCCACTGCTTCCTTGACACACGCCCCTGTGCAGCATGTCCACCGTGAATTAGGCATGAGCTGCTCGGATGTGTGTTTGTTTACACAACCTAGAAAGGATTCATTAAGCCAGAGTGGGGCCCTGCCCCCAATCCTGCCCTGCAGCAGTCTACAGGAGGCGGCTCTAATTGCTGGTGCTGGAGCCTGGGCCCTGGGCCGCCTTCCCTGTCCTGCACCTGGTGCTCAGGCAGATGCGGCCCCAGGGCCCCGGGTACCTCTGCCAGGGCGTGTCATTATTTAAGACTTCCCTGTCACAAGTGTGCATCTCCCTTTCAGCCTGTGTGCTCCAGAAGGAGGCCCTAGTCGGCTTGCCTGGCACCTGCCACCGGCTGCACACCTGGCATTTAAATGGCACCGGAATGTGTTGTGACTGTTTCCCTCTCTAATGAGCCCACTGGAGGGACAGTGAGCCTTTCATCCAGTCGCCTGCTTCCCTGGCCCTCCCACCTGCACTGTGTGTGTGGAGATTCAAACGCTCCGACGTAAGGCTGAGCGGATCCATCTGCCAGAAGTCTCATCTCAGATCCACAGGGCTCCCAGAGGGGATCTTTGTACCGGTAATTTAAGCTAATGATTTCTAAACATGTTTAGTCAGTTTTATGAAGACCTCATTAGAATGTGACTGTTTATTAAAAATCCAAATGAGG
This sequence comes from Ctenodactylus gundi, assembly GCA_004027205.1. Lineage (NCBI taxonomy): Eukaryota > Metazoa > Chordata > Mammalia > Rodentia > Ctenodactylidae > Ctenodactylus > Ctenodactylus gundi. The sequence continues at coordinate 320,139 of PVKB01000558.1, read as the reverse complement.
TCTCGCAGCCATTTAGGAAAATTATTGTTGAGTCACTGTGATGAATGGTTGTGGTAACAGATGAAAAGGGGCTCGGGGCTGAATGGGGACCTCTGTCACAATCAGCAAGGGGAACGGACCGCCCATTGGGGAGCTTTGAGGAATGTTAGCTGTTTCCTTTCTTACCAAGAGAGTAAGGAAGGACAAAAGTGTAAGGTGAACACGCGACATCAAGGCAGCTCTCTAGTTCACATACAAGGAGGGTGCATTACGATCCCATGTGCCCCGTTCCATACAGCGACAGCAATCTACATGTCTTCAGCAGTCTTCAAGTCCGGGATCAATTTTTTAAAATACAAGAGAAAGGCAGGATCACCTTGTTGTGAGATGTGGAAATACTGCTTAGAAACAGGAATAATCTAGACAGAGCCTGCTGCCCAAAGAGCGAGAATGCTTTTGACTCAAAAAGTCTCTGGACCTGTTCTGAGATACCAAACTTACGTGTGCAAGGGGAAGGTCCAATTGTTGTTTAAGACATCGCTCATGGTTTCCTTTCCTGAAGTCTCGCTGTTCCCTTTCATTGATGTTTTTAAATGGGCTCTGTACTTGAGACTGATATTTTGTGACCGGAGTAGTTACAATCTTACACTTTGACTGATTGGCGCTCATTCTGCAGCCGGTCCATTTTCCACCTACTGTCACCACTCGAAGTGACCCACGGACCAACTCGTTCTCGCCTCTGAGCTTTTGGTCCCATCCTTAAAATGAAGACAAAGAGCCCATGTGAACTCTAAGATCCCATGTGCTCAGTGAGGCTCCTCTTCTGTTCGTGGTGCACATCCTGCTTAAGAGACCCACTGGAGTATCAGATGTGGCTGCGTCCAGATGTGCCTTGCGTCCTCTTGACTTCCAGGTCCCACAGCATCCCTGGGTGGGTCTGAGGCTGAACAAAAAGTACAGAGTCTGGACTTTTAAAAGGAAAGAATCTTGAGGCAAGCCACCTTCCTCAGACTTGCTTCCTGAGAAAACGCTGCACTGGCTACTGAGCTGGGTGCCAGCTCTGGAAAGCAGAGTCACAAAGAGAATGCACATAGACGGACTAAAGCCAGGACACTGTAGCTCTCCTTCAGTCTTGAGGAAGGCTTACTGTTTTAAAGCGAATGTTATGTATTGCATTATGACTTGAATTCACGAGGCTTTCTGTAGGCTTTGTGTCTGAACTCCTAATCCCAGCCTCTGTAAACTTCACCCTGATGGTGCTTCCGCCTATGTGAATGTGTGCGCACGTGTGCACACGTATTTTTTGAAACCACCCCCTCTCGCCTTCATTTGGGCCAAGGTGAGTGACCGACGGGATCCCTTGCACACCTCTCTCACTCCTAGGGCCTTCCCATGTGTGTGCACGTGGCACTTGCATGCGTGTGTGTGTACACACCCCTGGGCTCACACCCCCACCTAGTTTCAGGGCCACCCCTTGCTGTGTACAGTTGGTGCTGTCTAGGTGTGTGTAAGTGACACTCCAGGTGTGCACACCGTGAAGTCCCCTACTGTGTTTCTCGAGGTGAGTCCCTGCCATCGCTAAAGTAACATGTGACTGTCAGGTGACCGCTCCACCTGCTTCAGGCCAAAAGCCAGAAGAGAGGACCCTGGGAAACATTTTCAGTGGGATGATAAAAGTGTCACATACAGTTGTCTCTAAGAAAGAGCCAGACACCCTCAGTGGACACGTGGCCTCCCCTGCCGACGACCCCTTCGGTGATGTCCCCCACCCCAAATCCCCAAGGGAAGATGCAGTGAAATGGCTCTGTGAGTGCGGGGGGACGGAGTACAGTGCCCAAGGGACAGGGACGCCAGGCACCAGCCTGCTTTCTGCCAGGGGACCCTGTCTGCTGCCGCCGCCCTGGATTCTGTTGTGTAGGGAGAACAGGTTTAAATCTGAAGTCATGCATTATACATGGCAGGTTCATCATGGATGTGAGCAGAATTCCCAGCTGCTCTATTTGATGTCTTGGAGCTGGGCCTGCGCAGAGCCTGCCCAGTTCGCCCTTTGGTATTAAGATCCTGGTAACTCGGCCTAATCCACGATGCCCCTTTACAAATGAAAACACCAAGAGTCATTTTTTTTCAATATTGATGACAAGTCTGGTTCAGAGACGGTTCCTGACATGCTCTAACCCCCCACGCCCCTGTGCTGCCACCCCCACTGACACAGCACATGGTCACGCCACAAAGAAAGTTCGTAGGCTTGATAACAAGTGTGTCCCGAAGCGTGCTCGCTGGGCTCCCGTAGCCCCCTGGACCCTCCACTCTGCCTGGACCGGCACCCACTGCTTGTCTGACAGGCCCTGGGATGTTGTGGGGTCACACTGACGCCTCTGCCGTGATCTGTTGTAGACTGGAGGGAGGCGCGTGTAGAAGGTCACCCACGTCAGCGTCCATACAGCACCCCAGAGGGGGTGGCAGATGGACACATCGCCCAGGACCAGCACTGTAAGGTCTAAGACGCCCCTAGAAGCCTCATGGAGGGGCTGCCACTTGTAGATGGTGACTAGACCCCCGAGTGCTGAGCTCCCTGTGGATTCTCCCGCGGAGGAGCTCAGTAGCGGCATCTGCCTCGCTGGAGGCGGGCCACTGGGGATGTGACCTGGGAGCAGAAGTCTCCCCTCCTGGCTCCGGCCTTCTCTCTCTGCCTCCTGGCCACTAGGGAAGGGCGCCGGTCCTCCACCATGCCCTTCCCCCAGGCTGTCTGACCTGGAGCCAGCTGACCATGGACTGGAGCTGCAAGCCAAAACAAACCTGTCCTCCAGCCACTTGTGGGAGTCCGGGACTCTGCCCCTGCGAGGAGAACAGAGAAGACAGTGCATCCCAGCCCGAGAGCTTCCGGGCTCCGCCCGCCACGCCGTGCCCTGAGTGGGCACGTGCTGCTGTGGCCGTGGGCACGGCGTGGGCCGGTGTCGTCGCTGCGCCCGCCCTCCTCAAGTCTGCTCAGGTGCAGTGTCCTCGCTGGATGCGGGATCGGTTTCCCCTCTGTGCTTCCCACACCGGCTCAGTTCACCTTTGGGGCCGAGCTCTGCCACTCCCAAAGCCTGCATCAGCTGGCTGAGCTCGCGCGGGGTGCCCAGCACGACTGGCCGGGAGCCCCGGCGTCCGGCCAGCGGCTCTGCAGTCTGCCTCCCGCGTCGTGCGTGTTCACAGAGGCAAGACAACAGTACTCGGGCTGCAGCTTCCCCAGTCGTGACGGAAATCCACGAGGGAGAATGTGACTTCGCCGGCAGCACAGCTGTCCCCGAAGGGCTCCGCTTGTGTCAGGCAAGGACAGCAGCGCATGGCTGAAGCCTGTCACACTCCTCTGGGCCCAGGGGTAAGAAAGAGTGCCGAGTGCCGACGTAAAACGGTTCTGGACACCCACTGGCGTCAAATCCACTTAACCCTGTTAGGTGTGAAATCAGCGTGTGAGCAGCGGCCTTCCTGCCGGGATCACCGGCTCGTGAGCCTCGGGGTCAGGGAGTCGCTTTCGGGACTTTACTGGAAATCGGAGGAGGATCCCGGATGAGCAGAGCGGCGCGCCACCCGACTCTGCAGCCCCTTCCCGACATCTCGGGCCTTGCTGGTCCGTGCAGGCAGCGGGAGCGTCCCCTGGGCTGGTTCCACATGCAGGTCCTCCAGCACCAGCCCTGGAGGCTCACCGAGCGTGTGGCAAGCTGCTCCGGGGCTCCGACGGCCTCCGCAGCACAGGACTGCGGCTGCGGCTGCCGCCGGCCACCGCAGAGCCTCGAAGGTCCAGGTGGTGTGGCCAGCAGTGGGCTGACCTCACCGTACGTGGAGATCGTTCGGCTGCCAGTCAGAAATGACTTTCCTGGTGCACACCCGTAACCCCGATACTCTGGGAACCCGGGCCAGGAGGAGCAAGCTGGAGTCCAGCCTGGGCGACTCAGTCACTTAGCTGAGACTGTCTTAAAATTAAAATTTTAGAAAGGGCCGTGATGCAGCCCGGGGCTCACCCTGCATTCCCTCCCCAGGAGGAAATCAGAAGAGAGAGAAGGGAACTTTAAGACTGTTTTCCCACTAAGTTTGAATTCCAGAATTCTGTCCTTTTTGAACTGTTTGATATTTGTGAATTTTAAAGCAAAAAGCCTCCCCCCTCTGGAACGGGACCACAGCGCCTCCTGTGGCCTCTGCCTGGCGCCAGCTGCAGCGGCGTGATTGGTGTGGGATGCGTCCAGCACTGGCAATTAGGCATCCCTGTTGGAGCCAGCTTCATGGGCCAGAAGCTGTTTCGGGCGATTAGGCTGTGCCTCTGCCAGGAGCAGTGCGGGCAGCAGGAGGCGGGGCAGACTGAGCCCTGACAGGTGTCGCTGCAGCAGGCCTCCGTGCAGACCTCCGAGCTCTGGTCCTGGGCCTTCTTCAGTCGGAGAAGAACAAGACTACTTTCTCTTTGACTTTTTAAAAATTTTTTAAAGAAAAATTAGAACTTGAACCGAGTCCAGGATGACAGACGTGTCCTAAAAGGAACCTAGTTTAGGAGGGTTTATTTCATAGGTAGAAACAGACATGGCAGGCCCCTGTAGCGTATTCCAGGAGAGAAGCTGTAAGATCACGGCCACTTATGGGCGCCCCGCCAGGCTCACAAGGTGTGCACGGGGCCACCTGGCCCTGCTGGTCCAGCAGGAGGCCCAGGGCTCACTCCACCCACCGAGCTGCACCTGGCTGCCCTGGCCACCCACACCAGGTCACCCGCTGTGGGAGTAGGGCAGGGGTCGAGTCAGATTCCAGATGGAACGGGGGCACCCCTGAGGGTCCTGCAAGCGCCTCTGTCCAGAGAACTGTCCCCAGGAAGAATGAAGCCCTCGACATCGGCAGGATGTGTAATGTTCCTGATTCCACGGCATTGAATCCCACACCCCAGCCACCTCAATATGAAAACTCCAGCCGGGTCAGGTGGCACAGGCCTGTCATCCCAGCACTCTGGGAGGCTGAGACAGGAAGATCTAAATTGGAGCCCAGCCTGGCCAACTTAGAGACTTGAGGAGATCTTGTCTGGAAAGCAAACCCAGCGCCGGGCTGGGGTGCGGCGCGGTGGGAAGGCCTGTTCCATCAGCCTGTGGAGGGTGTGGCCACACATTTCCCCCATAATCATATTTATTAGTGCAGAGTTGTGGGCCGTACTGCATTCGCTGCGGGAGTTGGTACGCGAACGGGTCACGTGGTAATCCTTCCATCCCCCTGTCCCAGCTCCGCAGCGTCCGCCTCCCTGCCCGCTGCCACCTTTCACTCTTCACAGTCTTTCGACCTGGGTCCCTCTTGCACCTCTGCAACATTTCACCTCTCCATCTGATGCGTTTCCTTTTGCGTTACGGTCCAGGTGCCTCCAGTGTCCTACAAATGACTCAGACGTACCCCTCTTCCCGCTGACTGGTACCCTATGGGGTACAGACTCCTCCATGTTACGGGGGCTGCGAGCTAGACACGTCCGACAGGCACATGGTCTGCTCAGACTCACTTCACGGCAGAGGAGGCACAGGTCTCTTGTCTGAGATTGTTGAAGGCCCGTGAGGAATCCATGATACAAATTTCTGGGCTAATATAGATAAGCCCTTTATACAGTCTCAGGTAAATGCTCCAATGATAAGAGAAAAACTTCCCCAGGAGACCAGAAACACCGTGAGGGCAGCTGGACCTCGTGCCCTGCAGCCCCCCCAGGTCCCAGCATGGCTGGGCTGTACCCTGCCCACTGAGGGCACCGGGCTTGCCTGGGCTGCCACTTGGGCCCTCCGTGCTCGCCGGGTGTCTGAATCTGAAAGGGCTTCCCAGCCCAGGTTCCTTCTGGTCGACTGTCCCAGTGGGAAATCTTCCTTCCTGCATGGTCCTGTGACTTTCCCTATGAAGTGCAGCTGTGCTCTGGCTGCGGGTGATGTGTGTAGGCAGCCCCGTGTCCAGGTTTCCTAAGACACGCTGTCCAGGAACACGCAGGCAGCCCGCGCTGCTTCAGAACGGGCTACTGGATCAGGGAGGTGAGGCGCGCTCCCTACCAGGAGGAAAGGCAGCGGAGGGGAGGGGCACTTGCCATACCCTTGGAGGGACCAGGCGGGAGGGAAGGGGCACTAGATGGAAGCCGTGGCTTGGGGAGGAGCGCTGATCGGGGCTCTGTGGCATGGGGCAAGATACCGGCTCTGGGTGTGAAACACAGGGGCATAGAATGAGTGAGCGGGAAGGCTGAATGTGTGAGCCGCGGCCCGCCTGTCCTAGTGCCTTCCGTGCCAGGATGCAGAGTCCGTGTCGTGTCACGGCCAGAGCTGGGAGTAGTAGCTGGGAGTAGTAGGCGGGGCTCCTGGGGTTCGTGTGTGTAGCCTGCCCCTGCGGGACACTCCGGTCAGAACCAGGGTGCAGCAAAGGGAACAGCTGAAGACCAAATCCGGAGGTTCCCAGCAACACTGTCCCCTGGCTAGAAATGACAGTTCTCCTAGGCTAGGCTTCTGAAGGAGGGACGGGGAAATCACATAGAAGCCCCACGACACCCCCGGGGGTGGGGGGTAGGGACTCTATTGTAGATGCTTTTAGGCCTTTGAGGTGCCGGCAGGACCCCCAGAAGAGGAGGCTCTGAATAGAAGTGAGAACCAAACACAGTCAGTAGGAGAATCGGGTCAGGGTGAGTTCCAGAATGTAAGTGTGCCTGGCGAGGGGCGGGGCAGGAAAGCCCGAGGCGGCCAGCACAGCTTGGGAGGCCTGCCTCCTGCCTCTGCTCAGACCCGACCCTGTCCCGAGTGGTCGCTGTCGGAAAGCTTCAGGGACATCCGGTCAGATTCGCTTCCACCTGAGAACTCTCAGGGCGCGGCTGGGGGTGTGTGGCGGGGATAAGCGCGCTTGCTTACCTTGCACAAGGCCCTGGGTTGGATTCCCCAACACCACATACAAATCATCGGAGCATCAGAGCCTGTGGTCCAGCACTCAGGAGGCTGAGCATCAGAGCCTGTGGTCCAGTACTCAGGAGGCTGAGCATCAGAGCCTGTGGTCCAGCACTCAGGAGGCTGAGCATCAGAGCCTGTGGTCCAGTACTCAGGAGGCTGAGCATCAGAGCCTGTGGTCCAGCACTCAGGAGGCTGAGCATCAGAGCCTGTGGTCCAGTACTCAGGAGGCTGAGGCGGGGGATCACTGCAAGTTTGAGGCCAGTCCGAACTACCGAGCAAGACCATGTCTCAAAAAAAAAAATTCTCAGTTTATAGAAATATTATGTTTCATAGTTTATTAAGTTACTGAATTTACTACTTAATGTTAAAATGCATCTGTAGTTCTAACTCGGGAAAGCCACACAGAGACACGCTCCGCCAGCAAAGGGGACTGTAATCATGCGTGTCAGGCCTGCTTTTCTGCCCACTTCTCAAGAACTGTCAGTTGCCTTCTGAAACTAGAAGGAATTTAAGATTTAGAGGATAAAATATTGCAAAGCTCCTTTTACACTTTATTTCTCCAGACCATTTCCATTGGAAATGAGTGATTTCTGTAACTGGGATATTTGTAGTACAGATACAATTTGTTAGCTTCCTCAGCTTTGCTCCTCTCATGATCCAGACCTGTTCGGCATTTGTTTCCTTCTAGAGAAAAAACAGATCGTGGGGAAAAACAGGCCTTAGTCTTGAGTGTATGTGTACACTGTTTTTGTATGTAAGTTTTATCATATGAATCATAGTGTGACCCTTCATCAGGGGAACTTAAAACATAAACTAAGCCCATTCTATTTTTTGTTTTCTGAAGGTCAAATGTTGCAAATACTGGCCAGATGACACAGAGATATATAAAGACATTAAAGTGACCCTAATAGAAACAGAGCTGCTGGCAGAATACGTGATCAGAACGTTTGCTGTTGAAAAGGTAAGTCTGCGAGCTAGCGAGGTCCGTGCTGTGGGGTAGCTCTGACGGCTCGCACCTGAGCCCAGGTGGGTCGTCTGGTGGTGTCCGCAAGGTGCACCCTGGAGGGCTGTAACGACAGCTTTGCTCGTGCTCAGAGCAAGTCGCAGCATCTCCTAACTGCCTGTGCTTCTGCAGCTCCGCGAGAACACAGTGTCTCTCTGCTGGCCTCTTGATTTTTCGCCTAGTTGGCATCTGCCACCTTCTCTGTTGGTGGGTCAGAGCCTGACAAAGGTTCACGTGTCCTTCGGTTTGGGAAATTTCCTCGGCAGTCAGTTAGGACCAGCGTGGAGAGGGTTCTGGCTCCCCAAGGTCTCGGTCCCCAGCCCACGATGGGCTGGGGGATTTTCCAGGCAGACGCGGCCCACGGCGCGGTGTGGCATGAGCAGCATCGCCATCCGTCCCACCCATTCTGACGTCAGCCTCTGGCCATGGCCACATAGGGTTGGTGCAGGCTGCGCTTGGGTTTTGCGCCTAAGCCAGTGCATGGATGGGGCGTCTCTCTTGGCGTGCGCAGTACGGCGTAACAGGGAATTTCCTGTCCCCTCTTTCTGCTGACATAGGGAGGGGCCGGAGGTGAAGCAAACTGCAGCCCATCCAGAGAAGTGCCACAGGTAGGCGGTGGGGTGGAGCGACACGCCAGGATGCCCCGCCATCCGAGGCCCGCAGGCCCGTCCCCCAAGCCGGTGCCCGGCCTGCCCCGCACAGCCGGCAGCCCCTGGGCAGCTGGCCGCGCCCGCCTTTGCTCTGCTCACGTTTGTTCGTCCGGCCAGAGTCCCCGCGGGGCCTGAGCTGCAGCCCACCACCCCATCGCCCTGGGCTTCGTCTCTCACCCTCGGTCCCTGTCGCGTCTAAATGCACATTTTGGATGAACAGAACCAGTTTTAGGAAATCAAAGAAAATTGCAGCATCTGCTTCCCGGCTAATTGACGCTGATGGCCTGAGCCGTCATTCCTGGCTCCCAAAGCCAAATTTGTCATGGAGTCTGAAGCCGAGAAGGCGTGCGCTCATTTTAATCTGCGTCTCATACTACTTAGCCCCCCTCCCCTCAGCCAGTCTTTTTTAATAAGCAGGCAGGGGCTGAAAGACTTCAAAGAACATGAGGCTCTGGTTGACTCAGTTCTGCAAGTTCTGAACCTCACACTTTGATGTCAGGGTATTTTTTTTTTCCTTTCATAGGCAGGATTGGGGGGGAAAAAACACATGGAGGATTTCTGTGTGGCTCCTGGCAAGAGCACTCATGAATAACTGCATTAAAACAGAACGGTAAAAGACCCCAGTGTTTTTCCCTAAGCCATCACTTAAACACGGACTTCTCTGACTAGTCGGCTCCCTAACAAGCTGGAGCAGCGTCTCTGCCACTAGGCCAAGGGCTTGTGTTTTGCCCCCTTTAAGCTCTTCTGTGCCCTCTGCATGCCCAGCTGTGCAGCCATGTTTGGGAGGTGCCCACGTATGTCAGACACCACACTGCCCATGAGCTGTGGAAAGGAAGAGACGGAAGGGCTCTGGCAGCATGGCCCAGAAAATCAGAATGACATGTTAGTGGTTTCCTAATGGGCAGCCGGAATCTTTTGGGAAACACCCGTGGAGCCTCTGCAGAACATTTCTTTGTAGGTTTGAAACGCCCGCTTTGACAGTGGAAGAGAAAATGGCCAGGCACATGCTTGGCGGCTCCTGGGACCCCGGTCCCTGCCCAGCGCACACCCCATCGAGGGGCCTCTGGGGGTCACGGGCTGCAACTGTGCTCTGCCGAGCAGCCAACCAGCTGCACTTCCGAGCTGGTGGCTCCCTGTGAGGCTCTGGTGGGCACCTTTCCCAGCGCACGTCTGACTGTTCTGCTCTGCGGGACTCGGGTCCCCACATGTGTGGGAGGGTAGCCCTGTAGTCTCCATGGATTCAGGCTGTCTGGGAAGCCTGTGCCCACCGGGCCTGGCAGAAGCCAAGTTGGCGTGACCACTGACAGCTTCCTCCCCAGAAGGCTCGGGGACCCTGGAGGCGCCTGGGAGGAAGCACCAAGAATGGATCTCCTATCTCAAAGGAGATGGGCCTCACGTGTGCCACAGATGCCCGCCTCCGGGCCCACATTGTCCCGTGACCTGGATTCTTCCTCCCCACGATGTTACATGGAAAAACACAGTGACTAGCGCTCTGCTACGTAGCATACTACAGCGAACAATGGTCCTTGCCGTCCCCCTGGGAAGCGCTGGGGCTGCAGCTGCACCAGGCTGTGCTCCCACAATCCAGAGGGGAAGCTGGTGTCCACACACGGGCCCGAGAGCCCAACAGGAGCGCTGCTTGCAGAGCTCATCACCGATGACCGCACCAGAGGATGGACAGGTGTATTCTGGGAGCAGGTTTTTGGCACTGAAGAAAGTGATGTTCTCCTTGATTGGGAAGCACATCCGAGGCCCTCTGGGAGCCCGGCCTGTGATGGGCAGGCCCGGGCACAGTGGTGCTGGGCTGCGATCAGCAGAGAAGGAGCTGCCACCCCCCCCCCCGGGGTACTGGTTGGCAGCCAGCGTCCACGCCTCATGGGAGTTGGCCGTCAGAGTGAGAGCACCCTGCCTAGACACTGTGCCTAAAGCCAGGGGATCCGTGTCTCTGAGGGAGACACTCGAGCTGGCCACCTGTGTCCATGTCCAGCAGCAAGAGACCTCGGCTCCTGTCAGGCCCAGTGGTGCAGCCCTCTGGGAGGCCGAAGCAGGAAGATCACAAGTTCCTGCCCAGCCTGAGCAACTCAGACCCTGTCTCAGCATCTTAAATTTAAAAAGTGATCTGGGGATGTAGCTCAGTGTGGAGGTGCTGGGCTTGGTGCCCAGAACAAAAAGAAAGAGAAGGAGAAAGAAAAAGAGAAAGAATGGAAAGAAAGGGGAAAAAAGAGAGAAACTTGGGCTCCTAATCACACAGTAATACTCCTCTGGAACCACTGAGCCTATTAGCAGATGACAGTGTTGATTTGCATTGTGAATCCCTGACTGCTTAGTTCCTTACTGCTTAAACTCTAGCAAAAAGAAAAAAAGAATTCATAGCAAATTGAAGCTTCAGAATCTGTGGGTTATTAAACAAAGACATATTACTACATTGATAGCAAATGAGTTTCATCTTAAAACCTTCACTGCCCATGCCTGTCCGCGTACACAGAGATTCTCAGTGTGTTTTTTGCTCACTAAATACGTGTGACCAGCGCCGGATGGGGACTGTGATAAGGTTAGTGTGTGCTCAGCTTGAAGACATATGATGCGGCAAGGAAGGCCTAAGGGTGAGGCGGGGGTCCATCAGTGGCTCTCAGAGTCGGATTTGATTCCAGACTGGGTGCAGCCGTGCTTCGGGAAGCAATTTTTGTCTTCAAAACTTATGCCTTAAGACAGAGGCTCAGTTAGGAAGCAAAGCTCATAGATATAAATCAACTTAATTATTCTCAAAACAATAGTTGTAAAACAAGACATAAGTAGCTCCTGCCTTCTGCCCTCCCTCTATTCCATTCTGCGGTGGGCGGCCCCCTCCTGTGCCCCGTAGCACACAGAATCCCAGCAGAAGCCCTCTGGATTTCCCTTGCATGTGACTGCTGACATGCCTGCCCCACAGGCAGGTGGGGACGGCCACTTGAGGACAGGATGTGACTTAGGGACCAGGTGGATGGTTAAGTCGTGTTGACCCAAATTAATAAGAGGCCCTGAAAGAACACAGTGGGGTCAGAAAGAGTCTCGTGTCGTTCTCCCAGCAGACACTGTTCAGAGGTGCCCATGTGCCTGGCACAGAGACAGGCTAGGACACGGGGCCAGAGCCAGGCTTCTGCATTTCAGGAGCTAGTGCTGAGCCCCTTGAAACTGGGTCAGCCCTTGGAAGAGAACTCAGGAACCCAGGAGCTCATGCGCACGTCAGCCGTTTCCCGAGATATCGTCTCCCGTCCCGCCCGCATGCGGCTCCCCGAGCCGGACAGCCTGGACTCGGCCTTCTGCTCCGGCAACTCCTGTGATCCAGGCACCGGCCGGGGTGCTCCGTGCTCACCCATCTTCTCTTTTGCTCCCCCTGGTGTGGCTGGCCGGGATCGCAGAGGGGTGTCCACGAGATCCGCGAGATCCGGCAGTTCCACTTCACAGGCTGGCCAGATCACGGCGTCCCCTACCACGCCACCGGCCTGCTGGGGTTCGTGCGGCAGGTCAAGTCCAAGAGCCCGCCCAGCGCGGGCCCGCTGGTGGTGCACTGCAGGTGAGCCCGCGGGGGGTCCGGGGGGCTGGCTGGGCTCCGGCAGCAGCTCTGGAACTGGGGGCAGGGAACGGGCTGAGAGCCTGAAATATCCCCGTCTTAGTGATTATTATTGTTAATGACACCTACTGTGAATATGAAGCAGCACATAGTCCATACTGTAATCCCTGCTGTCTGGGAGGATGACGCAGGGCATCTCGAATTTGAGCCCATCCCAAGCAACTTGGCAACTTAGCACAAGGCCTCATCTCCACATGATAAAAAGCAGCTGGGGATGTGACTCAGTGCAAAGGCCCTGAGGTCAATCCCCATAGCAGACCTTTTCCCACACTGACAAGTCCCTCTGTCCACGCAGCGCTGGCGCCGGGAGGACTGGCTGCTTCATTGTCATTGACATTATGCTGGACATGGCGGAGCGGGAGGGCGTGGTGGACATCTACAACTGTGTCCGGGAGCTGCGGTCCAGGAGGGTGAACATGGTGCAAACGGAGGTACAGTGGCTGCGCGCGCCCCTCCCGCCTCCCAGATCCCAGCACCCGGCGGCAGCTGTGCTACCGCTGCGTCAGGGCCCCAGGTCCTTCCCCCACCCCCTCCCGCCCTTCCTCGCCGTCCTTATTTTCCTGTAACAAGCAAGCAGGAGTTCTCCAGGTAGTGGCGGTGCTGGCACAGTTTTGCCGCTGGGGGTCGCAGCACCTCTGCGTGACGCCTCCGAGCTTGGGGCGCACCAGCCAGGCCCGCTGCGCGGCTCCGGGGCACCACTGAACATTTCATTCCCGTTCGGGCACTAGGAGGAGCAGTGACACCGTGTCCCTCCAAATGCGGCCCAGCAGCCGGGCACCCCGTGGGGTCTGCACGCTGAGGCGCGGGCAGTGTCAGGATGTAAATTCCCAAGGCGTCTTGACGTGCACGCCCCGGATGCACGCTCTGCCTCTCATGACCACCCGCGGGTGCACAGCAGCCCCCACGGCGGTGCCTCACGAAGCAGAGGGGGGCACACGAGTCCCTCCATGCCAGCGGGGTGTGCAGGCTTGTATAGGACCCTGGGAAGCCGGTCTTACCTTCATCTGCTCAGAAGCGAGAGCTACTTTCGTGGTCTCATCTGTTCAGACCAGGGATACCTGGTTTTAAAGTTTTAACGTGTCATACAGTAGAGCTGCCCAGCGCTGACACAGTCCTGCCGCAGCCGCTCTTTCCGAGGTGTTGTTTAGTAGGAGTGGGCTGTTGTTCGGAATCCAAAGTCTTAATCGCTTGTAGGAAATAAGACAGATAGTTGAAGATCCATCACGCGTCCGGCACAGCTTCCCCAATCCATGGGAGGGACAGTCCGTGCCCGCTCCCGGTGGGGGCACACGCGAGCTGCCTGGGTCGCGGAGCGGGCTCGGCAGGGCTCCCCCAGTGCGCGAAGCTGCCCAAGAGGCCTGGATTTAAAATGCAGGCGTGGCGTTCACAGGCGCAGGAGCTGCACCTGCGGCTCCTGAGTGGCCGCGGTGGCCGTGCTCGTTGATGTTCTGAGAGGTCACTGTTCCTAGTGTTCGGACTTGTCCTCAGAACACCACCTGGTCTGCCCGGGACGCCTGTGTGCCACAAATCAGTGGGCAAATTCTCTTCTTAACATAAGTAGATACAATGCTGCTCTTTCCTCATGGAGGGGTGGGGGGGGGGGGGTCGCTGGGAGCACAGTTTTTTATTTGCGATTTTGAGACAGGGAGCCACTAAGTTGCTAAGCTGCCCAGGGCACAGGGTGGGCTCAATTTTTGATCTTCCTGCCTCAGCTTTCCAGTGTGATAACATCGCAGCCCTGTGCCACCAGGCCCAGTTCATCTGAATTCTTGACTTCCAGATTTGTGGGATCAGAATCAGAGAAGGCTTTGGCCCCTGTTACTTCTGGCTTACATAATCACAATATACAGCAGATGTTTAAATTCTTCTGAGCCACACTAGGACACATACTGACACGGCCCTCAGAATCCTCACCCTCACTCCAGACACCTCGGTCCCACCATTCTCGCCACTTCCGGCGGCAGATCTGGATGTCCTGCTTCCCGAGTGGCTTCCCATCTGCCTCAGTGTCCCAAGGCAACTCAGAACGTTGGCAGCAATTTCTGTCATGACAGGAAGCACGACAGTTGTCTCAGTTACTTTTCCATTGCTTTGACTCAGTACCCGACATTTACAAATTTAGGGGAGGAAAGGTTTATTTTAGCTCACAGTTTCAGAAGGCCACAGTGCACTCAGGGGCAGCTGGCAGCAATGGAAGTACATGGCAGAGGCAGAGGTGAAGGCAGCTTCTCACATCACACACAGGAGGCCAAGTCAAGGACAGTCGAGATTAGTCCTCCAGGGAAGGCAGGAAGCTGCTTATTTGTCCTTCCAGGTCTCCTCCCAGTGACCAGCTCCCCCTGGGTCCAGGGGTGGAAGGTGTGGTAAGCCCCACTACACGCCTGTAGTCCACCCCTCCAGACTAGGCCCCAATCTCCCAACAGCACATGGTTCCATAGACAATCCATAACATTCAAATACATGAGACTTCTGGGGGGCATTGCAGATCCAAACCAAATAGTGTGTCCTGGTCCACCATATTCGCTGGCCTTCTCCCTGTGTCACTTCCGGCTCTTCTCCCAAGTCAGGGTGACCACAAAAGGCGATGTTCTGAATAGACTCGGATGTCCAGGCAGCCGCAGCAGCACAGTGAACACTCAGGAAAGAGGCCTTCCAGATCTGCTTCGGAAAGTGGCCTGCACGGGGGGCCCTCCTGAGGGGCCAGATGGCCACCGTAAAACGTTTTTACACGTAAATACACACGGTCTTTGTTTTAACCACACCTCATGGTGCTTGCTCGGGTTTGTATCGCCCCGGGTTAGGAATACCCCAGCCTGTCTTGCCAGCCTGTCTGTGGTCCGCCCAGTCTCTGCCCAGGTCCTGTGGGAGGACCAGGATGCCTGGTCTCAGCAGGCAGCACCTTGGCACTGGCTCCCTCCCTGGAGGCAGCAGTGTCCCCGTGACGTTGCTGAGCTGGGACTACACCTAGTGTCGTGTGCCCCCCCCCCCCTTCCAACCCCAACCCCCACCCCAACCCCCAGCCACTCTCAGCATCCCTGTTGTCCCGCCATTCACCGGCTCCACCCATTCCCCAGGAGCAGTACGTTTTCATCCACGACGCCATCCTGGAAGCCTGCCTGTGCGGCGACACTGCAATCCCGGCATCCCAGATCCGGTCTCTGTACTACGACATGAACAAACTGGACCCACAGACGAACTCTAGCCAGATGAAGGAGGAGTTCCGGGTGAGCCTGCAGAGGGGAGGAAGGGCCAGCACCTCCCGTCCCCCCGGGCAGGGTCTCCCAGTAGCTCTGGAATCTGGGCCCCACGCAGGGCTCCTCAGCCTCGGCACAGCCGGCCCTGGGGCCCAGGCCATGCTGCTGTGGCTTGTCCTGCAGGACCTCGGCCGCACCCCGCTCACTCCAGCCATTCACACCAGCAGGTGCACGTGCCAGGGGCAGGGCTGTTACCTGGTTGCAGACTGCGTGTCCACAAGCCCCTAGTTTCCCAAGCCAGTCCCCATTTACAATGTGACCCCACTTTGTCCACCGTGGCCACGTGGACTCAGAATATTTTCAGGGTATCTTCATGAGTTGCCCATATTTGGGTTTTATTTTAAAGCACCTTACTGGAGGCCAAACCCAGCCTCTTCTTACCCCACCCCCACACTCTGCTCCTAGTTGACGCACTGTCTCTGAGAGATCCTGGGATCCTTACACCTCTGCCTCTGGCCCATGTATTTCCTGGGCAGCACCTACAGACAGAATCTGAGGGGGGACGGGGTACGTCCGCAGTCAGGTCCATCCAGGAGCACTGTGGCGTGGGGGACTGTCCGCAGTCAGGTCCAGGAAACCCACACATCCCAATGGCTGAGTATGACCCAGGTGTGCTGGAGCACTGCTGTCTACCTTGTTTTGTGTCTAAATTCTTATTACTGTGTCTTGCTTAGCCCATCACAGCCATCCCCCACGTGAGGATGTGCTTTCTGTGGTTGCAGTGGTTGCCGGGAAATAGGGGCAGAGAATGTGCTAGCACTCCTCAGAAGGAGTGGTGCCTGGGGACACGCGGCACTCAGCCCGTGTGTGAGGGGAGGCGGTGCCACGTCCCCTCGTGCTCACACTGCTGAGCCGTAAGCAGCTGTGCAGCGCGGTCACAGGCGGACTCCCGCCCCACAGACGCTCAACATGGTGACGCCGACGCTGCGCGTGGAGGACTGCAGCATCGCGCTGCTGCCGCGGAACCACGAGAAGAACCGCTGCATGGACATCCTGCCCCCAGACCGCTGCCTGCCCTTCCTCATCACCATAGACGGCGAGAGCAGCAACTACGTCAACGCGGCCCTCATGGACGTGAGGCCCTGCCCCGGGGAGGGCGGCCAGGGAGGCCAGGGCTCCCCAACCCCCATCTGCCCCCAGGGAGGCAAACCGGTGTCCTCAGTTCACCTGGAGTCATACGTACAAAAGACGTTGAAACATGACACAGCCAGTCATGATGCACCCACCTGTAATCCCAGCTATCTAGGAGGCTGAGGCAGGAGGGTCGCAAGTTCACACCAGCCCTGGCCAACCTAAGGGCCTAGCGAGACCCTGTCTCAGCATAGGTAGAGAAGGGCTGCAGACGCAGCTCAGTGCAAAGAGCCTGGGTTCAACCCAGAGCGCCACAAAAAAAAAAAAAAAAATAGATGGAAGACAGATTTATATATGACTTAGAAATGTGTTCACTCAGAATTAAGCTATTAGAATATTTAAAGTAAACCTAATGCTGTGATAAAAATCATGCCAGCACTAAAGCCAGTGCATAGGGGGTCCTGACTGTCACCATGCCTAGGAGAAAGTACACTTTGGGGACACCCTGTCAGGTAGGGATTTCATATCCCGTCTGGGTTTTGTGGGTTCTCGGCCTCCGGAGGTCTCCAGGCTGGGGCTGAGGAGGTGCATGTGTGGGAGCTCGGGGTTCTACCCTGCCAGCTGGAGGGCGGGCGCAGCTGGTAAGTCCCGGGCCCAGGGGACGTGGCTGGCAGCACTGTGGTGGCCCCCATCCTTCTGGCTGAGGCGGGAATTAGCATGGCGTGGCATCACGCCTCCTGCCCCGTGCCTGTGTTCACTGCCCGCTGCTTGTTTGGCTGGTAGAGTAGGTGGCTCGTCTGGCAGACATGGACGTCTTCAGCCTGTCACTGCGATGCCGTGAAAAGGCGTGCGACCTGGCTCGGTGCTCCCCGGTGGGAAGCGGTGTGTGTGTCCTTTGTGGCTGGGCTGCGAAATATGGGCACACGGGGAGATGGCCAGCAAACACATTTTAGGAAAAACAAAACTATTTTAAGTATGCATTTTAAGTATGCATGATTTTAACATACACTTTATGTAAATCTGCTCTCTTACTGAGTGAACGTAGCACAGCCTGTCTATCACACATTCTAAACACTGTTAAGATACTTGCAAGTCTTCTTGGGATCAGAGAGAGGGTATTTTACTCATTTCTTTTCCACGGGTAAGTATATATTTAGTCTGCTGACAATGGCCAACAGTGGTCATACAATCCAGCCTTTGCTAAATCTGCCCAGCGTCCCGTGCCACACGTTTCGCGTCCTTGGTCTCCTGAGTGCATCTGGTCTTTCTTTTGTTTGCAGAGCTACAAACAGCCCTCCGCCTTCATAGTCACCCAGCATCCTCTGCCAAACACAGTCAAAGACTTCTGGAGGCTGGTGCTGGACTATCACTGCACGTCGGTGGTCATGCTGAACGACGTGGACCCTGCCCAGGTGAGAGGCAGGCCTTGGCGGCAGGGCTCTGCCCGGGGCCAGGTGTGTATGCATGGTGTGTCTCAAGAAGGGCAGCCCCATGCCCGGTGTCAGTGCCCACAAACCAAACAGGAGTGGTGAAAATCACGGAATCAGTCAGAGCAGAAAGCCAAAAGAAACCAGAAAGAGAGGCCGGGGTCCCGACACTGGGCAGGACAAGGCCAGACAGGGTTGTAAATCAGCAGAGAGTACCCCAGAGGGAGAGGTACACGGCCAGAGTGCCAAAGCCTAGTAAGATGCTGGACATCCGGGAACAGTGGAGGAAGGACGCAGCCCTGGCTCCCACTCCTGGGCTGGCTGTGCTACCTGGCATAGTCCACCTGGAGCCTGAAAGGTGGAGACCCTCAGGGCTGGGGACAGTGAGGACCAGCAGGGGGTGCTGGGATGGCAGTCTGTGTTGTCAGGTCTTTCGAAAAGACAAAGAAAGGAGACCTGGGACTTGAAAACCAAGAGGCACTCGGGTGGCAAATGGAGGTCTGTGGCTCCCTAGAGACAGGCCGGGCCTCCCAGGGATGGCTGAGTATTGGGGGCAGAAGCCCCTTCCTGGGGATGCCACCCAGAGGGGTCAGCACCCAAGCTCTTCATAGCTGGACTTAACCGAATCCCGGCTTCACCCCTGTGACGGGGCTTTGTGCCAAGGGAGGACTCGGCACGTTTTTAAGAAGATGCTTGTTCTGGAACTGAATTAATTTCCTATGTAGAAAATTCTGAGCTGGGCCGGATGGTGCAGGCCTGGAAGTCCAGCGTTCTAGGAGGCTGAGGCAGGATTGCAAGTCCCAGCCCAGCCTAGGAACTTAGTGAAACCCAGTCTTAAAATCAAAAATAAAAACAGGCTGGAGAAGTCCAAAGAGAGAGAGAGAGAGAGAGAGAGAGAGAAGTCCAGAGAGAGAGAGAGAGAGAGAGAGAGAGAGAGAGAAATTCTGTAACTGAATCAGTTGTAACTTCCTATCTAGGAGACACAGATTCTTGAAAAAAAAATTTAAAGGGTCTAAAGTATTTCTGCCCCCCGAGTGGACCTGATGTTCCTTCCAAATCCCCCTCCGTGGCTGGAGGTGTGGCATGTCCAGCTGGGGGGGGGGGGGGTCCTACTGTGTCTGAGGCACCACACAAAGTGGCTCAGGCTCTCACTGGAAACGGTCAACAAAACAATGGTGGTGTTTCTTACTCCCCTCCTTTTGGCTACAGAAGCTTAAGTACCTTAGACCTCCCTATCGATGCTCTTTCACGCTAACTGCCACCATTTCCAAAGACAGCACTGGAAGGACAGCCAAGTGTCCCCGCTCTGTCCCTCGGTGCCCTGGGGCGAACGCACTTGTTCCCTGTCTGCTACTTCACTGGTCAGTTTTGTGGTGCTCGGGCCCTCTGCTCTGAGCTACATTCCCAGCACTTCTTTATTTTTGGTTTTGAGACAACATCTTGCTAAGTCACTAGGTTGCCCAGGCTGGATTCAAACTTGTGACTCTCCTGCCTCAGCTTCCCAGGGTATTGGTATCACAAACCTGTGCCTCCTCCCCAGCAGACTAGGCCCCGTTTCAGAATCTTCCTAAGGTGTGCCAGGCCTACTAGTTCTGTCCCTATTCACCAGTGGTTCTGGCATGTGCTTAGTGGACGGTGGGTGGCATGTGACTCTAATACTGCGCTCTAAACCCGGCAGAATGGACCCCACCACCCCAGCCCTGGCTGCCTGGTGGTGGGAGAAGCAGTGGGCTCTGAGGCCCAGCCCCAGCCGTGGCCCAAGGGCTTCTTGGACCCCACCCCAGCTTTGGCTCATGGTGGCAGGAGAGAGACAAGGGCTCCAGTTCCAGGCAGCAGACATGGCCGATTCTGAGAGCGAGACAGCAGAGGCCCAGGGGACTCGGTCTCTTAGCAAACAGAGCTGAGTGTCTGAACGCAAAGGCTTCGCTGCTCTACCAGCCAGGCGTTCAGCTATTTTTAAGTATTTATAGGTCCAGTTCACGGATGTGTTATGCACCATTTAAGCCATTTTCTACATGGTTTCCTGGGGCACAGCACAGGACATGGTGTACCAAGTGCTGGTGCAAGCCTGGGCCGTGGCCGTTTCTTTGGTATAAGTGACCAGCTTTTAATCAGGTGCTTGAACTGAGAGCAGAAAGCAGAGTTTGCGTGGGAGGCAGGAATTGGACACGGCGGTTCCAGTACGCAGGTCACGGGCCCTGCACGCATCCTCACGCCTAGTGATCTCAGCAGTAGGTACATTTGGGTATCGGAAGGATACATGGTGACAGCACACAAAAGCACCCCTTTCCAAGCTGCCACGCCTCTTCCCACTCCTGCCACCTAACGTGCGCGTCACGTTCATGCAAAAGCTCCAGCTGCCCTGTAGCACCAACACCTGGACTGAGGTCAGAGGAAAGGACCTTGGTTGATTAGGGTGGCTTGAAGATGGTGCACACAGGGGGAGCATGTGGACCCAAGATCAATGGTGGAAAGGGCATCTCCAGGTAAAGTAGCAAAGCATGTACTCTAGTGACACCAGAAGTCCCAGACCTGAGCCGGGAAGGCATGGGCCAGAATATGCAAAGCACAGTCCCACACTGCTGCCTTGTGTTACCCATACCTGATCTTCTCACGAAATAGCCTGAAGTCTGGTGGGGGGGGGGGGGGTTCACATGCTCAGCTATCCCGGCTTCCATGGGGCCTGAGGCCTCCTCCTAGCAAAGCTTACAGGACTGTGCCAGGCCTGTGCTGGGTGTCCCTGTGGTCCTCCTGAGAAGCAGATTTCTCCCAGGCTAGAGGGAGTGAGGAAAGAGGGCCTAAGAGAGGGGCAGGTAAAGTTGAAGAATGGGTCACCAAGACAGTCCAAATGTCTACTTGATGGAAGAAGAGAGAGGGGAGCAAGGGAGGAAAAGAAACAAATCTATAAAGTCCTAAGAATTACTGAGTGTCAGCCAGGCCTGGTGGCACCACTTAAAAAGCTAGAGCAGAAGGATCACAAGTTCAAGTCCTCCCTGGGGAACTTACCAACTAAGTGACAGGCTGGGGATGTAGCTCAGAGTGAAGGCCCTGGGTTCAGTCCCCCGTTATCTCAAAAAAAAAAAAAAAAAAAAAATACTGCATTCAGTACTGACTTGAAACAAACTCACTATTCAGCTTATAATTAATACGCATCTCTGTGTGTTTCAAACTCAGTTGTGTCCACAGTACTGGCCGGAAAACGGAGTGCACAGGCACGGCCCCATCCAGGTGGAGTTTGTTTCCGCTGACCTGGAAGAGGACATCATCAGCCGGATATTCCGGATTTACAATGCTGCCAGGGTAAGGGCCATCCCCGCGGACCCGTCCGGCGCACCACGGGGCTAGAAGGGCCACTTCGCGCTTAGAGCCAGGCTAGGAGCTGGTAGCAGCTAGCCAACACAGATCCCTGGCTGGACCGGGCCTGTATCCTCATCACGGCATGACACTGGGAACTGTCATGAGAGACACGGGGCGCACTACCCGGAGGCAGGATTCCAGGCTAACCTCCAAATGCAGCCTAGGCCAGTGGGCTCACGACAGGAAGCGCACTGGGTGGGGGAGGGTGGGTGGAGAGCAGGGGCCAGGCTGGGCGGCCGGGTCAGAGGAAGGTTCTTGCTAAAAGTGCTTGTCACAAGCAAGCAGTGTGTTCATGGGCCTCAAGCAGGGCTCAGGAGCCTGACTAAATGACAACTGAGCCGGGAGGCTTTGCCAGATGGCAGGCCATGACCAGTGGGTACCACAGGTGGGACAGCATGGCAGAGCACTAGAAGGAACTCCGTTTTATGGGATACAGAGGCGAGGGGAGGGGAGTGTAGGGCCACAGCCTGGGCCACAGTCTGTTCTAAACCAGGGTACCCAGTGAAGAGAGGCTGAGGATATGAGGGCATACCCACAGGACTCCTGGGAGATGGATCTTCAGGCAGAAAGAACAGTGAGTGCAAAGGCCCTGAGGCAGGGCTGCACCTGGTAATTTCTGGCACAGGGATGGCTGGTAGTCGGGGAACAGTGAGCAAATCAAGAGCATGGGGAGGGTGGTGTCCCTAGAAGAAAAGTGACTGGGAAGGTAGGCATGTACCCTGCCAGGCCTCACCAGCTACCGCCAGCCCTGCAATGTGCCTGGAAGAAAATACAGCATCCTTATTAGGAGACTTTGAGCCGAGGGATCTGCACTCTGGCTCCTGCGTAAGAGTAGGTGCCCAACCAGGAGGCCGTTAGATGGACCCTGGGGACAAGGGACAGTGGCAGGACAGGAGTGGCAGCTGTGGGGCATATCAGCAGTGGAGGGTGCTCCGTCAAACGTGTGGAGGAGGTGCCCGGGCCCAGTGGCCTGGGCTTGGGTCCTGAGAGGCAGAGTGGAGTTTGACCTCAGCTGACTGGAGTGATACGTGCAGGGCGCATGGGTAGATCCGAGACCGGGTGTACCCGATGGAGTGACAAGACTGTGTGAGGACCTGGGGGATCCCTGGGGTCTTGGAGTCTAGGGTGCAGGGGAGCTAGGGACATGCGCTGGGACTCACTGGTTGTATTTAAGGCGAGACCAAGCAGAGTCACAGAACGGAACGGGACCCCAGGACCCAGCCCAGGGCTTCCAGCCACAAGAGGTCTAGGAGAAGGGGTGGCAGAGGGGAGACGGGAGGAGGGACAGGACAGCCAGTCAAGTGAGCAGTCATGCTGCCCCAGGGCTCAGGGTCTCGGCCAGGCAAACCGGCTGGTGCTTTTCTAACTCAGTAACACTGTGGATCCCTCAGTTTCATTTAATCCTGACCAAAGAGTGATGAACTACTGATCCCTGAGCAAAAACCCTATGTACTCCTCCTGGGACCCACAGGACAATCTCTACCACCCTGAACTCGCAAATATCCCATGCTTATAATTTATTCTTTGCTTTTAATTTACCTGTAATTGAAGTCAAGCCATTTTCCCCACACCATGCACAATGTGGTCAGTCCTCATGGCGTTAAGTTCACATGGCTTTTCCAGCATGTCAGGCCGTCTGCCCCAGTCCTACCAGCCAGCTAGTGCTTGTCGGTTGAAATATGTTTGTTTATAACTATTCAAGATTAAAATTCCTAATTCACCAAGCCTGTACCCACCACCTTTTTTTCTTTCTTTCTTTTTATGGCACTAAGGATTGAGCCCAGGGTCTACATCAGCAGCCCATTTTTTAGTTCTCATTTTGAGGCAGGGTCTTCCTACATTTCCCAGCTGGGCTTAAACTTGTGAACCTCCTGCCTCAGCCTCCTAGAGTGCTGGATGGCAGGTCTGCACCACCAGGCCTGGCTGACACTGCCCTTTAACAAGGTCTTGCTTGGGAATGAAGATCCAGCCGGTAGGGCCAGGCCCCTAGGATGTGGGAAAGCCAGCAGGCCCCTTCTCTGTCCTCACCCTGACTGTCACCTGACTTCTCACAGCCCCAGGATGGATATCGGATGGTGCAGCAGTTCCAGTTCCTGGGCTGGCCGATGTACAGGGACACACCCGTGTCCAAGCGCTCCTTCCTCAAGCTCATCCGCCAGGTGGACAAGTGGCAGGAGGAGTACAACGGCGGGGAGGGCCGCACAGTTGTACACTGCTTGTAAGTGATTGGCCCCACTCCGCTCCGCCGCCTGTCTATGTCCTGGCTGCGCCGGACATGCAGAGGGAGGGAGCTCTGCTGAAGGGGATGTCAGGGCTTACTCTGATGGTCTGGCTGCTTTTTAAGAAAGCAGACAGGCACATTTTCATTTAGATGGTGTTTTAGTCCCTTTCCTGGTTGTTGGGACAAACCATGCAACGCCCATAACTTAAGGAAGGAAGGAAAGGCTTGTTCGGGGTCAGTCCACACTCACCCGGCTCAGGACAGAAACAACATGGTAGAAGGGGATGGTAGAGAGTTACTGCTTGGCCTATGGCCACCAGGAAATGGAAGGAGCCAGGGACACAAGTCAGCCCTCTGGGCCAACACCATGATCCAGTCATCTGCCAACAGCCTCAGCCTCTGGCACAGGAGAGCTGGGGGTTGGGGGGGTTAGCTCTAAACCATAACAAATGGATGGTGTCTTAGTCTGTACTCTGCTGCTCTAACAAAATACCTGAGACCAAGGAACCACAAGCAACAGAGGCTTATGCAGCTCCTGGCTTAGGAAGCTCGGAAGTCCAAGCACATGGCACGGCCTCGGCCGAAGGCCTTCCCGACACACGATGACGTTGTGCACAGCACCCCTGGAGAGGCGAAGTGAGCCGGCCAGCTCGGGGCTCTCTTCACCCTCCTGTGTGACTGCCAGTGCCAGCAGGAGCGTTCGTCATGACATCATCTCATCCGAGTAACTCCCACGCATCTCACCTCCAGACAGCCCCGTAATGACTTGGGGGACTAGGTTTCTGACACGTGACCTTTGGGGAGTACACTCACTAGAGTAGATGGCGTGTCACTGTGCATCTTAGTTACCTTTATGGTGAGGGTACACAATGCCTGACACCTAAATTTAGAGGAAGAAAGGTTTACTTTGGCTCACAGCTTCAAAAGGTCCCAATCCATTCATGGGTGGCTGGCAGTAGTGGGAGGTTCTGGGTGAGGCCTGACTGGAGAAAAGCTGTTCATCCCACAGAGAACAGGAAGCCAAGTGAGTGAGGAAGGGTGGAGCTACCACAAACACTTCCAGGTCAAGCCCCAGTGACACACCCCTTTTGGTCAGGCCCAGTTCTAATAACAGCACTGGGAATCGATGGATTAATTCCCCTGGTTGAATCACATTCCAAACATGAAGTGTTTGAGGGACACTCCAGATCCAAGCCATAACACTTGATAAAAATAATAATTGGATTTTTCAGGATTCTTACCTCCTCCCAAAAAAACTCACCTAGGAGGGCTCAGGGGGTCCCTCCTGATCCTTGAGAGCCATCTGTAAGTCTTCAAGAATGTTCTGAACTGGTTAACAGGTGATAACTTGAAATCACTCACAGTAGACGTATTTAAACCACAGAAATCAACAAATGCTGCAAACCAGGGCTCCCTCGATCACCATGTTACAATACTGGATAATTCTCTCAGAAGCATGTCAGAGGCATCAAGGAACTTCTGTCTCTCTTGTCTGTGGTTTGTAGGAACAGTCCTGCCAGAGAATGGGAGAATTTGGTTAAACTTACTATAACTGCACCTGAAGTGTGCTCTCATGGTCCATGGTGAAGGGTTGGTCCTAGCATGGCACTGTCAGGGAGTGGTGGAATCCTAAGAGGCAGGGTCCTTTGGAAGGCTTTTAGATCCTTGAGGACATGCCCCACAGGAGATCATGGGTCGGCAGTCTCTTCCTTTTTTTTCTCTGACCCTGAAGCTAGCAGCTTTTATTTCTCCCTGCCATCCCACCATGACGGGCCCAAAAACAACAGACCAACCCAGCATATCTAGAAACTGTAAGCCAAACCTTTTCTCTTTGTAAATCAAGTATCTTAGGTGTCTGCTACAGTGACAGATAACACAGAGCCAGTGTCCTCAAAGGGTAAGCCCAAGGCCAGCCATAAAGTAGGTGCTAAGATGTCAGAATCTCTCACACAAAGGAGTCCCAGTTCACCTGTTCCTTGAGAGTCACAGGGAGCTTTAACCCTCGCCCATCCTCCAGCGGTGTCCAAGCCAGTCAGACCACCTTGTCTGGGCTGGAACCCAGACATCAGTGTAACTCTTGGATTATTTCTGTGTGCAAGCAAGGTTGGGAGTCACAGAATAGAGAGAGAACGCTGTGCTTTTCAAAACACTTTCACCTGCGTGTTCTCATTGGCAGTGATGTGTAGCTAACCATCCAGCTGGAATCGGTGTAATGGAACAGGCAATTAAAAAGCCACAGCAGCACGAAAAGATGTTTAAAGATTTCGTGGAAACTCAAAGCAGAAGCAGCTGTCGCTTTTCAGCGGTGTCATTAGGAGCCTTTGGCGAGCTCTCCCCTACCTCGGAAGCGCAGGCAGGCCCTGTGAGCTGCCCAGTGTAGTGCAGGGGCACGTTCAGCGAGTGTGGGTCTCACACACCAGAAGCTCTTCTCCTCTTGGGTCTCCATTGACCACCACCTGACAGAGTCCCACTCTCTGTCCTCTGAAAAGCAGCCCTCCACCCTCCTCGCCTCCCCAGGGAAGTAAAACAGCCCCACCACATCCTCCGCCGGTTTCTCTAGGTAGACGTAGGCTGCAACTAGCATAAGGAAGAGGGTCGCCACAGCACGGTGACACGAAGTCAGCAGAGAAACTAACAACTCCTCTGTGCTAGGTGTGCCAGGTGTTACTGCTCTGAGAGGCTAGGGATGGCACCCAGGCACCCCACGCCTTGGGCATGGTCACCAGGCACTCTACTACTAGTTACACCTCCAGCCTGATTTTTTTTCTTAATACTCAAAATCGTTGGCAGACACCCCATCCTGGGCCTGGAGACCCAGAAGGAAAGGTTACCCAACTCCTGGAGCAATAGCTTCCTAGTAAGGACCAGGGCTTTAACCTGTTTAGCTGAGACACCACCAGGACAGGTGTAGGGACAGATAAAAAGGCCCTGTAAGTCAGCACACCACACAGACAAGCTCTTGCACAAGAGAGCTGTGACCCTCAGCTCTCTACCAGCAGCTCTGGACTGCCGTGGACGGTGGCAGGCATCTGTGGTCCCTGTGCCTTCCCCCACGCCCCCCCCCCCATATATGTCCATGGTGCCGCCTCTTGCTCTCTCACTGTGGCACTCGGGATAGTTCTGTTTACATCTATAAATCTAAAATTTTTCTTTTTAATCTTTAGAAGCAAAGTTAGTTCAAAATGACATCTTCCAGTCCCAGCCAGGAAAGAACCCCAGGGACACACAGTACCATCCTCTCAGAAATCAGATACCACATTCAGCATGGCAGAGCGCCACCTGTTGGCTATGGGCAGCCAGTGCCCAATGAAGCGCCCTCGAGGACCCCCATGGAGCCATTCTTTGGCAGCAGACACAGGACTCAAGTAGGAGTTCTTCTCTTTGTATGTGTCTTCCAGTGAATACTGATAAAAAGAGTGAGCAGAAGAGGGAGCCTTGAAGGGAACAGAGGGCATAGGCCAAGGTCAGCGACAGCGGCTGGAAGCTGATGGGAAAGCAGCATCTTGTCAGCACAAAGACAACACGCCAGCAGGCGGCAGCAGGGCCCAGGAATAGGACCACACTGCGTGGCGGCTGCCGGCCACGGAGGAGACCACCAGGCACACTGTCTTCCCTCCTCGTGACAGACATCTTTCCTGGTGGATCACAGACCCCAATGCCAAAGGGAAACAGTACACTTCCAGGAGGTGCCCTGAGCTCCTCCTCATCACGAGACGACCACGGCTGGTCAAGATGGGGCACGGAGCATCAGCTTTGGGAAAGGGCGACCAGTTGAGCATCATTAAAACAAAGCCCTCCTGTTCATCAAGCGACATCAGTAAGAACGTGGCAAGGCAGGCAGGGAGAAGGTTTGTGAGTCAGAGATCTGGATGGCACAGGACTCAAGCCAGGATGTCAGGGAACGCCTGCAGGTCAACTGGAAAAGACATAGGTGATTCAGGTTTTCAAGCAGGCAGAAGCTGGATAGACAGTTTGAGGAGGAGAGGGCTACCAGCAGCAGCAGCGGGCATAGACAGGGGAGCTGGCACACAGTTTTTAGAAGAACATACAGAAAACCCTGATCTTGGCCACTGTGCACCCCCCAGAATGGCTGTGGCTTAAAAACAAGTAGACACTCACACCAAGAACCGATGAGGCTGTAGAAAGAACCAGAACGAGAACCCTCACGCACTGCCGGGAGGATGTGCCTGCCACAGACGCAGCCCAGCAAGGGCTCTCTAGTGCCCGGCGCCTGCGAGTGGCCCTCACGTCCTTCAGCCACTGGACAAATGAATTATACAGTAACAGATTTCATTCAGTGGAATGCCTCTTACCAATATAAAAGAACAGACAACAGGTGCAGCAAGAGTGACGCTTACACAGCTGACATGGCTGCAAGCCATGCCAGGTTCACAGGAGGACATACTATATGCTCCATTTATGCAAAGTTCAGAGACTGGCAAAGGTACCCACAGATGGAAAAGTCACCAAGTCAACCTCTGAGAGAAGTAAGATATTTGCAAAGCCCCAAAGGCCTTCCCGCAAATATACATTAACCCTACAGCAAAGAATAACTTGAAAGTGAAAATTCTGGCTGACCCCATTTGAACACATGAGCAAGATCAATGTCATCGTGGATGAGAGAGGCTGACATGAACCCCACAAAGGATGGAACATCCCACCTCTGGTTTTCTTTCCAAAATGCGTGACCTCATATCCAGTCGTGAGACAATGATCAGCCAAACCCAGAGGAGGAGACAGCCTGTATTTGGTCCCGCACAGTGAATTCTCGGCCTCTGGGTCCCACGGATGCTTTCTCCCCCTCCTTCCCATACTCTTGTGATTGGCGCTCCACAAAGGAACTGATCAGGGCTCTTCAGAAGTGTCAAGGTGAAGCAACTCCAAGAGAGGTATAGGACCTGGCTCAGGTCGGAGGAAGCTCAGAGAGGCAGGACAAGTGGGTGCAGGACGATCCCAGAGCAGAAGGGCATCAGTGGGCAGTTCGGGGAGCGCTGGCCACAGTCCGCGTTCCTACCCAGATTTGTTGTGCTTGTGTGACGGCTGTAGAAGATGTTCATGTCAGAGAGGTTGAGTACACAAGGGAACTCTCAGATGTTTTTGCAGTATTTCTACATACCTGAAATTAGCTGAAAATAAAAGGCTTTAAAAATACCCTTATTTTTAGAGAAAAAAATGAAATGCTTATACACTCAGGCTAGGTAGGTCTTTGAACATGTCCCAAACTTGTCACCAGTGTTTCTAGAAGACACTAGATGGAGTACATGTTCACTGGAGATTATCTGCTCTGGGCCCTTTCTGTAAGAATGCAAGAGGCTGTACATGGTAACGCACCCTAGGTCCACAGAGGAGCTGGGGACGGTCCCTAGCCCAGGTAAGTGTGTTCCCGCTGCTGCTCTAACTAGCAGAATGGGCCAGGTGGGAAATTTAGTGGTCTCCATGACCTTCTTCTTTTTAGATGGTTAAGGTGACACACCCCCAGAGCCTGGGGGACACATGTGCCCTGAGGGCAAAGGTCATCCAACCCTCTCATCTCTTCTGTGACAGGAACGGTGGAGGCCGCAGTGGCACGTTCTGTGCCATCAGCATCGTCTGTGAGATGCTCCGACACCAGAGGACCGTGGACGTCTTCCATGCTGTCAAGACACTACGGAACAACAAGCCTAACATGGTGGACCTGCTGGTAGGATGTCCCGCCCCCACGCCAGCTCCTAGGCATGTGGTGACCCTCTTACCCACAGGAAGAGACTCGTTTCCAAAAGCTTCACCTGTCTCCTTGCTTGGAGGGCTTTCATCTTCTTCCTCCCTTGCTCCCCTCCCTGATTCTCCAGAGGCCTCTCTGTGCCCTGGCAGCATGCAAACAGCAGAGCCTCCTCGCAGGTGCACACCTCGCCTTCCACATGGCTAAGCACATAGACTTCACAGAGAGGGAACGGTCATAGCACATGAAATGCCAGATTTTCAAATTATGTATTTCATAGGTAGCTTAATTGCCGAATATTTATCAAAGCTGTGAATTTCAGTTTGACACCCAAGAGTACCGCATTTAATCACAGCTGCCGAGGCTGAAGACAAGGTTAGAGGAGTTGAAACAAAAGCGTAGGTGCAGTTATTCCTTGGAGTGGCTCGTGGGAATCTCACCATCCGTGGAACTGGAAAGGCCAGCTGTGGGGACTCGGGATAGGAGAAGGACTTCTGGGAGGAAGCTCTGGGTGGGGTTCTGTGCGCTCCATGAGTAGAGAAAGGGTGTCGGGGCGGCAGGACTAATCCTGGGCTGCCAGGGGCTGGGGCGCCTGGGAGGAGGGGAAGGGGAAGAGCTGTGTTGTAGATCCACTGCAGACTAAAGAGGGCGGACGAGGTCCCCATCTGCAACCTGGAAATCACGCAGCAGCCCCAGGCTGGGCAAGAGCAGTGACCAGTGACAGCCAGTAATTCGGTTTGGTTTTGGGTTTTTGATAGTGAATTGCATCCCCAGCCCATATTTAGTTCTCATTTTGAGACAGGATCTTTCTAAGTCACTAAATCGCGCTAGCTAGGCTCAAACATAATCCTCCTGCCTCAGCCTTCCAGAGTGCTGGGGTTACATTCTTGTGCCACTGGGCCTTGCCAACAACCAGCTTCTGAAACAGGATGCGTATGTCATGACGTCCTGCTCAACATGAGCTACACTCCAGGGACATCTCTGAGATATATGTCTTATATTCAACCAGGATTCCATTTCCAGAAAGCTTGGTGCTGGCAGGGCACTTGGCGGAAGAACAGCCAGCCTCAGGCACATCCTCCAACCTGTCACTTCCCACACTGGCTTCTGGGCACAGGAGCCTGTTCCCAAGTGCACCCCTCGCCCTGCTCTGCAGAAAGGAAGCCATGGAACCCAGGTCCGGTCTCTGCTCTGCTGCTGGTCCAGTCAAGTGTCCTCAGTCACTCAGCTTTGCAATTTCGGTGCCCTTAAGCAAGCAGCCCCCTAAGGTCTTGGCTTTGCCAGCAGGGACAGCAGTGGGGTAACGATGCTGACATGACCTCATGGATTCAGGAGCAGATGTGTGGCCTCCAACCTGGAGCTGACCTTGGCAGACAATGTCCTTTCCCTGTCACTGCAGCCCAAATGAAGCAGATCCTTAGCAACAGACCCACGCAGGCCTCCCCACCGACGGCTCTGGCTCTGGCACTCAGATTTTATGGGCAGAAGCAATAGGGTTCTGTCCAAATCAGTGACTATGGGACAGGGCCACGTTGTCACAAAAGTGAATGGGGACTCGGGGGTGAAAACAAAAGGGAGTCTGTGGTCACGGCCAGGCATCTGTCATGGCTTAGGCATTTCTGTCATGAAAGGAACTTAAATGTTTCTCCCTTTTCTCCAACATAAAAAGATGATTTATGTGCCTAAATTCTTATTTTCAGTGACACACAGTTACTGTACACATGTGCAGGGTGAGACAGACCACGTCTATAATCCGGCCACGTCAGGAACATGGCATGTCTGTCCCCTCCTTTATCTCCGTTGTCGGGACCACTCCAGATCCTCACCACCAGCTGTTCTGAAATATTCAGTTCATTGTTGTTGACCCTCAGCAGTTCTCCTCCTCTTCAGTCACACACTGGTCACTAAGGGTCATTTTACTACAGATATTTGGGATGCCCAGGTCCCACCAGGTCACCACCAGGCTTAGGATAAGGTCACGTCTAGGAAAATGATACAATTTCCTAAGAAAACCAACTGCCCAGTCTGTCACAGGACTGTCCCCAGGATAGGAGACACTGTCAGATGACCCCAGGGAAAACGTCACGCTACTCTTTTTAGTAGATTTAGAGCTCCCGGGATTGAGTAGGAGACCTTGTCATGCATCGTTGGTTTCTGCCTCCAAGTATGAATTCCGTTTTGATTCCCTGGGTTGGCTGAAGGGGTTTATTAACATAGGTCTGCTGGCAAGTCTGGAGGATTGCACTGCATCTCAGGAGAGAGCTGCAAAAAGCCCTGGGGTGGACTTCCTGCTGGCCAGCCAGGAGGGAGTGGAGAGGCTGGCCCACACCTCACTGGGTCTCCCTGCACAGCACAACGGGAGCAGTGCTACAGGGGGAAGAACACATGGAAGGTGTCTTGCTCCTCCACCTTCCTGGGCAGCTCTACCATCTCCCGTTGCTTCCGGCTCTGAAGAGTCACCCACTGGTTTGGAGTCTGGCTGTGTCCAGGGAGCTCCAGACGGCCTAGCCTGAAGGTGGATTTCTGCTCCCAGTTTGGTTGGCAGACTCCGAAGAATAGGTAGTGCACTGCCAGGGAAAAGGATCGTTCAAGACGCGAGACAAGATTTTGGTTTTCAATCCGGCAGGGCAGGCAGCTGTATTTGTTCCTCACCCATTTGTTAGCTTCAAAGAGATCCACCTCCTCATCAGCCTCAGATCCCCAGCGGGAACCGGAGGGCTGACCTGTTAGCAGTCGCCTGGCAGGTACACTCAGTCACCAGGATAAGCAGCAAAGCAGATGACACGAAGGTGCCCTTGTACGCCAGGAGAAAGAGGGCAGGTGAGAAACCCAACCAGGAAGTGCAACTTGGTCTCAGACAAGGTTCACAGAGAGCAGCCCTGTCCTGTCAGCCTGGGCCCCACTATGTTAGCAAGACATTGTGTCCTCCTCAAACCTGCTTGCGCATAGAAGTGACCAGGGACCATTAAGACAATTCCACTCCTTGAGACCTACCCAGGGACTCCAGTTCATCTGGTCTGGGGTCAGCATCGGCACTGACTGCTTGGGCTTTTTTTAAGCTTTATTTTTAATTAACAAATGTTATACATCTTTATAGGGTATGAAGTGATATTTCAATGCGTATGGAATTATCCAGTCAGAGTAATTAGGTTCCAAGGTACAGCTGAAGTTGAGAACTTAGCAATCTGGATCCTTCCTTAGCCTGCAGACTGCAGATCTATACCCATCCTGGCACTTAGAGGGTGCCCGGGAGCCATCCAAACTACCCTGCTCAGGGGCTGTGCCCAGACCAAGCCAGCTGGAGGCCTGGAGATGGAGGCTGGTGTACAGGGCCCAGCAGGGGAGGCCTGTCTCCGCCCTTGAAATGCTGTGCCTCGCTTCCCACTCACCTCCATCCCCACACCCCGGCCTGGGCCCCGGCCCCTTTGCAGTTGGAGGCCTCCCTTCTGTGACTCAGTTGGCCGCGCTTTCCTGCCAATGTAGAAAACTTCTCTTCTTAATCACTTTCCTGTCACTGGGACACAGGACCCAACACCCAAAGCCTGCAGGAGGAAAGCTTTATTCTGGCTCATGGTGTTCAGTGGCTGAGGCCACAGTGGAGGGCCTCACAGGAGAGAAGCAGTTCACAGCATCACAAGACAGTAAGCAGAAAGAGGGAATCTTTTCAATCAATTTAGGTTGTCAAGGCAGCTACAAAACGACACTCAGGAAAAAGGACTTCCAGAACTGTTCAGGAAGCAGTAAGAGCAGTGGCATAAGTGTGCTCAGAGTATGAGGGCGGTTCCTGGAAATGTCTCTTACTGTATTCATTTTTCCTAGTTAAATATTTACTGTATTTTCTGATCATACCATGTGCCCTGTGTTCTGGCCTGAGGCTAATCCTCCAGGTCCACACTATCTACACTGAAATGTGTTAAAAGGATGGCTCGAAGCAGTCACTGAAATTAACTACACAGTGAGGTTTAGTGAGTAAGGGATGAGATCTCAGATTTCCTTTTTAAAAAAAAATACATACCTGTGATTTGGGGTGGCGGTGAGGTGGGTGCAGAGCACAGGAGAAATGACTGCAATGCTGTGCTGCCTCACAGCCAGCTTGGCAGCCTGGTGACCTGATAATACGGCCTTACAGAACTTTTAAGTTCAGATTCTTCTAACTATTCTGAAAATACAAATAGTCCTTAAATCATCAATGTTGGGATAGGAGTCCAAACATAACTTTGTCTAGAGCAAGTAGTAGTTTTTCTTATTCTAGAGCTAGGGAGGGAGGGAGGGAGGGAGGGAGAGGGGGAGAG